>JAOSBL010000006.1:115808-136323 GCA_027568915.1 Erythroxylum roraimae | reverse complement strand
TTATTGTCATTTTTTAAAGTTTGGGTTAGAATTGAAAAAATTGAAAATTTAGATATTTTATTGTTACTTTTTAAAATTTGGACTATAATTTAAAAATGAAGAAAATTTAATGTTTTTTAGCAATTAACCGTATATAAATATATGTGTGTATATGTCTTGGTCACATAGCAAAGTGTAAGATTTCTGATATTGCTATTTCTTGACAGGAGAGTTTCGGGACTGGATTTTCTGTTCAATATTATAGTGTTTTATTCTGTCCCATCAATCTCAGCCATTAATTTATGCAGGTCTCACGTTTATTTATGCGAGATCCACGCGAAAATCACATAAATAAATGACTGAAATGTAAGAAACAGAATAAAATACTATAATATTGGACAAAAGATCCGAACAAGACAATTTCCTACTTCTACTCCTTTGGTAATGAATATAAAAATGGGAGAGTTTCTATTTTCTAGAGGTTGGTGTAGATGGTAGGGTCCTTCAATGGGGCATAACACACATGTCAACCAAAGATCGAAACATTTCTTCTTCCTACTTACCCCCCCTAAACCCTAGACGAAATGGGTTCACATCTGTATTATTTTGTCCCTACCCATCCTTTCCTATTCTTTTTACTTCTCTCTGGTGTTGAATATATGTATCTGACCTATTTAAGTTCTACTGAAGATGATGATCTTTCTTCACTGGATTTGGTACCATCACTTGGTGTTTGCCCACTTGAGGAAAGAAAATCTAAATCATGATTCGTGCATGCATGTCAGGTACTATGTTTTCTGATATGATTCACCCTCATGAGTTCATGTTCTATATATATGATGAATACGAGAGGAAACTCTCAAAACTCATAATAGATTGGTGGCTTTGAATGATCAGATTGTGTGGCTGGGGATTAACTTGGGACAGACAAGAGGCCTTATTTCTTTCGCTTTTGTCACTGTCCTTTCACAACCAGATTGAATTGACCCGTTTATGGTTGGTTTTTCAACCCTCCGCCGCCACCGCCGCCGCCGAATGATGTGAACCTTCGGACACGTTCACACATCAGACAACCCAAGCTGAGATCAAGGGTTAATTTATGACCATTATTATGAAACACAATTTCAAAGGTTTGTTGCAGAGATAAAGATGGAGACACATAAGGTTGACCAAGTACCGATGTCCCGACCCGACAGCCTCCACGTGGCCTGACACCCCACCGTGTTCTCTCTGACTGATTGACCGCACGTGACCTCCCTTGCTCATTCTTCATCATCAACGTATAGATAGTTCCAGACGCACTTTTATATTATATGTCTGCATTAGATTGTATAATGTAACGTATACGTATATATAATATAATTAGTTAAGAGGGTGTGGTTGAGTGGACAGGATTTATCTATTCTTAACTAAAAATTAGAGATTCAATCTTTAGCTTTAAGTACGGAGTAGCTTTAAATATTTAGATCAGCTGTCCCATCCTACCAGGTGCCTCCAAACCAGCGAGGAGATTAGTCACTAAATTCGTATCTTGAGTTTATACCAAAAAATATAATTAGAGCTATTTGTGAGCTGTACGCGCTATGCATGAGAGTGGGTATTGTATCAACAAATCGTTTTGTCTTGGTAATTGCTTGGATTGTTCTTTTTCCGCACGCCTTTCCACTATTTTTTCCTTAAAAGGTAAAACCACATAATTTATAAATATAATATTTATTCTTTTAAATTTAATATTTTAAAATTAAACAAAAATATTTTTTAAATTCCTTTATTTATTTTTTATTTCTAACTGTATATAATATATAGGTTGAAAACTTGTAACTTCTTTGAGACTTCTCGAAATATTTCACAAACCGAAGAGTGACATTTATAAGACCTTTTCTCAACTGGGGGCTGGGCCGCCTTCTTGAGGAACTGGATGGGATTAAACCGTGATTCAATCCTTTAGCAGTGATCGAGTCTGCGACTGGGAGCCCTTGAAATTGGGGATCAACCTTATTGAGTCCAAGGTCACGTTGTTTAGTAATAAAATAATATTTTATTTTAAATGACACAAAATTTAAAATATTAATAATTAAATTTAAAAATTAAAATTAAATAAAAAATCAAAAGATTAAATATTTTAATATAAAAATATTAGTATTTTTAAATTTTTGCTTTTAAAAATGAAGATTATAGACTTTTGTTTAAAAATATTATTTCTTAATTAATAATTATACCTTCAAAGCTTCTATTCCTTTCTTTCTTTCTTATTAGTTCTTGGTCTTCACTCTTCAGCTTCAAGTAAATTGCTTATATACTGTTTTTAGATCTTTATTGTCTCGAAGATCTATGGTTTTGAAGCGATCTATGTGCGGACTTGATTCCTTCAGACTAACTAGTGATTAACACTTGGGATAAAGCAAGCACCGATCGTTTTTCGAGTCTGTGGATTGCTTGTCGTCGTGTTTGCTGGAGTAGTTCTGCGAGTTGCTGTCAACAAACTTTCATGGTGGATGGAAGGAAGTTAGGGTTTAAAGGAAGCAACTTGTTGAATTCTGTTACAGCTTTGATCTAATGGCTCTTCTGGGTTTTAGCCTGTATATGTAGTAGGTTAGCTAGGTTAAACATTGAAGCTTGAATCTGTGTTTTGGTCCTTCTTGAAAAGGTTTTCGCTTGAAGAAGAAGGAGAAGAAGAAGGGTTTGTTTCTTTAGATCTTGAGGTTTACTGTAACTATAAAAAGCTCAGAAGAGAGAAGAGCTGGCAAATAAGTGGTGGGAGAAAGTTGTAGATGTGGCTATGTCAGGAGGAGGAGGAGGAGGAGGTGGTGGTGGCGGAGGAGGAGGAGGAGGATATGATCATCACGACAGAGCAACAGCAAGTAGTGGTAGTGCAGGTGCAGCTTCTCGCTACGTTCATCACCTTCTTGGACCAGACCTGGAGCTCCAACAACAAAGACCTTCATCGATTCAGATTCAAAACGAACCTTCCTCTGAAACTAAAGAAGACAACACCAACCGCCGTCCAAGAGGTCGTCCTCCAGGCTCCAAGAACAAGCCTAAACCACCGATCATAGTCACTCGTGACACTCCTAATGCCCTCCGATCTCACGTCCTCGAGGTAGCCTCCGGTGCCGACATAGTCGATTGTGTGTCAAGTTATGCCAGGAAGAGAGGAAGAGGTGTGTCGGTGCTTAACGGTAGTGGGACTGTTGGTAACGTTACGCTCAGACAACCTACAGCCAGTGTGGTCACTTTGCACGGAAGGTTTGAGATTCTTTCACTTTCCGGCACAGTTCTTCCTCCACCAGCACCGCCTACTGCGGGAGGTCTTTCGATATTCTTGTCAGGTGGACAGGGACAGGTTGTTGGAGGGAACGTAGTGGGGCCTCTGATAGCTTCAGGACCAGTGATACTCATGGCTGCTTCGTTTTCGAATGCAATATTTGAGCGTTTGCCTTTGGATGAGGAGGAAGGTGGCCGCGGCGGAGGTGCTCAAGCAGTTCAGCCCACGGCTTCACAGTCTTCAGGTGTAACTGGCTGTGGCAGCGGTGGTGCTGGTGCTGGTGCCGGAGTTGGTTTCTTTAATCCATTTTCAGGTGATTTGTTTGGCGGATGGGGTGGTGGAAATTCTCAAAGAACTCCATTTTAGGATTCATCTCCAAGTACAGTGAGATGGATCCGATCTATATATATATATAGACGATCAGATCATATGTATATGTGTTTCATCTGAACGCAAACTAAACTATCGCTCAGATTATAAGAATCCATTTCATTTCTCTTCTCTGAAAGTTTCAGGTTTTTTTAAAAGATAGAAACTTGAAGAAGAAGAAAAAGATAGATGTCATCATCTTCATTTTCTTTTCCAGGTTCACGAGAGTTTCTGTAACAAAAAGACTCCAACTTTCAGGAACTTTTGTTTCTATCTGAGTTTTCTGATCCAAAACACCGTTATAACGAGAGAGAGAGTAGGAAAAACTAAACTTAGTAACTAGTGACAGAAAGTTGTCATCTTTCAGTTACAGAACACGAGTTGTTTGTTCCAATCCTATGAAATGTAGAAGAAACAAGGTAAGCAGATTTTGAGGTGTAACCTAAATTACTTGACCTTTCAGACAGGATAACGAGTCAAAAGGAAGAAAAATTCTCAGTTCCCAAAGAAAGTAATATGGGAGTACCCAAAAACCTGTAAGAAACTGGACAATTAGACATGTTGGAACTTGGAACTATCAAGTCTTTGGAACTTGAGAGATCATGGAAAGAAAAGGGCTTAATTTTTTGTTTTAATCAGAAACCAAACCTCTTTGATCATCAGAATTAAGTTTCCTCTTCCTATCGTGCATGGAATTGGAAGGACTATCTTCTTGTCTAGACCAAGAACAAGTTGATTAAAAAGAGTATTAATTAACACTTTCTTCTCCGAGATCTTTCATTAATTAATCCAGTTTTATTAAACCTTTATCTGGTCTAGTCCAATTCTTACAGCATTTGTTTCAGGTTCTGTCATTAAGAATGGAAAACTCCATCCTGAAATCAAGAAACCGAGCTGCTAATATGGTAGATTTTTAATGTGGAAGAAGAAACATCTGTTCATTGTTTTGATGTTTCAAAGACAACCCATTTGCATCCCAATCAAGTGTATTGGTTAGAGGAAGAAGAAAACACCAAGAGGTCAACGAGATTGTCACAAAGTCAGATGAGATTTACATTTTAAAAAAAAAAGTTTGATGAACAGAAGCTGTACAGTAACTATCACTAAAATACTGCACAGGATCAGTTTGGTATATCTACAAGCCCTAGTTATTTTCACATAATGTTAGGAGGACCCAAAACTGCCTGTTGGCATTTTGCTGACATTTCAATTTCCACCTTTTTCAAGCATTTGGCTTCAAGTTTTCTTAAGGATCTGGCTGATAAAAAGAATATCATCCCGATAACTGCTCAAAGGGTACACGTACATGGAGCCGACCATGCAGACTTACAATAGCCGACGTATGAAGCGGATCAATCCTGGAAGGTAAGACTACCACCTGCTTGCATGCGAAACAAAGAGATCAAGATTATTTTATTAAGGTCCAGAAACAATTTTGAAACAAAGGAAGGGACAACTGATAACATGTAACTAGAAGATAGTATAGTTAACATCTCTAATATAAAAGAACACAATGATACTGACTCTGACATCGAAGAACTTATCAACGAACTTCCATAGCCTAGCCCAGCGGGGGCACTATGTTGCAGGTTGTGCATATATAGCCCTTTGGAGATATCGAGATTCCTAAAGTCAGAACTGGATGTACCTTTCTAAAGGGTGTTATACCCCAAGGATTATCAAGCTGTTCCGGTTGACCTGTTATAACGAGACGTCCAGCAGGATCTGATTGAACTCGCACCTGAATCCACCAAAAGGTAGCATAAAAAGTAAAGATCTGTAGCTCAAAACATAAGCATTCAAGACATGGTATCAGAAAACTTTTTTAAGCACGGAAATGGTCGGCTTTAAACTGATGCCATGCCGCACCAGAAAGGGACCAGTTGAGATTGGATCAAAGACCATGCAAATGCTCCAAAATACGAACAGATTCAAGGGCAGTGCAGCACTTATATGCCTAAAAGAAATCCCTCAAAAATTACCCGTGAGAAGGTGTTCTTTCATAGGGTGTTTAAGAATTCAACCAACAACCATTTTCACGTCAAATTACAGTAAGTCCATATCTTCTCATAATCAAACTCGAAGGTAAAAGTTCGTTTTTAGTGTCTTTTTTCAATCATTAAAATTGCTCTCCCTCCATTTGAGTGTTCATATTCATTCTGAATCTGTATCCGTATAGAATACCCCATGAAGATATAGATCACCAGTAATAGGAACACTAAAACTATTTACAGTTTCCTTTCAAATTCATAAATGGACACAACAAAACACAAGTCAATCACTTCATTATAATTAAACACTAACGTAGCAAATTATGCCTTATCCTGCACGAGGTGAAAGAAAAAAACTAGATGATTTCAAGGGGATTTCTCACCTCCTCTCTCAAAAGCCCAGGGACCAAAGCATACACTTCATAGCAATCTTTCTGAGCATAAAGACAGCAAATTGTCACAACATAGAGCATTGACAAATAAATAAACACAGAATCAGTATATGTTGGGGAAAGAGGAATTATAAGAAAACAGACATCAGGCACTCACAGTTTCATGCACGTTTATCTTTACCCAGTTAGCAGGAGGTCCAATATCAACAATCTCCACAACCAGTCTAGTCACAGAAGTTGTAAAATGACATTTAGGCTTGCAATGGTGTAGTTTATCAAGAATTATATTTGTTCAAGTATGATAACAAGAATTAAACCACAGATAATAGAATCTACGTATCAGTTCTTATCGGTCTAAACAATATAAGATTTTCAGTTAATGGAAGCAATAATTTGTGGAGGGAGTTATAAGTGATCTTAACTCCTTATCTGCTTCATTAGATTCATGCTTGTCAGCAGGATCCACGTTACTTGCTCTCTGTTTGTGTATACCTGATTCACTCAACCAAAGGGAAAGAACAAGACTTGGAATCAATAAGGTTTCATCCAGAGAAATCTTTAAATGTATTCATAACGTTGCATACCAATGCTTTTCAGAGGTTTCTCACGTTTTGTTGCAGAATTTAAATTCTTGTCCTGAACAAAATGAAAATAGAAGGCACTGTTCTAAGCCACAACATTTGAAAAAAAAGGCACATTGGCTCTTTAAATTAGTGTTGAGAGTTTCAACCAACCTTAATAATAGGCTCACTTATTTCACCATACCCAACAAGACGCTGAGCATGCCAACCCTGCATAGCACGAGTTGCAGCAACTCTTCTTTCCCTGCCCGACCCGGATGGTTGGTAGGCACTTGTCTGCACAAAGAACTAAGGTCGGGAGAGAGTAAAAAAGAAAGACACTAAATAGGGATTGTAGTCGTTCTAACATCAGACACAACAAACAGATGAAGCAGTTGAACACAAACATAATGTGATATAGTTAAAACCTCAAATTTTTACCATGTCACAGAATTTTATTTTTCCAAAAAGAAAACAGACCAAGCTGAGAACATAAAGAGACATACCTCTTTTTCAGCATTGGCCAAAGATGACTGATGCGCGGGTGAACCTGGGAGCTGAAGCTCACCAATTTGTCTTTTATGCTTCTCGTATTCCAAAAGAGCCTAAAGCAAGTAAAAGAAAATCAAGAAGAGAATAAAAGATAACTGAAAACATAAGTAGCAGCATTGGAAAACCAGAGAGTAATCAGCCTTTGCTAATAGATAATGCTGACAAATACATCTAGTGTACAAAGTTGCATAACTTTTTTATGGTATTCAACCATCAAAGATGGAATTAGCTAAACAGACGGCAAAAAAAGCCCAAAAACTATTATTTTGCTCTTTAAGTTTCTAAGGGGGGCTCTTGGTTCATAGAGAGTAATGAGAATGGAAATGGGAATGAATATAGTAAGGAATGAGAATGGATATAATCATTATAATTATGATGGTTAGTTAAGATGAAGGAATGATTACCATTACCATTGATGGTGGTTGGTTTGTTAAAAATGTTAGAGAAATAAAAATTTGTTAAAATTTTGTTTTATATCAAAATTTAAATATATTTTAATTGATTATTTTTAATTTATACACCCTAATTATAATGACAAAATGTTTAAAATCAAGTATATTGCTGTTGTTTTATTTCCAATAGCTCTTAAGAAAAAAAATACTCTAGTATTTTCTTGCATCAACATAACATTAGTTACATAATATCATCAAAAAATAGTTTAATCATCCAAAATATTGTGCAATTCATCGACACAATCATAATATCCACCATTCCATTGCTATAGTAAAATCAAGTAACATAGTTTAATACAATTTACATTCCTCTGATAATGCAAATGACGTTATATTTTAAGTAATTAATGAATAATATTTTAATTAATTATATTGTAATTAACTAATTAATTAATTATACATCTTAATTATATTAATTAATTAATTAATTAATTAGATTTTAATTAATTAATTAATTATATTTTATCTTGATTAATTATTTTAATTGATTAATTAGATTTTATCTTAATTAATTTAATTAATTAATTATATTTTATATTTTAATTAATTATATTTTAATTATATTTAATTAAAAAATTAAAAAATATTATTGTTGATAGGAATCAAAACCATTCCTCCCACACATGGAGGGTATGGACTATTACCTAAAACTTGAGTATGAAAAAACTATTCAATCAATCATAATAAATAACTAACCATTACCATTCATTCCATTCCCATTGATTTATTCTCATACCCCTTAGCCAAGAAAATTTTGAATTTATTTATTTTTTGGCTTGAACTGCCACAGAAGCCATAAAGAAGGTTTGCTAAAGGCTTTGATAGGTAACAAAGGACCACCGATATTGACCTTGGGTATAAAATGCAATTGGTTTTCACTTCCCACTTAGGGGAGAGAGTTGTGTAGCACTTTTGGTAGTGCAAGACTTGGTGGAAATGTCAAGTGCACAAAACTCCTCTCATCACGATTTAACATACAACTAATTACTGATAATCCAACTTTAATTCAGCATCATTGTAACTAAAGAAGCAATACCTTCTCATAGAAATTACGGAATGTCCAAGAAACAGTTGTACAGGTCCTGTGAGACAGATGGATAGACAAGTTTAAAAAAATATATATAAGTTGTATGCACACAAAAGAAACCCTTACTTGGGAGGGTGGAAAGACTCCCCTACTTGCCTCCACAACTTGGACGTGGTGACCTATAAACATGGGAATTAAAAGCATATGTGTCATATTTTACAGTTAATAAGCACCTCATATTTCACGAATGTTACACCATCAAGCACAAGACAACATCAAAGACGAATTGGAGAAAGCAAGTGATAAATAGCTGAGATAATACTAGACCAACATGATGCATAATAGTATGGATAAAGACAGAAATGCACACATACCACTTCATATCCACCCAATTTGATAACAGCTCTCCACAACCTAACTCCCATTTAGCAAAAATAAGAAGAAATTAGCGCCACAAATACAATCAAGCAGAGATTGAATACTCACCAAAATGAACTATAAAATCAAACGTACTTCAAGCAATTCAATGGCTCTCCATAAAACTTGGGGGGCTTGAATTCCAAAGCATTTTCCCTACAGAAGGTTTCAAGCTCCTTCATGAATGCTGCTCGCTCCTCTGGAGTTCCAGACTCATTAACCTCCCCCATCTGCTGATACAATTGGTCCACTTACAAGACTCATCATAGAAGAATACATCTAAAATTCCTTAACATGTACCTCAACATCAGTCCATATGCTCTTGGATTTGGACAAACTATCCTGCTTTGGTTTGTGACTAGAATACTTCTTGTGTGGAAGAGGAGTAACAATTCCAGGTTGAGGTTCAACAAGCATCCTATCTCTATCCTCAAATTTTGGTTGCGGCAGGTTACCATTAGTATTGGAATCCATGGAAGGTTTATCATAAGGCATATCATCAAGCTTCTGTTGGGGTACTTTACCTTCTGTACCATCATTACCATTGGAATGAGCAGAAGGGATGGGTTTATGATCTTCAGAGGGGGGTTGGACATCAGACATAGGAACATCAGTTGGCAATGTGAGGTCATTGAAATATTGATTGTAAGGTGTAGCAACGGAGTCTTGTGGTTGAACATTAACTTGCACAGGTCTGATACTGGGGTCAATGTCACCATCCAAATCTAGGGACGATGGTGGCATACCAGTATCTGCCATCTTCATCAAAAAGAAAAGAAAACATTACAATACCATCCCATTTGGAAAAAGGATATGAATAAGCACAAGAACTGTTATTTCTTAAATGTCTGTTATTTCTTAAATGTTTGTTCTTCTTTCATCTCTTCCAAGACAAATCGACGATTAATTTTTATTTGAAGAGAGAAAAAGGCTATAAATCCCATTCAAAATATTAAAATGTGGATTGAAAAATTGAAGAAAATGAAAGACTAACGTTGAAGAAATCATAAAGGAAGAAACTTGCCTGTTGGTTGTGGCGGTGGAGCTGGCGGTGGCGGTTGCGATTGTTAGGGAAGACAGTGGAGGGAAAGGAAGAAAAAAGGTGGTTAGGGTTAGAGTTAAGAGAGAAAGAGAGTCTTTGAAACAACTCTACCTCAAACCTCCTCTTCTTATCCAAACCCCATATTCATTACCATTACTTACATACATAGAAAGTAACGTCACACGCCATAGCAACCGCGAAATGCAAATGGAAATCCAACGCCTGGCTAGCTATGGCTTCAGTCAGTTATTAGCTATAATAACAACTCGCGACTTGCGAGCGCGGCGGCGGCGGACCCACTGGGCCTTAAAACTCACTTTGCGTTTCTTAATTTCTTAGAATTACCAAGCTGCCCTCTTTTTGGGCGGGCCCACATGTTCAGCTTCCGTGGGCGTGGATTTGCTTGTATGTTCTGTGATCTTGAGCTCTAATTGTAATGGCGATCCCAATTCGTTTAGAGGAAGAAGAAGAAAAAAGTTCACTCCACTTTCATTTTCACGTAGGCTAATGCTAAATTTACTAGCTTTACAAGATTGTGGTCCCAATTCTGCTCCAATGGAGGCATACGAGTTACGGATATCCACAAAAGTGTATAAGATCTTTTTCCATTTTGTGGGTAAGAAGAAGTCAACACTCAACACGGAAAATAATATTCCTGAGGATCGGTGATATCTTTTCAAAATACGGCTGATTTGTCTGTTTCGCGTTTTATGTGAACCAATACAAAACAAAACAAAAGGAAAAGAAACACAGAATCTTCGACTGTATATGTTCTATCTGCATTAATGTGTCATTGACTCGTTTGCGTTTGCGCTTGCGTTTATGTTTTTTTTTTTTTCATCATCAATCAGTGGAGAGGACATCCTGGAAAACTGAGTTGGGTTACAATCTTCTCATGAAACAAGTGTGTGACCACATGAATCTGAAAACCTCCTCAGGAGTTATGGTTGCTTCAAGATTGTGCTTTTCGTTATAACTTCTCTTATTTTCCTTTTCAGTATAGCTGTTTATGCTAAGTTGTACATTTCGTTTCTGAGTAACTGGTAGTTGACTTGTGTTCTCCTTACGCTACGTATTGCATGTTTCTTATGATTTTACGTGCCTGAACAGTCGAGGAAAATCTAAAGTGGGATTGGTTGATCATCAAGAATATAGATATAGAGAGGAAGGGATTGAGCCATTTTGGATATCATATCTGCTAAAGGATATTCAAAGATGGGGCTTTTGGATCTCTTCATTGCTTCATCAATACCTGTCCTTAAAGTGTTGTTAATAACGGCACTTGGGTCTTATCTTGCTCTCGATAAGGTCAATATATTAGGGGAGGATGCAAGGAAGCATATAAATAATGTAAACTTTCATTTTCTTTAAACTTTCTCCAGGATGTGTGGTTGGCTGCAATTGGTGGCTGTAGGGAATTGGTAGATTGATTACAGAGTGTGTGTTCGATTCTGTCTATGAACAGGTAGTGTTTTACGTGTTCAATCCGGCCCTGGTGGCCTCCAAACTCGCAACAACAATCACATCAGACAGCTTGATGCATTTGTGAGTCAAATTCTGATAGATTTTGATGTTTTCCAATTTTCGTTCAATGATCATCTATTACTTATCGATGAAGGCGATTGTGTTAATTGTGTTTACTCGTCTTGCATAGGTGGTTCATGCCATTCAATATCCTTATCACATTCATGATTGGTTCTTTACTAGGATGGTTTCTCATCCTGTGCACTAGGCCTCCTTCCCATCTGCGGGCTGTCGTAATTGCTTGTTGTGCTGCAGGTAAATGCATAATAATGGACCTTCTGTACAACTTATGTCACTCTTCTTCTTCTTCTTCTACTACTACTGCTGCTGCTGCTAAATATTGCTTCATTTTCTTCTATTGAATCACAGCTTAACCATAGGCTTTATGTGATTGTGTCACTTTATCTTCTTCTTATGTACGTGTATTGTCAGGTAACTCATGATGAGATATTTTTGCAGGAAATCTGGGGAACATTTTTCTTATTATGATCCCAGCAGTATGCGAACAGAAAGGAAGCCCATTTGGATCTCCTGATATCTGTCAATCATACGGATTGGGTTACATTTCACTTTCAATGGCGGTATGTTTGTATTTCACTAGATTACAATTCAAAAGCATGAAACTTTCATCATTAACTACACCTCACTTCCATTCCTAAGATTCTCATTAATATGGTCGTTTCTCGAACCATAGAATGAACCTGGCAGATTATGCTTTATTCTTGAATTCTAGGCAAATTTGTAAGTGAATGATGTAACTCTGCAGATTGGAGCAATCTATTTATGGTCTTATGTGTACAACATTGTGAGGGCTTCATCTGCTAAGATTGCTGACGAATCCAGAAAGCTTCATGTAGATATATCTTCAAGAGAAAGCTCATTATCTGAATTGGAGAATTGCACAGAGCCACTACTTTCTTCAAATGAATTTTCGCCTTCTCTAGAGCAAGCACATCAAAAAGCATTGCCCATCACGAGAACTGAAAGCAGATCTGAGGTATTGTGTCTTTGTTGGAATTTGGCCGTGGTCGGCATCCTATTACCGAGTTTTTGAAATTATCACCTTTGCTAGTATTGTGAGAAACTATTTACACCACTCTCTGAAATGCAAAAACCGTCTCCGGAGGCTCTAAGATTGACCTTTCGGAATCCTGGCACAGATGACAATTTTGGACCGACTGAAGCAACGCGTCATGACTCTGTTGGCAAATAGTAATTGGAAGTCTTTGTTTGCACCTTCCACCATTGCAGTGGTATGACTGTGTGCTATTTGTCTTCTTACTTTGGTTATTCATTTAGCAAACATTTCTTCTTTAATCTTCATAAAGACGACAACTTATTCGTCACTGCTTCTGATTGAACTTTGCATTTACCGTTAATTGAAACCTTTCCAGAAGTGACTCATCCTTCCTGCAGCCTAAAACTCTCAGTTGTATTGGTCTCTGCATGTCTGCTTGTTTTCCCCTTCTTCCTTTTCAGTTTCTGCAGAGCATGAATTACAACTTGCTGAAGCGAAATTTACGTTCGGCACAGGTTGTTGGATTTGTAATCGGACTGGTACCGCAGACGCGAGAGTTGATGATTGGAAATAATGCTCCTCTTCATGTCATTCATGACTCTGCTTCCTTGATTGGGTATTAAATCTATGTATAGCCTCGTATCTGACTATTTATGCTTGCCATGAATCATACAACTTGTCTACAAATTGCTTCTTTATCATTGAAGTTTCAGTTAACAAAAGATTTTAGGTTCAGTTTTGTCATTTTTGCTTTGGGTACAGAGATGGAGCCATCCCAACTCTGACCTTGATTCTAGGGAGCAACTTATTGAAAGGTACCAATTCATTTAGGACTCATTCTTCTAACCAGAGGAGTTCCGTTGTTGAATTGACGTAAGAAATCGGATTGCATCTCAGGTTTGCGAGGATCAGGCGTCAAAAATTCTTTAATTTTTGGGATTGTAGTTGTTCGATATATAGCCTTACCTCTTACAGGCATATTCATTGTCAAAGGAGCACTGACTTTAGGGTTCATACCCAATGATCCTTTGTATCAATTCATTCTTCTGCTCCAGTTTGCAGTTCCACCTGCAATGAACATAGGTATCTCATTTCCTTCAAAAGCCTCGGTATAGTTCACTGTTTTTCCATAAATTTTACTCCATCACTTGTCCTTGTAACTCTTCATACAATGGATTTGTGCAAACTTTGTTTCACATAAACTCCATGTATTCATCAATTTTGCAGGTACCATAACTCAACTGTTTGAAGCAGGAGAGATGGAATGTTCAGTAATAATGCTATGGACTTATGCATTAGCTTCAATTTCACTTACTGTTTGGTCAACCTTCTTCTTGTGGTTAGTGACTTGAATATATCCAAATATGATATGACTTGCTAGTGCATGAGATTCAACAATAATGACGTTTCAGCAATTAGAGAGATCATTGAAAATTTAGTACACTCAGGTACTTGGTGTCCAGTATCCACCATACTAAGACTAGCATCCAACTAGAGAAGATGAGTGAATGCCTATTCAGAGGTCATTTTCATACCTTCGTATAGCAAGTTAGTCTTTAGTGGAAGAACAAGAAGTGTATGTAGATGAGTGAAGGAATCTTCATTCATCAGCTGGGTTTTCAAAGTCAAGGCTTTGTGGCTTCATCTTCTCTACATTAGAATCAGTATGAAACTCCATTATAGTTAAGGAACCAGTATCCATGAGCTATACCCACATGAAATTTTTATTCTTTTTTGAGTAAAAAAGATTGAGAATAAGGATCTATGTCCAAAGTAATAGTAACTTCAATCCAAATTTGCGAAAAACCAGTTGTGGAGGGGTTTTGAGGTTGTTCTGTACACTGATCATGTCTCTCTATAATGTTGGATGTAATGCAGAAGAGAGTGGCTCTTGTTCCTAAAGTTTATGAAACTCTGAAATGCCTACAACTTAATACACAATCTTCCTGTTATTTATCTTCACTTAGGAAGAAGATGACTCATAAAAGAAAAAGGGGTGCCAAGAACTCAGGCTATTACCATCAAGCAGCTGAGTTGCACCTATAGTTCAGGTTATAAATGAAGGAAAATGAGACTCCATGTCAAAGAGTATGTATTTCTCAAGCCATACACCGTACGGAGGTAATTCAGAAAAGGAAAAGCCTAGGTTGTCATTTTAAATGCATGTCTGATGGTTGGATTGGGTTGAAGACATGGCAGACAGAACTTCAGTAACAGATGCCATGACACTCAAAGCAGCTTTCAGAACTTCCTGAGAACACCCTGGTTTAACTATAGCTCGCACCTGGAAATCACAGTAAGAAAACACTTAATCAATGGAAAAACTTATTGAGGAACTCATATAAGTTAAAACCTTGGCAGCAGCAGTCTGTCTGGTTGATTCATTATCTGAAGTTAAATTAGAATTTGGCTTCCAAGAGAAAAATGAAAAGTTCAGAAGAACTTTTGAACCAAAAGTGTAGGCTCTCAGATTTATTTAGCCTCAACTCCCATTTCAGATCAGTTTGAAGGGAAAAATAATTACCTTTCTCTTTTTAAAGTTAGCTAAAATAATTATTGAAAGTCATAGGATTATCGTAGTACTACCTTTCTCTTTTTAAAGTTTAGCTAACATGAAATCTTTTTGGTATAATAATCAACCTAAGAGCAATGTGACATACGAACCACCATGTTTGAGATTCAGGAAGCACTATGAAGTAATTCTGCTCTAGCATGTAAAGCAAATAACAGTGAAGAAAAAAATGGAATGTCAAGCAAAAAAAGAAAAGAGAAGAAAACATAGGGGCCGGCACCTTTTCAAGGTATTCCTGCAGTTCCTTGATCCGTCCCATGTAATCCTGATCTTCAACACAAAGTGTTACAGGCTTAGCATCAGCACCAGGACCATCAAACTGAAGGGGCCCAGGATTTCTGTACAGATCATCCATCAAAAATTTTGCGGCATTTTGCGTTAGCAGCCTGCAAATAAAACCATTCAGGAAATTACTGCACAGCTCTCTCTTTTTGGGGACATGGGAAAAGATTTATAGTTGTTTGATATCAGTATAGTTTAGCCAAAAAACTACTGTTGTAACATCTTTGCTGATACTATAGTTCAGCCACCTTATGTACATCATGTGGATCAGACATAATGTTAGGTACAGATATAATTCTACTTTCAGTTGAGTTAAGAGAAGGAGGGGGTCATACTCATATGTTTTGCCTCTCAAATCCACAGTAGCTGGATGAATTGCAGGTTTTCCAATAGAAGAAGCACCTGGACTTTGAGCCCATCGCTTCACAGTCACCATTGCCTAGTATTTACACAAAGTCAACAATCTATCACAGTATAAATATGATGTAGCAAAAGGAAAAGACCTTAAAGAGAAAGAAGTACTAATTAAGAAGAGACAAAAGGCCTTCAAGAATGTAGGATGTAGAAAACAAAATGAAAACCTAACCGTAAGGGGCGCAGCACCACAGCGCCAATTATTCGCAGGGTTCCTCAAGTTTGTTACAGTGGCCATATATCCATTCAAACCTGCTGCTAAAATATGGTAACAAATATGCCCAAGGACCTGCAGATAGGTAGTTCCACAATAAGCAAATGACGTTTATGCTATAAAGTAAAGAAAAGATTACAGCTAGCTCATTTCTGTAACGTACGAAAGCATAGTCACAGTCGAACTTTGATGGTAATGATCCCCTGGCCTGATAACCAAAAAAGTGGCAAACAGCATTGAATTTCTTTCCCTTGTATGCACCTTCTTTCTGGGGCAGGAGAACAAAGGAGCAATTAGCTCATGATTCAATGGAAATTTCTACAAAAGCAAAACAATCCAAATAGTTGAAAAAACAGCTAATTAAGATCACATCAGAGTAGATCCTAAAACATTATCAAAATAATGCAATGTGATAAATGAAAAAGAGAAATTGAATTTCTGTCTCCATCTTTGGATCATATACAACATAGTACATAAGGGACTTAGCTGAGTGATTTAGGTCTTTATGCCATGCAGATGTGACAAGATAAGAATGATGAGAATTATCCATCTTACCATGCGTTTGTTCATTTCTTTCTCCACAAGATGTGCTAGCAATTTCTCGGTCTCAATCTGGGGAACAAGGGCAGAAAATTAAATCAAGATCCATGATATTTAACATTTCCTTCTCATAGAAATCTCACATTCCATACCTGAGATAACTGGGCTGAGTCATCGGATTCAGGGTAAAGAAGAAGCTGTACAGAAAAAGATGGATGTCAGGCAAACTGAAACTATCAACCTAAAATGACATATATCTTTTGATGTTAATCTGTAATGGAAAATCGAACCTCTTTCTTTATAAAGAGTGGCAAAAATTCGAATAAAGCTGATGCCCATGGTGAAAGCTGCAACGAGATTTTATCCTGACTAACTCCTTGCTTGAGCAAAGCATGTATTTCCTAAGAGTTTCAAAATCGTCAATTATTATCATTTTCAGAAGACTTAAGGCATTGAAATTCAGTGACTATTAGGTTACATGCCCAGGCATGGGAGAGAATGAGAGCGATTTACCTTCAAAAGAGCGTACACCTCCGGAATGCTTTCTATCAGGCCCTCTGGCAATAGAATGACTCCATGGTTTTTATCTGGCAAAACTGATCTTTGTTAGATAACAGCAATAGATCATGACAAGTAAAAGTTCGTAAACTGCAATAGTTAAACATCTGAAATGATTAACTATCCAAACAAATAAGTACTGGTCAAGGATCCATAAGCATCTAGCCAAGGAGCCGTTGTAGGCAGGGTAAACTGGCATTTACTTGTATTCTAACCATCAAATTCTGGTTGAATGGGTTATTAAGAAAAGTTCTGTTCAGGATTGATAGTAGGTGGTTCCTCAACATGCAACTAAGCACAAAAGTAATATTGTTACTGAAGTAGATTATCACAAAAGTGACAGGACACAAATTATTTTCAAAGGACCTTGTTGTGCTCTAGCTTGAACTGCATCACAAATTTGTTTTGTGAGGTCAAATAGGGTGAGCTTTGATGCAGCTACCTCCTCACCAAGAATTACCTGCAGAAAGCAGGTCAGTATCTTTAGCATCTTTGGAATTATGACACCATATGGAGCTGGAAAAGTAATTAAAAGGAAATGCTAACCATATTTGGATGAGACTGGAGTGTGCATTCTAGAGCAACATGTGATGCCTTTCGGCCCATTAGCCGGATAAAATAATAATACTGCAAAAGGAATGAAGTCAAAATTTCAGTTAAGAAATAACACACATGACCAATATATCGAAATAAACTTTTTTCTTCTATAAGTTCTATTGTTCCTCTAATATTCAAGCATGAAGCCATAACTTCCTAAACCACTAAGAGAAGTCGTATCTCAGGACTGATTGCATTAAGCTGGTGTCTTTACTGCCCAGCTCATTATTTGGGCCTTCAATCACCAGGACATCAGAAAATTTAAATAACAAGGAATGCAAAAGTTGATTGCTATATGGAAATTGTGCTGGGATCAAAGTTAAAAAATGATTACCTTCTCGGCAGAGAGAGCATCAGTGCAGACATTGCTAATAAGCTGGGAATTGACCTGCATATGAGGAAACATGAGGAATCAACATTTCCTATAAAACTCATGAACTGTCTAGTAAGAAAAGATGGTACATGATCCATCATAGGAGATCATACATGATCCATCATAGGAGATCATTTCGAAGCATGGCATATGAGAACTCTGTCCACATATTATTTTTATTCATTGTTATTGCCATTGACATGTCTCACAAAAGCTTCCTGTCATTAAGTACCTTGCATATTGTATCAAAACCAACATTGGTTTCAACAAACTGATTCTTCAGATCACCAGAGAGAGTAACAGGAACACCAACTACCTGACAGATTCAACCAATGAAATCAGCAAATTGAGGTACCACAAGAACGTGTTCAATGAATTATCAGAGGTCTAGAGGCACACAATTGCAAAGAAACTTTGATAAATTAAATTGCTTCACAAACAACTGAATTCAAAAGCACATAAAGTACACCTTTGTTGGGCATCTTGCCACAGCAAATGTTTCGGCCAGCTGTGCTGCATCTGTATTTGATGTAACCCCTACAAAAATTCCAAGCTTCCACAGTGAGTAATAGCCTCATGCATACTGAGCTTGCCATTCTTAAAACTATATATTTACCTCCAATTATGACAAGGCCATCCAATTTCAGATCTTTGCACGTGGTTAATGCAGCATTAACTTGCTCAGTTGTTCGTATTTGATCTTTTGTCCGTCCCAGTAAATCATATCCACCTTGTCAAGCATAATGATACAAAAACCTTTAGCCATATTTCATTGCCAACTGGGTTTTAAAGATTTAGATGCAAAATCATGGATTACCACCCACCTTGATTTTTGTAGGTTGCGAGAACTTCATCAGTGATTTCAACAGTTTTCTGAGCAAAAAAACCCTCAGAACCACCTGTTGACGGATAAGAATTACTAGAGTTCACACAAAATAAATAATCTTTTTTTCTCTCTTCAATTTGCACAACATACGAGACAAAAATACAGTGTATATCGCTGTTTACCCAGAAATCCAAGTAGAGTACTGCCTGGGTGGTGGACTTTAAGAGCATTGTGAAGACCCCATATGACATTATGTCCTCCAGGAGATTGTCTCCCACAAAAGACTACTCCAACCCTGTTGAGAGAACACACAATAAACAATAGGTGATCTTCAAGAATCAGCCCAGGCCAGACAGAGTGTCTTAACAAAACAAAAATATAAGGAGTCGCTAAGCACACACCTGATGGCAGGATGCTCGGTTATAATTTGAGCATCAGGAACTTTTGCCGTAGACCTAAGAAAATGAGCCAGAGGCTGACCGTAAGTGTTGGGAAAGGCTCTGCTTATGGTTTGATCATCTACTGGGTCTGCAGCCGCTGTGGCATCACCAAATTCTACTCTCACAGTAGTTCCCTGGAGAACGGCGAGTTTCAACACAAGTTTGAGATCATTTATAGTCAAAACAGACAATCATACTCAAGTAAAACTAAAATAGTAGAAAAGAAACATATTTCAGAGGAACCCTTCAAGGTATATCGATCAGGTGCACCAAACACAAAATACTGTTAAAAGAACAGTGAGTTTGACTACGAAAAACTTGTCTAACAATGAACAAGAAGGTTGATGTTAGGCAATATGAGTTTTACACATTTGCATGCGTTTAAGCAAATTAGGAAAAGTAGTCAACTTTTAAGGTTGATAAAGTACAGAATGGGATACAAATTGGATACAATTAAAGATCCAAACATAAAGAGGAAGAGAAAAGCGTGATCAGACATATCTAAGCAGAAAAGGTTTTTAAAAAAGAAACAAATGAACAAATATCCCAATGATGATTAGAACAAAATCAAGTGAAGTATAAGGAGAAACGAAGAGCAGAAGATACCTGAAGACATGGAGGGAGTTGAGGTTGATATAAAGATCGAATCTTTTGAAGATCAGAGAGTTCTCTTGGAATGCCATACTCGGAAACCATTAGAGCCGAGGTAGAGTCAGAGTGGTACTAGCTGGTATTGTATGGAAAACGCTGATGTCTTTGGGTTGGTGAGGTAGAGAGGGTAAGTTATAAGGTTCAAAGTGTTTGGTTCTTGATAGGCGTTGCTTTGGTTGGTCTTCAATATTTTACTTTTCAAGAGTAGAAACTAAGACACAGTGTTCAAAAATGGATTCTTTGTCTTCGATACAACCATCCAACCAAACCAACAAACCACCTGTTACTGTACTCGCCAATGGCTTCTAGGGTATCATTTTACCTAAACATCCTTTATGATCCTGTGAGTGGAGAAGGAATATACTTGACTGTTGGGAAAGATAGAGGGGCAATTCCACCACCTAATAGTCCACTTAATTTGATTGGAATAATTAGTTACTTCTAGAATAAGAGGAAATAT
>JAOSBL010000006.1:53457-63912 GCA_027568915.1 Erythroxylum roraimae | reverse complement strand
TATTATGGAATTGATACATGTAATTATAATATATGTATTTCCTTTTAAATGTTTTTTCAATTTTATAAATATAAATTTCCTAATAATATATATGGATGTTTGGATTAATTAGTTAAATATTTTGTAATGTGATCAATTCAATCTCTTTGTTTGTGCTTTAATATATATGTATATATAGATATAAATGTGGGAGAAGTTTGAGTTCTCCTTGAATAAGTTTTTAAGCATGTATAGTTATATAATATTTAGTGTTAAAACTTGTGTAGTTACCTATGGAAGTTTGACTTTTGTTTTGGTTACTTATTGCACTTTTTAGTTTAGTTTAATATTTAAACTAATACTTGGAAAGTCTTTAGTTTTTGAGTTGAGATTGATATTTGAGATTGCAATATTTTACTTGTTTGATTGTATTAACATTCGTAGAAGATTATTAAGAAGGCGGACAATGGATTAAAAATTTGTTAATACTATAATTTTCATTTAGAAACATTATGTTCTCATCTAATGTTTATTGTGTTTAGTAACTTGGTTGTATAAGAAACTAAGAATTGAGGAAGAGAAGCGGTAAAGTAAAAAAAAAAAAATTGTAATGAATATGTTTGTAGAATAAAGAATGTCTACAAAGACAAATGGTAATATTAAGAAGCTTGTTGTATTGATGTCATAAGGAGTGAAGTAAAACTTAACTCCGCCTGTGTCTTATTCAAGGCCTTGTCATTACACAGCCGGTCCCAAGCCCGGATAAAGGAGGAGGGAAGGAATATGGAAAATATTATTCCTATCATCGAATCACTTAAAAACCTAATTCAATGGTTTTTGAAGTGGAAATGCATTGAGTATTTTATTGTAACCAAAAGAATGAAGTCTTTAAAGAAAGAAACTGAATGTATGTGCGAAGTTGTTTATACTAGACACAAAAATTGAGTCCTGGTCTGGTTCGATCAGTCTAAAGTTAATGAGTTATGTTCAATTTAATTGGTATTTTCAAATTGAGTTCATAAGACTTGGTTCGAAAAACTTGAACGGTTTAAATTGATTGTTTAAAATTAAACTTATTGCAATCACAATTTATACATATATGACATTCTAACCTTTGTCAATCATTCTTTAGTATTAAGCAATTAAGCCATAGCATTTTGATTGGATCCAAAATGTAATACAAAAGTTTACAACCACTTCTTAATGTAATACAAAAATTAACAACCACTTCTTAACAACCAGTTGAAGTCCCGCTGAAATGTAGGATTTTGAAAGGTTTAATAATACGCAACCTTACTCTTATATAATAGAGAGGTTTTTTCTGATTTTACTAATAATAATGATAAAATTTAATTTAAGTTGTTAATATTAAATTGATCCACCCAAACTTAGGCCTTGAACAAGACACGAACAGAGTTAAGAGTTACTTCCCTCTCTATGGCATCAATACAGACTTCTTAATACTACTATTTGCCTTTGTATTATTCTACAAATCTATTCATTACTTGCGTTAAAAATTCTAACACGTACAAATTTCTTTACATTACTGTTTCTCTTATTCAATTCCTAACCTTTTATACAACTAAGTTACTAAACACCATAAACATTAGACGATGTCATAACTTGATGACCCTATTAATGTTTCTAAATGAGAATTATGGTATTAACAATTTTCAATCCACTGTCCACCGTCTCAATAATTTTCTACTGATGTTACTACACTCAAACTAGTAAAATATTACAATCGTATATATCAATTTCAACTCAAAAATTATAGACTTTATGAGTATTTGTTAACTAAAAAGCGTAGTAAGTAACTCAAACGACAGTTAATATTTTTTATTGTTGCATGTCTCACATCAATTTTGTCACCTATCTTTTAATTATGTAATGATTTTAACGCAAAATATCTATGATTATACATGGTTAAAAACTTATTCAAGGAAAACTCAAACTTCTCACACATGTATATTTATGTATACATATACATTAAAACATAATCAAAGAGATTGAATTGATCACATAATAATATAAGTACACAATATTTTAACTAATTATTCCAAACATCCATATAAATATTACTAAATTTATATTTATAAAGTCAAAAAAGTATTTAAAAAGAAATACATCTATTATAATTACATGTATCAATTCTATAATAATTTAGTTATATGATCATTCTAAAATATTGAGTTAATAGTATTTTCAAATAATTGAAATTTTCACTTTTTTCTTATTTAATTTTAAATAATGCCATCAACTTGAACCTTTTATTGTCAAAATAATTTTTATTAACTATAACACTATAAAAAAGATTAATTTAAGGTAAAATAATATGTAATTATATATATATATATATTCTTAATTTACACTTTTTTTTTCCCTTTCTCCTACCTATTATATTTGGGATATAGCAATCACAATAATTATTAAACAAATGTGGAAGATTTTTAGAAAGATAAGTAATGGGTTGAATAATTAGGGTGTCAATAGACATTTTTTGTTCTCGATTTATTTGGACCCACTTTATTACGTTTTAATATAAAGAGAGGAGGGAAAGCATAAACATGTAATAGCAAAGTTAATTTGGTTTCCATTTGATAGACCCTGTAATAAGAGATTGAATGAAAACAAGTAAACAATGAAATCAAACACTACGTTAAGTTGTTCCTTACACCAATAAGACTCATATTCCTATACGTTAAGGTTCACAAAATGAACATCAAGATAACATATGACTGACTATCTGTATAAACATAATATTTGTGAAAGGTTTAAAAGAGAGGGCGAGTCCGTCCGTCTTTATCTCATCGGGTGCGTTGCGTCTCTATCTCTCTCTATCACTTTATTTTTGTCTTTGTCTTGTCTTCCCTTTTTCCCCCTTTTTTATTTAATAATCCATAAATACTAAAATCTTATTTATTCATCTTCCTTTCGTCACTCTGCTCAGTCCAGTCCACTCTCTATCTCTAGTCTCTTTCCCGTTTCCTTCTTCTTCTT
The DNA here is from genome assembly GCA_027568915.1 of Erythroxylum roraimae. Taxonomy (NCBI): domain Eukaryota; kingdom Viridiplantae; phylum Streptophyta; class Magnoliopsida; order Malpighiales; family Erythroxylaceae; genus Erythroxylum; species Erythroxylum roraimae. Next base: position 60,933 of record JAOSBL010000006.1, on the reverse strand, counting down.
TTATCGAGGGGGTGAGTTTTGGCGGGGACTAGACAAGGTGGTCAGTGTCTCCATTGTTGAAATCTTCTTACTAAGTCCCTGATCTATAATCCATCCTTTGTGTTGTATTGCTGTCCCAAGTTTTATGGGAATGTGCCGATTAGGTTTTTCCGAAAGCTTAACTTGTTTGTTAGTGAATTTCGCAAGTAGGACTGGCCTGGACTGCTACTAGGAAGCTGCTGTTACTAAGTCTTACTGATGTAAACTGTTTCACTTACCATTCCCATCCTTCTCCCATTGATTCTACTTCTGCTCTTCCTAGACGTATCAGTGAAACAATAAGCATAGTCGGCGTAGCCAAAAGTTAAAAAAGTTTTGGATATGGGGTCAGAGCAGAACAGATTCCCTCATCAGGAACGGGTATTTCTCCCTTATCTTCTCATTGTTGCTGTCTGGGTCAGATCTGGATCTGAGGCTTTGTTTTAAGTTTACATGCTTTTGCTTTTTTATTATTTAATGTCTAACCCTTCTTGATCTTCAGATCTATGTATTATCTGCTTGTTTTTACGTATTTTCTCCTATTAGTTTCCATGCAAGACAGACATTCATTTTTCCCTTTTGTTTGTTTGAGAGGAGCCAAAGAGAAAACCTTAAGGGTGAAAAAGAAAGGAATGAAGTGGATAAATATTATTATCTGTGGTCGGATCTGTTAAATACAACAATTGGGTTTTACTTAGTATGATCTTTGAATCCTAACACTGGCATTCTTTTCCAAGACCAAATAATACCTCATTTCTTTCTGTTTTCACGTTCTCCGAATCAGCATTCAGTAATGTTTGACTTCTTCTTCTCCATTTAAATAAATGCCTGACAGACCTTGGGTCAATTTCGAACCAGTTTCTAATCTATCATCTCGTCGCGTAATGAGAGCTAGCTGTCTATTGTTTAGCCTCCATTACTTTTTTCGAAGTACACAGATATGTGACTACTATACTATCAATGGGATTTTCTTGTATATTTTGCTGTGGATAATATACTTGCCAATTGCATCCCCATAATATATTTAGCTGTCCATAACAGTTGTTTCTTCACTGAAATGTACTTGCAAAAATATTCAAGTTGTAAACTTGTAACGCTAGGGAATTCCTTCCCATGAAGAATAAAATAATTACTTTACTCCTAGTATGTTGGTTAAAAGAAGTCGAAAATTGGTGATAGATATGAAATCCTAATCGCATATTGTAAAATTATATCTTATAATTGCCTCATGCAGGAAGAAAAATGAAAGTGCAACAATTTAATGTGACTGGTTAAATGATATCACTGCATAATTTTTATATTGAATGAGAGGAGCATTAAGCTGAGATTATGTGGTGTGGTTGCAATGAGTTAAGTTCCAAAATTATAAAGTTCGCCCTCATTTGTGTTTTGGTCAGTTGGATGATGCATATAGACGAGGTAATGAGTTAATTGGTTAATGCAAACATATGAGATAATGAACTCATACATATATATTTGTACTCATCTTTGGTTTTAGATGCATGTGATCCTACTACTAGTTTATACTTTGTCGGTTGCATGCATTCAATACATTCATTAGTGCAAGCATGCATGACAAGTGCTTTTTCGCTTTCATATTTTTTCCATGCATCAGTTACTTCCACATTAAAAGTTGGACGCATATGTATACTTACCCATCAGCTATGAGGCCAAAGTTTGTTTTGTCTCCGTGAGTTTTATGCCTTAAAAACAATATTTAGTGGGTTGTTCTGTTCTTTTCATGCTTTGCATGATCCATGCAACTTTTGTTACTCTTGTTTGATTGCAATTTCTGTATACAGTTATCAATATAGGTTACAGTTATAGTGGTTTATGTATTGGCAGAGAAAAAGGTGGGGAGGATGCTTAGGTGCATTATCTTGTTTTGGTGCTCAAAAAGGTGGAAAACGTATTGTGCCTGCAACTCGTATACCTGAGAGCAATTCATCAGCAAGCCAGCCAAATGGACCTCAAGCAGGTGGTGCTTCCAACCAAGCTACAACCCTTGCTCCATCACTTCTGGCTCCACCTTCTTCTCCTGCATCATTTACGAATTCTGCTCTTCCTTCCACCGCACAGTCTCCTAGTTGCTTCTTGTCAGTATCTGCCAACTCACCTGGGGGGCCCTCTTCTACAATGTTTGCCACTGGGCCTTACGCCCATGAAACACAGCTAGTTTCTCCTCCGGTTTTCTCAACCTTTACTACTGAACCATCTACTGCTCCTCTTACACCTCCACCTGAGTTGGCTCACTTAACCACCCCCTCTTCCCCGGATGTGCCATTTGCTCGGTTCCTCACATCTTCTGTGGATATCAGAAGCACTGAAAAGTCAAACTGTATGGCTGTAAATGATCTTCAAGCTACATATTCACTTTATCCTGGAAGTCCTGCCAGCAGTCTCTTATCACCAATTTCTAGGAACTCAGGTGACTGTTTATCGTCATCATTTCATGAACGAGAGTTTCACCCTCAATGGGATCCTTCAGTTTCTCCCCGCAATGGTAAATATTCTAGGAGTGGCTCAGGCAGGCTTTCTGGAAATGAATCAACTGGTGCCCCCATTATTTCTCATGATTCTAATTTCTTCTGTCCTGCTACATTTGCACAATTTTATCTAGACCATAATCCACCATTTCCACATACTGGTGGGAGGTTAAGTGTCTCCAAAGATTCTGATTCTTATCCCGCAAATGGGAATGTCCACCAGACCAGACACAGTAGGAGCCCTAAGCAAGATGCTGAGGAAATAGAAGCTTATAGAGCATCCTTCGGTTTCAGTGCCGATGAAATGATCACTACTCCTCAGTACGTAGAGATCTCTGATGTAATGGAGGACTCATTTACAATGACTCCTTTCACTTCAAATAAACCTACTGCAGAGGACCATATGGAAGCTGGGCAACCAAAAAAGGACCAAAAACCACAAAAGGTACAAACAAACTTGACGAATCAAAATAGTCTTCAATTCAAACGGGATCTTGTCGATGAGGGTTTATGCCTTGAAATGCCAGACTCACTCAATGCACATGAAGGTGACTTCTATACTTTTATTAATATTAAGCTTTATCTTTTGTTCATTGTTTGTTAATGTCATGACAGCTGATGAGAAATTTAAATACTAGTGGAGTCTTTTGACCATCGATTGTTGTATCTTTCTTTAGTAGAGGTCCTAAGATAAAATTAGTTGAACAGTATTCTTCTCTCTTTTGCAACTTTCCTTGTTTAAATGTTACGTCCTGTGAGAAGCTGCCACCCTTCCCGTTGCAAAAGATGTCCCCTCACCACTACAAATGACTGATATAATCCCATACTTCTGTGTCTTTTTATGGCCTGGCGATATGGCTTTCTAGTCTTTGCTTCTTTGTCCTCTTTTTTTTTTTTCGTGTGAATGATTCGGTATTATGAAGTGTACCAAGCTACTCCAGAAAGCCACTAATTGAAGGACCTTTTCTACTCCAGAAAGCCACTAATTCAAGGACTTTTTCTCTTTAATGTAAATCAGATCCCAAATCAAGGAGGCATCGTGGATCAAGTCATGTTTTGACTGATGAAGACATATTCCCAAAAGTGTCATCCTCTAAAATTAGCCGGAAATATCATCTGGGATTGTCAAGCTCGGATGCTGAAATTGACTACAGAAGAGGAAGAAGTCTAAGAGAAGGCAAAGGAGACTTTGTATGACATAGGTAATTAGGAGAGAAAGCACGGCGGCAGTTGCTTCCCATATGTATTACTTTGCAGGTTTCTTTGTCGTACACTTTTTATCCGGAATATTATGTTATAGGTGGAATGATCTAACTTTTCATCTTAACAGTTTCTCCGTAGTCTTCCTTGTGTCTTCTTCAGGTGTGTGGCCTGATATCTCTGATTGATGATTGTATCCACTATGTGCCTAACTAATATAATGCTATAAAATATGTGTGAGGCATTTCTTTGTATGTATATATCTATTTGAAGTTCAATTTGCTCCATGTAGACTGAGTTTTGCTGCATCAATTTTATTTTAGCAGCCAATGAATCTGGCACTCATAATTTCATAACTATGAAATTGATTGAGTTTTGCTGAATCAGTTTTATTTTGGCAGCCAATGGATCGGGCACTCATAATTTCATAGTTATGAAATTATCCCCTTTGAAATCAATTTTGTAACAGCTAATCTCACCAAAAACTGCGTGTAATAAGAAAATTTGTTAGATTACGGTGCCTATTATTCAAGTAGCGGAACCAATGACTTGCTACATTATTCTCTTCTCTTCCACGGCGATTGGTTACGTGTTTCTTATTTCTGATCGATTGTGATTCATATTTGTCACAAAAGCATTACTGAAAACCACGCAGTTTATAAACAACTGATAGGACATTCCATTTTAGAGCCTTGATCATTCATTTATCAATTACATTTCGGTGACAATTGCCAACAAGAACAACCGGTAAGCTCATTGACAGGAATATAGATGAACTCATTCCACTTTCTCACGACAGACGCGGTCGAAATGAAGAAACAAACAGCAGCTGGCGTTCGATATTTGGTGGTGAAAAGGTGAGGGGTGAGGTGTTGAAGGCAATCCCAACACGCTCATATTCCGTTTAGAGTTACTACAACTTTACGTGCAGTAGGGTAGTCACGGTGCTCACACAACCATATTCCCTGAAACGAATGAAAGATGAAAGTTCATTTGAATTCACAACTGACAGAAGTTGATCTAGAGTGTTTTGACACATACATCAGGAGCAGCTATTGTGCATTTACAGGCTAAGTATCTCTCAACCTAAACATGTACAAGTACCTGCCAAGTCCCCATATTGAGCTTTCCGTTGGTAATTGGAATCCTGCAGGTGACCAGAAGAGCAAGGTGAATCAGAAAGCTGACTATGAAGATACTAATAAAGTAAGACAAATGGTAGAAACATCCGCACGTGAGTGAGCATCCAAACATGGTGGATTTAATGTGCGCTGGCATGTCATCTGGGCCTATAAGAATTTTAAGAGATTTATATCAGCAAATGGAAGGACAAAAATCAAAAGTTCAAGGAAAAATAAAATGGAAATGCTCTGGTTCTTCCTTCTGCACTAATCAGTAGGTTAGAATTGAATAAAGCCAGATGAAAAAAAGCCTAACAATCAGGTTCTTCAAAATTTGATTTATCAGCATTTTTACTATTGTCATCTCGCTTATCCAACTTGCGAATGGTTCAACTAGACCTACAGCTCTATTTGTCCTGGAATATACAACACAACTGTAAAGGAGAAGCCTTATTTTGTAGATATACTTCTGTTCTGTAGAAGAATGGAAAGATAGGAATAGGAGTGTAAGAAAGACTAAACCTTCCAGCGTGTGCTTCCAAGGAGCAGATCTTCCCTGAGAAATAGAAAAAGAAAAAATTGACGTAGGTGTAAGAGTAGGAACGAGATTAGAACGAACTCTTCTTAATCCCAACTATAATCAAGGTAACGTGGAGGATGAGATAAAGAAGGTAACCTCTGGAACAATCTTATTAAGGAATGTCTCAGTATCATCACGAACATCAGAGTCATAGTTCTCGTTGATGGTAAGAGAGGCACTTGTATGGTGCACTGAAGATTTATTAGGCTTTTTGTTAGTTAAGAACGAAGATATTTTTTATTAGGAAAGGGAACAGGGCGTTCGTTGGTGGGGCTGACTTACAGAAGAGATGAGCAAGGCCACACTTGAATTCTGGCAAGTCTTTTCCAATTCCATCCAAAATCTGCAAAGTTTAAGAGATCAGCAGCTGTTCAATCAAGATTAATAATTTCCAACTACAAGCTACAGGTGTCATTCACGCATCAAATCAAATCGAGATTACTACGAATAGACATGTAATGGAAGGGGAAACCTGGGAGGTAACGAGATGGCAGCCACGGCCAAGTGGAGGCAAAGTAACAGTGGTCTGAGCCCACTTATTAGGGGCAGCGACAGCCATGGAAGATGAATTGGGAGTGGAACTAAAGAGCGACGATTTCACCGACAAAGAACGCTTCCTGGGCTTTAGAATTGGGAGATAGATAGTAGCGAAGGACTTCTTCGGAATCGGGAAACAGAAGGAAGCCTCCGGAATTGTGGAAAAGGAAGCGCCTAAGCTGCTCTGGATCTGCATCTTTTCGTTACTTATTGATCAATCTTAAAGAGAAAATGGGCCTTTTCTATTACATACACTGAACGAATGAGAAGATAAAAATAAAGAGAGCGACATCTTTGTTTGGGCTCATCTTTTGTGGATCTTCTCTATTCGGAGTTGAGTCTAGTCCTTATGGCTCCCTCCAAATTCAAGGTAGACGATTCTTCATCGTCAACGGTACAGATTAATCTCCATGGCCACGGTCCAAGGTCAATGTCGTGGCTGCTACGATTACTAGCCAAAGGAAGTGGTGGAATAAACGCGGATTGGCTGACTTACCTGTGGTAAGTCTTGTTCTGTTGTCTTTTTAAAGTCTGAAACTACTGTCACAATCACCCTTTTTCTTCTTCTTCAGATATGGCTAAATTATTGCAGAGATGGGATGGACATGGAGGAGGATCTGTGTTGTTCTTGTTGTTAGTCTTAGTAATGGTGGTAATAGTAGCACAGGTACAAGCTCAGCAAGCTTATGTTAACAATAAACAGCTTGACTGCGAGAATCCGACGTCTGACACTAATTCTACCAGAGGTTTTCTATGCAACGGAGACCCCACCAAGTACAAATCTTCATGCAAATCCTACCTCACCTACAGATCAACCCCTACCTACGATTCCGCCGTCGAGATCGGCTATTTGTTGGGTGTGGAGCAACGGTCAATTACTCTCATCGCCTCCATAAACAACATCTCCTCCGACGTCTCTCCTGTCCCCACAGACACCCTTGTAATTGTGCCCATCGACTGCTCCTGTTACAATTCCAGTTACTACCAGCACAACGCCTCCTACACCCTCAAAAAGCCTTCAGAGACTTATTTCAGCGTTGCCAACGACACTTACCAAGGTCTCACCACTTGTCAAGCTTTGATGGCTCAGAACCCGTATTACTTCCGTAATCTCTCTGTCGGCCTTCCCATTCATGTGCCCCTTAGATGTGCTTGTCCAACTTCCAACCAGACCGCTTCTGGTGTCAACTACTTACTCACTTACCTTGTCAATTGGGGCGATTCCATCTCTTCCATTGCCCAGTTATTCGGGGTCCAAGAACAGCGAGTCTTAGATGCTAACAGACTATCTGCAGCGGATGTTATTTTTCCCTTTACCCCAATTCTGGTTCCTTTGAATTCTGAACCCAAGATACACTCCTCCGGAATGTCACCACCACCACCTCCACCACCCCAGTCCGCTCCAGGCACTATTGCTAATGATGATGGGTCGTCCAACAGCAAGAATAAATGGAAATGGATTGGGATTGGGATTGGAGGAGGAGCTCTTCTGCTGTTACTCCTTTCTGTTGTTCTCGCTTTTCTGTTTTGGCGG
>JAOSBL010000005.1:37635988-37650395 GCA_027568915.1 Erythroxylum roraimae | reverse complement strand
AATATTTTTAATATTATTTATAATTAAATATAATTATTGCATAATTATGACGTCACATCGGTTCGACCGATAGTTGAACCGGTCGAACCAGTCAAACCGGTGACCAGTAAGGCTTCCAGTTCAATGACCGATCCGAATTTCAGAACACTACTTCTCACCCTCGGGAACAAGTTGAGTCCCTTTTGTGATTGGCTTATGGGTATCGGGGATTAGGTTTGTTGTTGGTTAAGTTGTTTCTCCTTTCAGTCCTTGTTCTTGGTAGTCTTATTAGCGTGTTATGTTTTGTAGTTAGGCTCTTTGTGCAAGAAGGGCTACTTTTGGTTGTGGTTTTTGATCGGACTCAGAGTCTTCCCGTAGCTTGTACATTATTATTCTTTTATTTTAATATACATGCTGAATTACCCCAAAAAATAAATTTGGTAAATGATAAACATTTACGACAAGCAAAGAAATTAAAGAGAAAAAAAAAGCTTTAATTCCGCGCTTTTAGACGCGCTTTTTTGGATCTTCCACGCGAACTCCTACGCGCATACGCACAAACCCCTCTTGGAAGCCATTTTTGACCTGTATTTTAACCTTGCCATGTTCCATTTTCACCTGCTGACTTAAAAAGACTCCATCTTTTTCACTCACAACTCTTCCAGATTGAATCTTTTGTATTGGGTTTTGAGTTTGTTCTCTCACAATTATTGGTATAACTTCGATGGCTTCGTTTAGATCCTCTTTTTGGTGTTATAGATGCAACCGCTTCATCCGGGTTCGAGTCAGACCCGACCAAGATTCAATCCTCTGTCCGGATTGCGGCGGCGGGTTTGTGGAAGAAATCGGAGCTACCCCATCTCGCTCCCCGATTCATCCCCGCTTGCCGGGCGTCGGATTTCATATCGGCGATAATTCAGATTCGGGTCCGATCACAGCCCCAAGAGTACGACGAATTCGACGCAGAGGCGGTGGAGGAGATCGCTCACCGTTCAATCCGGTTATTGTTCTCCGCGGCCCTCCCGATGGCGGCGGTACAAACGATGGGAATTCCGGGAACTTCGAATTGTATTATGATGATGCTTCCGGGTCGGGTCTTCGACCTTTACCTGCAAGTGTGTCGGAGTTTTTGATGGGTTCCGGGTTTGACCGGCTTTTGGATCAGTTGGCTCAGCTGGAAATCAACGGCGTTGGTCGGTTGGAGAACCCACCGGCTTCAAAAGCGGCAATAGAGTCAATGCCTGTGATCAAGATACAATCATGTCATGTCTCAATGGATTCTCATTGTGCCGTTTGTAAAGAAAAATTTGAGTTTGACACTGAAGCTCGTGAAATGCCGTGTAAACACATTTATCATTCGGACTGTATATTCCCATGGTTGTCAATTCGCAATTCGTGTCCGGTTTGCAGACATGAATTGCCTACAGATGTGCGTGGGAGTGGAAGAAGCTCGCCAGAATCTGATGAGGAGTCGGTAGGATTGACCATTTGGAGACTACCCGGCGGGGGTTTTGCAGTGGGAAGGTTTACCGGTGGGCGACGGGCGGCAGAGCGTGAGTTTCCGGTTGTTTTCACGGAAATGGATGGGGGCTTCAATGGTAGTGGTGTGCCTAGAAGAATACAATGGGCGCCAAGTGGACGGCAGTCAAGAGAGAGTGGAGGGTTTCGTCAGGTCTTTAATAATTTCGTTTCCTTCTTTGGGAGAATTGGTAGGAGGAGAAGGAATGCAGGAGCGGAGAGGAGGTCAAGGAGGCGTGGTGAGACTCGTGTTATGGATGATAACAGATGGTGAATCATTTTTCCCCAGATCGAAATCAACACTGTAATTAAACAACTCTTTCATGTTAGTTTGATTATCTAATTGCTGATGCCAACAATTTTAGATTGTTCCTTGCAAGGAATGGAATTTTTGTATATTGTATGATTGGTTTTACTGTATATAACTATCTTCAGGTTGAAGATATATTGCTTGCTTTAAAGTTTTGTCAATGAGAAAAGTTTTGAACGATAGGAGATATTACATTACATTTCATTCCATTGATAAACTGCACATGGTTGTTGTGATCCATGCTTAGATTGTGATTGTAGTAGATTCTTAGGTCCTGATTACAGTTGTATGATCTTATCGAGAACTTGGAGTTCCTTCTTTTATTTTCTTGTGGATGATGCCTATAAGTCAGTTTAATGAGCTTTTTTTCTGAACTAGTTTGGTTCTTTGCTCTCTATCATTGTCCCCATGTGATTATACACATTCACAAGGCATCATTGGTTTCTGTTTAATTTCCTTTTGTTGGCGTGAGAAAATTCACTTGAGAGCTTTCTTTTGTCGAAGAATATTTCTAGGAAGTCCCAAGTTGTGATAAAGCAGAACTCTAGACCAGTTTCCAGTTTCCAGATTGTCATTCTGATCAGAGTGTACCATGTAGTTTTACCAGGGAAACTAAGAAAGAAGTGGGGAAATTTCATTTTTGTTGGATTTTGCTTGAGTTCTAACTTAATTATGTTTTTAAGGGAAATTATATTTTGTCTATTGGTTTCTTGTTAATTCCATACATGCCGTGCAAATTTATTTTTATAGTTTGTCAGTCAGTGATATGGAGATAAGATTCATTACTGTCTTATTCGCTGATGTTTCTTAAAGCTTGAGTTCAACGATGAATATTACTTGAACCGTTCTGTACTGTCTTATGTGAAATACTGGCAATTAACTCTTGTACCATTCTAAGATGGTTTTGGAGGAAGCAAATCGAAGTTTATATCGTGATTTCCGACTTTACACGTTTGCGATTTAGAATGTGGATTAGTAAGCCTTGGTTTGTTGCAGAGGAGTTGTGATTAGTTTGTGAAAAACTGTAGGTTGTAATGGTTTCGAAAATTTTTTCGATTTATCGTTTTTAGCACAATCAAAAATCAAAAAAATTAAACGTATAAATATAAATCAATAGTGAAATTTTGTAATGTAGTTCCGCACATCTTGTCCCCGTCTACGAGGCCCTCACTCAGCTTAATTCTTTTATTAACGATAATAATTTTATACAAGACTTTACTGAACCGACACTACTCAACTCTTGACATTATCTTTCGCCTCACTACCTGCGAAAGAATTTTACATCCAATAGTACGATTGTCTTGTATTAACTTCAACCGAGGATTTTTCTCAAGCAATATTTAATGACAACGAAACAAAATAAACAACTTAAATGATTAAACAAAATTCAATATAAGCAAAAACAATTGAGAAAGAAAAGAAGAACTTCTCGATAAGTTCAGCTCCACAGAAACATATCTAAAAGTCGTCACCACGAAATATAAATATTTATCTGCCGAAACATTATAAATATCAAATCTACAAAATTCACGACTGACTGCTGAAAATTTTTGCACATAAATACCATTTTTGACAGCCACAAAATCACCAAGACTGCCCAACAAAATCATACATATATCGTAGAAAGCCAACCGCCAAAATTATACACACTTTACAACAGAACAGCCCACTGATAGTCGTTCAAGGCTAGAAAAATGCAGGTCTAAAAATTACACAAAAGCAGCAACTTTTCAACCCACTTAGATGTCATCCTTAACAGAAAACCAGCAATAGGATGAATTAATTATAAACGTAAAATCAGCACTGCTGCACTCCAATCCAATTGACAATCACAAATCTACTCAGTAGAAAATCCATCAACAATGCAAAGCAAAAGAAGACCCAGGTGGGAAGCATATCAACAACATATCCAAAAAGGAAATCACGGCAGGACCCAGCTGTAAAGACATCAACGACAACTGCACAAGGAATACCCACGGCCAAAGACTCATCCAACCAATATAACTTGAATGACGTTGAAGTATGAATTAAAATTGCCCAGCAGATTCATGCAAGAACATTAAAAAAAAAAAAACTCAACCCTTTACGACAATGGTATCTTTTTAGCAATGATGTTTTTTTGAGAACCATCGTAGAAGACTATTACTCACTCACCACACACTCTTATTCCAGTTTTCACGCACACACCTTCAGCCAATCACCAAACCAAGCAATCACACAACATCTCTCAAATCACCAAAAAAATCAGATCAACACTTCACCGTTCACGCACACAGCTGCAATCAACACACCACCACACACATCACCAAGTCACTCACGTGTAGAGTGCAGACGCAAGGCTACGCATGCAGGAAATCTAAGACTTAGAATCTCACACACCCCCACTACTCAAGCAATCTTACAATATCCATTCCACACTTAAAGCTAAGACTTAGAATCTCACACACCACCACTACTTAAGCAATCTTACAATATCCATTCCACACTTAACGCTGATCTACACCGATCTTTATTAAAGATAGACTTCTATTTTATTTTAAGTCTTATCTAAAAATTCAATTTAAATAAGAAGTGTTACTTATTTATACCTCATCTTAATTTAAATTTTAATCATTATCTTAAAGATCTAATAATAAAAATTATTAAAATTAAATAATGAAAAATATAACAAATATCTTAACAGTTTGCTTATGGAACATGCAGATTGTGCCTACTTAGGCGGAGATGACCAGTTATGTTCTATTTTTACCATTGATGCCTCATCTATGGTAGTTGACTCGACAAAGGTCGAACTTTTAAGCCGCTTTGTAACTGTATTTGACACCCTTTGCGTTCTTACTTCTGAGCAGAGATTTCATCTTGTACGTAAACATTTGATTTTAACCGCATCGAAGAAAAGTTGCTGTATTCCCTGCTGTATAGATTTGGCATTTCAGTTCCGATACAACCTGATCTAAAGTTACACAAACTTTTCTAAAATTGATATATCAGGTGTTGATACGATATTGTTAGAGGTGGTCTCGGATGTGATGCTCAGGGCCTTGTTTATTTCTCCCATAACGTGTCCAGCTTAAGAACTAGAACCTGGTCAGTGCGGCGAAGTTGCTGGGACCAACCTTATCCATTAAGACTTCAGGATTCTTGAGATATGACATGGCGTTATCCAAACATCCACCATCGAATCCTTAAAAACATCCAATCTCCCTGACCCCAAATTTTGCAGCCACCTTTACGCACCTCCTTCTCAGAAAAGTTCAGTTCTTGGGGTGAAAATGATGGCAACGCTAGCTCCTAGTCATTCTTCTTTTGCTAAACCTTCATCAAATCGATGGGTAGTTGCAAGTGCTGGATTCCAGACTCTGAGAAAACCAGAGAGAGTTGAATCCTGGAATAGAACACACAAGAACAAGACTAACCGGATGAGACCGTTGACGGTGGTTGCGGCTGTTGGTGACGTATCAGCTGATGGCACCACCTACCTCATCGCCGGTGCAGCTGCGGTGGCTTTGATTGGAACTGCCTTTCCTATTCTTTTCTCTAGAAAAGACCTGTAATTGCCTCTCTTCCTCCTTTTTTTTTTTTTTGTGATTCAACGCTGTTTTTTCATTGCTGTTATTGCCTCAGGTGTCCAGAGTGTGATGGAGCTGGCTTTATTCGGCAATCTGCAGCAACCTTGAGGGCTAATGCTGCACGCAAGGACCAGGCTCAGATCGTCTGTCCTCGTTGTAATGGTCTTGGCAAGCTTAACCAAATTGACAAATAATCCAAGACTGTAACTTCCTCTTCTGTAATTTTCACTTGCTTTCTTTGTATGATCCATCTCTAAAAGTTACATTACGCCGGCAATTACTTGTATTTGTACCTATTGAACAAGAGGTTTAGCAATAATGTTGTCCTTCAACTCTGGTTCATTCTACACTCTGAATCCTTGTATGAGAACCATTCCAAAGATGAAGATTACTTCGCAGTAAAATCTGCCAACTGGGAACTGATTACAACTTTATGAGTAATAATTAACGAGATTTTAGTGAAGAGATTAGCTTAAATCAAACAAATCGTTTGATCAGAACTCTTTAACAATAATACAGATGCACATTCTGTTAGATACAGGATTACTGTCGACTCGAAAGGTGAATATGGTATCCAAAAAAGAGATTTCAGAACGAATTATGGGGTCAAGAATGATAGAGAACTCTATAGAGATTTTATTGTAGAGATTTTATTATTGATACGTATGAAAGATGCTGGAACAAGCTCCCCTCCTGGTATAACCAGGCCTAAACTAATTGTTTCATAATGACAAAAACTACTCTTCCCATTAGCAAGCTCCCCTCCTGGTATAACCAGGCCTAAACTAATTGTTTCATAATGACAAAAACTACTCTTCCCATTCTGAACATTCAGCTATATCCCCCCTCTACTCATTCTCTCCCCATAACTACCTTATAACAAATTTGCCTAAGTAGCCGCTTCACCCTCCTCCCTTTTTTGAATTGGGGCTTAGGTTGTGTGGGTTGGTTATCTTGAGTAAGGGATGAGGCCTTAGATAAAATAAGTGAAGTGCTAACAATTCCCTCCTCATCAATAGGCACCTTGTTCTCAATGTGAATAGAAGGGAATTGACCCTTAATGAAATTTGCATCCTCCCAGGTTGCCACTTAGCCTTTTAGCATATAAGTCATTGCTGAATAGCTTTGCCCTTGGGCTTGATGATGCGTGAGGCCATGACTGCCTCTGGCTCAACCATTTCAAAAATGTCCACCTAACCCTTGACAAAGATCTTGCTCAATAAGGTGATCATCCACTGTCCTTTTTAGTTGGGAAACATGAAAAATTGAATGTAACTTGGATGTAGGTGGAAGCTGCAGTTTGTAAGCAGCCTGTCTGACCTTTCCAATGATTTTAAAAGGGCCATAATATCTTGCAGAAAGCTTAGGACATATGCGTTTTGCCATGGTGAGCTGTTTATGTGACCTTAGTTTAATGTAGACCAAGTCTTCTTCTTGGTACCTTACCTCCCTCCTATGAGCATCTACAAATTTCTTCATTGTAAACTGAGCACGAAGTAGGTTATGCTCAAGTTGCTCATTTCTCTCAATCAAAGCCAATGTCACTAATTCCACTTGAGTCTCTCCTTGGGAGAAATGTAATATAGATGGTGGTAGGCAAACATACACAACCTCAAAAGGAGTCTTCTTGATTGAGACATGGTAGGTAATATTATACCAATACTCCGCCCAAGATAACATGTAGACCAATTTTTAGGCTGCTCAAATGTGAAACAATGAAGGTAGGTTGCCAAACACCTATTAACCACTTCCGTTTGGTTGTCCGTTTGGGAATGATAGGAAGAACTCATCTTCAACACTTTATAACCTGAACAGCTCCTTCTGAAAATTACTAATGAAAAGAGGATCTCTATCACTTAGGATGGAGCTAGGGATACCATGCAGCTTCACCACATCTCGTACGAACACTTCAGTTACTGTTTTAATCATGAATGGGTTTAAAAATAGGAAATCAGCATAGTTTGACAACCGATCCACTACCACCATTATGACTTCGTAACCTTGGGATTTGAGAAGCTTTGTAATGAAATCCATTGAATCTTCATCCCATACCAACTTAGGAATGGGCAAGGGTTTGGCATGTAACACATTCTTGTACAAATTTTTGTATCGATGACTTCATTCCTAGCCAAAATAAGCCACTAGCCAACCTTTTGTAGGTCTTTAGAAAACCAGAATGTACCCCTAGGGGAGAAGGATGATACTCTTAAAGTAAATGGGGAATTAATGTTGAAGTAGGAGAGAGAACTAACCTGCTCTTGTAGCATAGTAAGCTTTCCCTCAAATGCTACTCTGGTTCAGATTTCAAATTATGTTGTAAAGCTGTCATGAATGAATTCAGTTCTACATCCTCCTTTATCTTCTTCTGGACCACATCCATATCAAGCTAAAATGAAGCAGAAACTGCCATAAATAACAATTTGTCTTCTTCCATTCTAGATAAGGTATCTGTAGCCCCATTTTGTTTCCTAGGCTTGTAGATAACTTCAAAGTCCAAGCCGAAACAAATTAACCTGCCAATATTGTTGGTTTATTGATAGAATTCTCTAGTCTAATAGATGTTTTAGGCTCTTGTGATCTGTGTAGGCTTTGAGATGCCTCCCCATTAAAAAATATTTCCAATGTTGAATAGCTAGCACTATCGCCATCATTTCTTTCTCATAACAGACTTGGAGTAAGTCGACTCAGCTAGTGCTTTGCTGAAGTAAGCTAATGGGTAGCCTTTTTTCATTAGGATAGCACCAAAACCCCTACTAAATGCATCACACTCAACGGAGAATTCCTTAGAGAAATCCGGTAAAACTAGAACCGATGATGTGATCATTCTCTGTTTGAGTTCCTCAAAAGCCAGCTGAGCTTTCTTCCCTAAAATAAACCCATCTTTCTTGGTTAATTTAATAAGTAGTTTCGCGATTCTGCCATAATCCTTTATAGACTTTCTGTAGTACCTGGTTAGCCCAAGAAACCCTCATACTTCTCTCCCATTCTTGGGTACAGGTCATTCCTGATTTTCTGTGGATCCATAGCTACCCCTTCGTATGGAAGAACATAGCCTAAGTACTCCAATGATTGCTAGCCAAAAAGGCATTTTTTTTTTCTGTTAGCATACAAGTGATTGTCCAATAAAAGCTGTAGCACCAAGCCAAATGTTGCAGATGTTGATTCCAACTGGACCTATAGATTAGGATGTCATCAAAGAAGATTAAAACAAATTTGTTCAGCAGAGTTTTGAAAATGAAATTCATATTAGATTGGAACGTAGCGAGTGCATTCATGAGTTCGAAGGGCATTACTAGGTACTTATACATGAGTTAAAAACCCAGTTTATGGACATCCTCCTCTCTAACCTAGATCTGGTGAAAACTCAACTTCAAATCCACCTTGGAAAAATATCTAACCTTATGTAGCTCCTTCATCAGCTCATCTATTATTGGAACTAAGAACTTGTCAGGCACAGTAAGCTTATTCAAAGCTCTGTAGTCAACACGCATTCATCATGATTCGTCTTTCTTTTTAACAAGAATTACGGGACTTGAAAAAGGACTGATGCTGGGTTAGATAACCCTTGCTTTCGACAACTCCTTAACCTACCTTTTGATCTCATCCTTGTGGTGGTGTGCGTTGCTATTGGGACGAACTCTCACTGGTTCCGCCCCTTCTTTCATAATGATTGCATGATCGCTGGCCCTTTTAGGATGTAACTCTTTTATCTTTTGGAACACTGACTCAAATATGGTTTAAATGGTCTATAATTCTTGTTTTTGTACAGAATTTAAAGACCCCCTCAATTCGGGTACAAATTCCCCAATACCCATAGACCACAACAACTCTTCAATCTCCATCTCCTCTCTCTTGAGCATTTGCTATAAAGCATTAGGAATTGAGCCTTGCATATTAATGCCTTGTAAGGTTACTTTTGTCCCTATTTGGTCAAAAGACGTAAACATCCTCTTCCAATCTACCTTAACCACCTCTAATGTCTCTAACCATGCAATGCCTAATTTTAAATCAGGTCCCCCAATATCAAATCCGTAAGCATCCACACTAAATTCTACTCCATTCGCTTCTAATTTAATTTCTTTGTAGACTCCTTGTGAGAAAGTCTGGGGCCCATCCCCCAGTCTATTTCCAAAAGTATAAGTAGGGTTAATAGATATTCCCATGGCCTTTACCAATTTGTTAGACACAAAATTATAACTAGCTCCACTATCCACATAATTAAAATAGGCATTTCTTTAAACTTATCCATCATAACCATGGATTTTGTGGGTGAAGTCTGATCTTTTCCGATTTCTTTGAACTCAATCGAATTGCAAACTGGCTCCCAATCCTCTTGATGCTCCTCTACCCCCGCTACAACTAGATTCCTTGTTGTACCTTCTTCTTCATCTCCTTCCCAAATAATTAACTTGTATTCTTTGTTTGGGCACTGATGAAGTGGACCAAAGGTTTGGCCACACTTAAAACATAACCCTTTAGCCCTTCTCTCTATAAGTAGCTCATAAGATAAGTTCCTTTTTTCCTTCCATTTTGGTCCATTTTGTTTGTTACCGTCAGCCATGGTGTTTCGGGGTCTGTTTGGCAATTCCTTTCCCTGACCCCTCATGTTTACAAACTTGTTGTTTGTTTGACTAGGATGCTGGACATTGGGAGTGTCCAGCCCAGAACCATACCCGAAGGAGGGATTCCAAACTTTGTGTGCTACAGTAAGCAACCTGGTTCGGGTCGGTGGGTCATGGGTTCTGACCTGGTTCCTAATCTCTTCACGGAGCCCACTCAGAAAACAACTCCTAAACCATTCTTCAGATAAGTGGGTGATTTATGAAGCCACCTGTTACATCTCCTAAAGTGTATGAGCGCTTTACACTTGGAAAGTTCAGTCAAAAGGATCGGGCAACAACTCAGTGAACAAGTCAAAGTACTTGGTTTATTTTATTAGTTATTCCGCAGTTATTAGTGATTAATTATTTTGCTGTTATTAGAGGTTTAAAACTACTTGTAGCCCCTATCTAAGGGGCAATTATGTTCCTATATATATTGAATAAAGACAACAGGCAAGATAAGTTGTCTTTTATCTAGAAACAAATTATCAGAGATCAGAGAGTTCTCTCATCACAAATGAGCGCTCATATTCACGAGTAAATTCAACAAGAAGGGAAGAAAGGTTGAAAAACACTTACAATCCTCATTTGATTTCGTTGAACAGAGACCCATAACTAGATCCTACAATAGGGGCTTAACAATTTGGTATCAGCGCTAAATAGGACTGAGGAAATAGTAATGAACACACAGATTTTACGTGGAAAACCTCAAATTAGGGTAAAAATCACAGACAAGGATAGAAGACTTTTACTACTAGAAAAACTGGAGAATTACGGTGACCCAAACCGTTCAATACAACAACAGTAGTTGGATGCATTTTTGGTCCAATAGTGTCAAGAGCAATAGATGTACAGGGAAGAACGAGAACATGATCGTCAAGATTTGCAAGCCCAACTTCAAGAGATGATGCGAGAAGTATCTCACAATACTCGCAACCGTCGTGAACACGGAGAGGGAAATGTTAGTCGTGATCACTCCAATCTCCAGGATGATGGGGTATGGAAGTGGAGATTTTTATTAGTGGGTTGCAGGCAAGGACAGATGAAAATTTCATATAAAATATTATTATTTTAAGTTTTGATCCCATATAAAAATAAAATTTTGCCTCCATTAATTTAATTCAGTAATATAAGAGTACTTTAAATATTTTACCCCCACTCAAAAAATTTTCTGAATCCATCCCTAATTGAAGGACTCTTATCACCATGAAAGTGGCATGGAATTGGAATTGCGTCGACCAGAGGATCTCACCACTGCCACAAACTTAGCCCGATTATATGAATGTCGTCATGGAGCTCCCCCTCCTGGTATAACCAGGCCCAAACCAATTGTTTCACAATGACAAAACTACTCTTCCCATTCTGAATGTTCAGCTATATCCCCTCTCCACTTATTCTCTCTCCATAACCACCTTAGAACAAACTTGCCTACGTGATAGCTGACTCTCCTCCCTTTCCCAATTTGTTCTTGCGAGTGTAGATTTTAAGGGGCTTAGGTTGTGTGGGCTGGTTATCTTGAGCAAGGGATGGGGTCTTAGATAAAATAGGTGAAGTGCTAACAAAGAAGGTATTAGTAAATGCTAGTTTCTGGTCTAGAAGAAGTGATCTGAATTCTTTTGTTTCCTATACTCATGTTTCAAATTTCTGCTTCTTGATTGTCAGTGTGTGCACATTCAAGGAGCTAGGTTCCTATGTTTACATGGTATAAGAAACAAGTCTTTCTGCCCATTCTATTACCCCAGAAATATTCCCAAGATTAAGGAACCAGGAAACATGATCTGTATATTGCCTTGTTATGGTTGGGATTGTGGTCTGATTCAATCCACGTGGAACTAACAGTCCTAGACCTCACAAACTTACCTGTAGAAGTTCAAACTTTGGTTTCAGTTTTTCAGGTCATGCAGTTCTTCAAATTTTTACTCTTCCATGAAAGACTCCTCAAGAATCTCACCAGTTATACAAACCAGGAAAATTGAATCTCTATTAACTTATCTGAATTCTTAATTGTTCGTTGCTGTTGGACATTGTTTTGATACTACAGAGATAACTATCTATCAAATTATCTTTGCTGCTTACAACTGCAATTATATTCTGACACAACACGAGGATAGGATTTTATTTTGTTTCTGATACTCCAGCTTCATTGAGAGATTGTGACCCCATTGGCAAAAGTATCCATTCGGTACACCTCACATGTTGCGCTGAGTTTGGAAGAACTTTTGCCTTCAGCTCAGTGGAGACTTGCTTTGTTTGGCTAGTCATCAGAAACATATTAGTACCTTGAACTTTAGCTGTTGGCTAAGTGTGCCCTTCGTAGATAAGGAACTTTCCCGGTCATTCCGGGTTGATTTCATGCGTTTCTATGGTGCCATAGAGACCAGTCAGGTGTAGAACCCCCAACAGAAAATGTGAACAGAAAAAGAAGTTCTTTCAGCTTTACTCTTTATGACTTAATTGGTGCAGATTACCTGTTGGCTAATGCGGGATCTTTACTTGAAGCGATCGGTGTAAATTCTTATGTCGAACAGATTCAATATTGGTTCTAAGAACCTGCAGATACTCGGAATGATAATGTCATGTAATTCTTTTTGTGTCAGGCAATGCAAATAAGTCGGAGTAACCATGTTCACCATATTCATGTGATAAGTTCTGCAGATTGATTATTTCTGTCTCTTTCTTTACTGGATTGAAAAAGAGGGAATCTCAGCACACACAAAATTTACCCTTGAAGCAGGTGACAGAAACAAGTCAAAGGTTGCCAGGAAACAAATGGGAAAATATACAAGCCATAAAAGATTTTCAGGCAACTTTAAGGTGAAAAGAGCCTTCAAAACTCTTATCACTCGCAAAAGAAACACAATTCATACTAGTTTTGGATTAAGATCTTACCTGAATTCAGTTGAATTTCAGTACCAATGGTCATCACACACAGTGGACCAAATGACATCAGTAATTTATTACCTCATTCATTGGGCTCTCCATGTGTTGACTATAGTGCAAGAGGAAGAATGTTGTTAGAACATATTTTCACATTTCAACCTGCAGAAAGGACGGGAAGTTTTTGACAGAAAAAGAGAAAATGACATAAAGATACTGGTTGAGATACAGCCTCACATTATTATCATGTAAATATCAACAACTGTCACTTCTTACCACCCATTCCTTTTCATTGAAGATGGCCATCTACCCATTGAATCAGCATAATAATTTGTGGACCAGCCAACTTAGTGTTGGTCCACGTGGTTAAGAACTCTTTAAAGTACCTTCAAATACTAAAGGTCTTTGAGTTTAAATCATCACAACGACTTCTCAAATATTTTCAAGTGTTAGAAGTTTGGTTTGCATTATGTAAAAGTCTCTATGATTACTTGGGCTGAGCTTGTCGTTTTACTTTGAATCGCTTTTAACGCACTCAAAAATTTGTGGACCAGTGGACTGGGAACATAAAGACAAAGGTATAGTTTCAAATATGTTGAAGATCCACCTAAATGCACAAAAACGATTGACTATGATAATTCAGATGTGGGGCTAAAATGAACCAATTTTAGCAGTTGTCCAAAACAAAGGTGTAAATACAGACATGTCTATGAATGCCTACCAAAACGCTGCTCGGAAACTAGTTTCATTATGGTCTTTATCTACTCATAAAGATAGAAGAGAAGACAAGAACATCCATATGGCTACTTGAGACTCCTTACCCATCCTTCATCCCATAATGTATTCACATGCATATACAGACTACAACTTGCCTCTCAACTAGAAATCATTGCAATGCGCTCGCATGGGTAGCTCAACTGGTCCTTAGGAAGGTTGTTGAGTGTAAAGGTCTCAGGTTCGAGTCCCAATAGTGACAGTGTGGGAGTTTTATCAAATGTGGTGACTCCTTGTGAACACCGGGCACTGGCCGCCTTCCTGAGGAGCTGAGTGAGATTAAACCATACTGCCGCTGATTTAATCTCATTCACCATATTGGATGACACTCCCATACTGCCGCTGCCGAGACTCGAACCTGAGACCCTTGCACTCAACAACCTTCCTGAGGATCAGTTGAGCTACCCATGTGGGCTTTCCCCTTCACCACTCTGTCGGGTCGGGGTGTGAGGGCACCTGGGTGGGCGATTCCACCTTTTGCATGCAAGAAATTATTGCAATGCTTGAGAAATTGTGCTGATCCTGACACATAAGAGCATAAAATATTGGAAGTTGGTTACAGAAATCAAGAAGCTATGCACTTAAACTGCTGCTTTGAAGCTTACTCTTTGCAGTACCAGGCAGAGCACCGTTTCATATTCTTTCTCATGCTGTACACAAATGATCCTTGAAAGTAACAGCCAAGTGAACTGCTGGTGGTTAATGTTGATGACTAAACTTAATTACGGACAGATTTTAAGGCTGTTTTAAATGAGAAGTTGAAGGGGCAAACGTTATCT
>JAOSBL010000005.1:37625225-37635888 GCA_027568915.1 Erythroxylum roraimae | reverse complement strand
GAGTTTTATACATAAACTATCTAATTTTCTCTTCCTTAGCTCCTTATTCTTGATAATCACCATTGTTATTTCTATCAGTTAATATTTGGTAACAATCTATCAAACAATCTGAAGGCAACTTCTAGGGAACGAAGATATAGCCTTTTTTTTGTCATATAACAAACTTAGTATGGGAAGCATTAATCTTAGCCTATGTACTTAAATGGACCCAGCCACGATCCCGTGTCTTTAAACAATTCAGCACTGCATGTGCCATCAAATGACTATTCCTTGCTTTTACACTGACATCGGTTTCCATTGTATCGTCCATGGTCTAGTACCAAAGCACGTGCATGGTCACCTCTTTTATCTTCCTTCTTCTGGGAGATGGTTGCTTCACCACATAAAAGCATATAACGCAGTAAGTGCAGTGAAAGGTCTCCTTAAATTCATTACAGATTAACAGGTAACAGCAAACAATGTCACTCTGCGACCGATTAGATTCATCAAACAACAGGACAGATACTTTTTGGTTTACTTGTTTCATGGTATTTAGCAACCATTCTAAAACGAATCCTAAGATTTGCTTTAGAAAAACAGCTATATTCCTTACCATATTACCTGACGTAGTTGCCATTTACTTCTGCTATATAACCAACTCAACCGTAATATCTGATCTACCCGACAATTAATCAACAAAAACAAGCAAGTTTGTACCTTTCCAATCGTCAAAGACATGACATAGTACAACTTCTTCACTCTTTCCCCTTCATCTCTCTTCAGCTAAAATCCACTCTGCAGGTACTTCTTTTACTCTTCTCTTCATCTCTCTTCAGCTAAAATCCACTCCACACCTGCAGATACATTCCACCGAAAGTTTTTTTAAACAGACTCAGGTTTACTTGTTTCTCTTGTTTCTCAGATTCCTAAATCTGCCTCCAAAACCCACAACATAACACTATCCCATTTCTGCTTAAAACAATCTGAACTATATTCACATTCCCTTCACCAAAGAGTAAAGATCTCTTCCGCTGGTTTACACACAACTAACTACCTGTCTCTTCCACTCCACCAATGAACAGCATGACTAGTGTTTCTACTGACATTCTCTGCAATTTCTGCACATACCCATTTCTAAAGTTTCAATCTTTTGCTATTTTATACACTATAGTAATAATTCTGGTTTCAGACTCCAAGTCCTGCTTCTCTTTACCAGAAGCTCTCATTTTGCCAATGAAAACTCAAGTTGTTGGATCCGGGTCGGTGCCACGATCAGCAAGCAAGCTTCCGTTCCATCACAACGTGACACTCACCGTCTCTCTCACCGTTGGTACACCGCCGCAAAACGTCTCCATGGTTCTCGACACCGGAAGCGAGCTCTCGTGGCTTCGTTGCAACAAAACCCAGAATTATCCATCCGCATTCAACCCAAACCGCTCGACCACTTATCGACCCGTGCCCTGTTCTTCGCCCACCTGCACGACCAGAACCCGGGACTTCACCATACCCGCTTCGTGCGACTCTAACAACCTCTGCCATGCGACTCTCTCCTACGCCGACGCTTCGTGCTCTGAAGGAAACTTAGCGTCCGACACGTTCCGGTTCGGAAACTCCGACGTCTCAATGACGGTTTTCGGCTGCATGGACTCTTTATTCAGTTCAAACTCCGACGAGGACTCGAGAACCACCGGGTTAATGGGTATGAACCGCGGATCTTTGTCTTTCGTTTCACAGATGGGTTTTCCGAAATTCTCCTACTGCATATCGGGTTCAAACTTTTCGGGTCTATTACTTCTCGGTGAATCCAATTTCACCGGAATATTGCCGTTAAATTACACTCCGTTAGTCCAAATCTCAACTCCGTTACCTTACTTTGACCGGGTTGCATACACGGTCCAACTTGAAGGAATTAAAGTGTCGGGTGAGTTGTTGCCAATACCCAAGTCCGTTTTTGAACCGGACCATACTGGGGCTGGTCAGACCATGGTCGACTCGGGAACCCAATTCACGTTCCTTCTCGGTCCGGCTTACTCGGTTCTAAGAGCCGAGTTTTTGAACCAAACCAGCGGGATTTTGAGGGTTTTAGAGGATGAGAATTTTGTGTTTCAAGGAGCGATGGACCTGTGTTTCCTGGTCCCACTGAGTCAACCCGCCGTGACTAGGGTACCGACGGTGAGTTTGGTGTTTCAAGGGGCGGAGATGACGGTGTCGGGTGAGAGGGTGTTGTACAGAGTTCCGCGTGAAGTAAGGGGTAGTGATTCGGTGCATTGCCTATCATTTGGGAACTCTGACTTGTTAGGCGTGGAGGCTTACGTGATTGGACATCACCATCAACAGAACGTGTGGATGGAATTTGATCTGAAGAGATCAAGGATTGGATTGGCTGAGGTACGGTGTGATTTGGAGGGTCAGAGATTGGGTGTGAGCGTCTAGGATGGGTCCTACTCCATGAGATCTTTCAAAGACAGAGCACGTGTGATTTGTGCACTGAGATAGTTTAGTCGGTAGGGTAGCCATAATCATGTACTTCTATTAGGTGGTCCTTCAAATAGGTAGAATGTTGACCGTTGCGGTCCACACTAAAACCCCTGGTCAAGGGCGTACCGGATCTATTAGATAGCTATGATGTCTATTAATAGTAATTATTAAGGATGAAAGTAAATATATATTATGGGAGATGATTTTCCTTCCACTTTGTAAATTAGATATTTTATTTACTACTTAATTCCTCTCTATAATTGTTTTTTGCTTCAATTTTAATTCTCAAAAATAATATTTTTGAAACTTAACTGAATAATTATTTTTCATTAGTATGATATTTAAAATATGATTAATCTATATATATAATTTATATGTGTTATTGCACTTTTCTAAACTTTACGTGTCAACAAAATTTATACTAAGTGTTACTCTTACTCTTGAACTACAAATTATATGCATAAAGATCTTACATAGAATGAGAATCTAATGACTCCTTCATCTCTAATGCAAATATCATTTTATAAGTTGATCAAACCTTTTGTGTCAAAAGGCATTAAATGGTATGCCCCATATTGCCCATTGCATGATTTATGAAGATGGTCCCTTTAAACTCTAACTTTTTTTCCTGTACACAAACATCTAAGGATGCAAAAATTCAAAAATAGATGTTAGAATCATTTTAATTGGATTGATCGGCTATAATATGCTTAGAGCAATCGTAAAAAGGTAAATAAAAGGGCAACCTAAAAGAATAAAGGAGAAGAAATTAACCAAGTTTTTTTTTTGGGTTAAATATGATGGGACTCTTTAGAGTTTGACATTTTTTGTTTTAATTATCATATTTTAGACACTAACACTTATCCTTAAGATGTTATTTAGCTATTACACAATTCACTCCATCGTATTTTATTTTTCCAATTGAAATTCTTAATTTTTGGTACAACATTGTTTTAAAGTTAAAAAAAAGAAACTAACAAAATATGATAAAAATAATTGTGTGATAGTTAAATAACATCATAGGAGATAAGTAATACTTTTTAAAACATAAGAATTTGTTGTATGTCTCTTATGCTCGAGTGCGCAACCTTGTGTTGGTGATTGTTCCAAAACTTGGAACATTTGCTTATTAGTTACTATAACGTTCATCCCTTTATTATTATTAATGTTCTAATTAACGCTTTACCTTTTATTATCAATAACATTCATGACATTATTACCTCCATTATTATGCAACATTGAATCATAGTACGTTAATATATTTTAATGTCTTTATTACCAATTAACGTATGAAGCTCTCCTCTCCTTTTATATATACGATACACTCGTTTGTTCTTCTGGTTCTTCTTCTCTTCTCTAGCTATCGTGCTTTTCTTTTTCTCCATACACAATATCTTACACATTTCTTCTGTTTTTCTTGCTTCTCACATATTGCTCCATATGAGGTACATCTTTTTGCTGCATTTTTCCTCTTATGTTTTGTCTTTTCTTCAATCCTGCAGACAGTTCCTACTTTACCTTTTGGAGTACACCGAAGCTGGTGGAGGAGGCGTTAACCCTGGGGTCAGATCTCGTTGTCCTGTTGCACCGTAGAGGGGAAATTTTTGACTTAGGACAGTGATTTTTCACGACACATTGCATTCAGATAAGTCGTTCCAATTTAATTATTTCTGCTATTTTCGCTAACAATCTAAGTCGAAAACATTCATTGCGTTACTACTGTTGTCTAAAATTGTGTTATTCTGCTTACTCTTTGTTGAGATATTTTCTATTCTTGCTTTTTTTTCAAAATTGCTACTGTTGGTTGGAAATTACTGTGTTCTTGTTGTTGTGTTAGTCGAAATACCAATTGCTCTCGTTGCTATTCTCTTCGTATTTTTTGATTATTTCATTGTGCACTTCATTTCCTGAATCTGATTGGTTTGATTGCTTTAACTAGCTGCAGTCCAAGGGTATTTCATTGGATAACTTTCAAGATACTAATGCCATTGAAGAGTCTGGATTCTCTGTCCAGTATTACTCTGTCCTATTATGTCCATTTGAATCTTAACCATTTATTTATATGGGACCCACATAAACAGACACGGGGCCTACATAAATAGATGGCTGAGATTCAATGGACAGGATAGGACAGAGTAATGTTGGACAGAGGATCCTAGCTCGCCATTGACGCTATTGTTACTAACTGTTGATATTGGATATGGTGGTGTTATCTTAAGCTGATGCTAAAGGTTTCTTTATGCTGATTTACATCTCATAAAAACTATAGTTAGATTGCTTAATCTATTTTTAAGCATAGACCTTAGTCATATTTGTCATGTTCTCATATAGGATATAGGTTATTGAGTTGAATTTACTTAGCTTAATGGTAGAAGTATGACGCATATCCAATGACGGGTATGATTGTTCCTCAAACTAGTCATCATTTTGAGGTGGTACTAGTTCATTGAATCTACTGATGAAACTTGACTGTATGGATAATTCAATATCTGACATTACAAAAGGATTTGCTAGACATGATATGACTTTTATGAATTCCACATTGAATATACCGAAGTTCAGCCCGTAATTGTTTTTATACATCTAACATGATCTGCAAAATTTAATTTAGTTGTTTAATGGTTAAGTCATGCAAAAATATTGTCAATCTAATTTGACCCATTAAGAAACTTTAGTTCAGCAAAGCTTTTGAAGAATGTCGTCAATTCATGGGAACTTTAATGTAATTATGTTTTCATATCAGAATCGTCCACTTATGGGTAGTTTTTTAATCTGCTACATCTTCTACAAGCTTAAATTATGTTGCAAAATTCAGTTAAAGCCATAAATCGCGGCATTATCCATGTCATTGATGAATGGTAAATTCTGCTACAATTTACTGGACCGGTGCTAAAAGATTAACTTAACATTCTGCAAGTCCTTTGCTCTTTGAGTTTCACATCTTTTGATCCATTCCTAGTAATGGATGATTTTCGTGATGATGTATCCATTCGTTAAACTTATCACGTGTTGCGAAAAAATAATTGCATGAAATTCTTGAATTGCTACATAATTGCCTAAGATTACTAATGAAATACAAAGCTAAGGTTGAAAACAATTGGAAAGGAAAATTAAGAGATTAAGGTCTAATCGAGGTGGTGAGTATAGTATTGATTTCCTTACTGATTATTATGAAAAAAGTTGGTATAATTCATGAGCTTTCAGCCCCTTATACACCTAAACAAAACGGTATAGCCAAGAGGAAAAATTGAACACTTAAGGACATAATGAATGCAATGTTGATTTCCTCACGATTACCTGATTTTATATGGGAGGAAGTTATTCTTTCATCTTGTTATGTTGTAAATAGAGTCCCTCATAAGAAACTAAATCAAACGGCTTATGAAGTTTGGAAAGGTTATTCACCTAACTTGTGTTTTTTGAAAGTGTGAGGGTGTCTATGCTACCTTTTGGAAGGAAGCTATAGATAGTGAGTTAGAGTCAATCATGTCTAATAAAACTTGAGTTTTAGTTGATTTACCTCGAGGATGTAAGCCTTTAGAGTGTAAATGGATTTTCAAAAAGAAATTAAGACCTGAAGGAATCATTGAGAGGTTCAAGGCAAAACTTGTGATCAAAGGCTTTAAACAAAAGGAAGGACTAGATTTTTTTTTATACTTACTCTCCTGTTACTAAAATTGCATCTATAAGGATTTTGTTTGCTATTGCCTTGATGTTTAAGCATTATGTGCACCAAATGGATGTTAAAATAACTTTCTTAAATGGTCTTCTAGATGAGAAAATTTATATGGTCTAGCCTGAGGGGTTTAGAGTGCCTAGTCAGGACTAAAAGGGGTGTAAGTTGGTTAAGTCTTTGTATGGACTTAAACAAACTCCCAAATAGTGACATGAGAAATTTGAAAGTGAGATTTTCAAATATGGTTTCACCTCTTGTGATACTGATTTTTGCATTTATGTGAAATCTGATGCCAATGGTAGTGTGATCATAACTCTTTATGTGGATGGTATGCTTATTTTTGGTACTAGTTTATCTATCATTGAAATACCAAAAGTTTGCTAAAATCTTCCTTTGATATGAAAGATCTTGGACCTGTGGACTTTATTTTAGGAGTTAAAGTTGATAGGTTTAACTCTGGTTTTAGGTCGAATCAAACTCTTTATGTTGAGAAAATTTTGAAGAAGTTTGGTTACTATGATGTTGGACCAGTTAAGACTCCCTATGATGCTAGTGTTACTTTAAAAAAATCTTGGTGATAGTGTAAACCAAACTTTGTATGCTAAAATTCTTGGTAGTGTGATGTTCTTGATGAACTATTCTCATCCTGATATGGCATACTATTTGAGGAGACTTAGTAGGTATACTCATAATCCTAGTCAAGAGCATTAGAATGCATTGATTCGTTTATTGAGATATTTGACAGATACTATACATTATGGTTTATCTTTTGGTGGTCATCCTCATATATTACAGGGGTATTATG
Organism: Erythroxylum roraimae; assembly: GCA_027568915.1. Taxonomy (NCBI): domain Eukaryota; kingdom Viridiplantae; phylum Streptophyta; class Magnoliopsida; order Malpighiales; family Erythroxylaceae; genus Erythroxylum; species Erythroxylum roraimae. Next base: position 37,628,950 of record JAOSBL010000005.1, on the reverse strand, counting down.
ATGCTAACTAGGTTACGAGAGTAATGATATACACTCTACAAGTGGTTACATTTTTTACCTTGGCAGGAGCTACAATGTCTTGGAAGTCATCCAAGCAAACGTGTATTGGGAGATCAACAATAGAGGCTGAGTTTATGGCTTTGGAACTGGCAGGATGGGAAGCTGAGTGGCTAAGGAATCTTTTAGTAGATATCCTGCTGTGGGAAAGACCAATTCCTTCAGTGTTTCTTCATTGTGATTCGCAGACTGGCATTCATGTTGCTAAGAACAAGGCATATATGGCAAAAATAGATATATCAGATTGAGACATAAAATTGTCTGAACTTTAATTAGCTATGGTATAATCTCTCTGGACCATGTCAAGTCAGAGAGAAACTTAGCATATCCATTTATAAAAGCTTGAGTAGGAAACTAGTTTTAGAACATGCTAAAGGGATGAGGTTGAGCCCAATTATGTAGTAACCCGTGATGGATACCCGTTTTGGCAAACCAAGTTCAATGGGTCAAAAAAAGTTATGTGGTGACTACTTACTTATACATTGTTTGTGGAATAATATTGAGATATATTCAGTTGTTGAATAGCGTCGCTAGCATGAATTTACTACGTTTGATGAGGTTGAATTGTTTAATCCTTAGTGACTTCCATAGCCTAAGTTTGGGTGATGTGAGCAATACACACTTGATGGACTCACCTACGGGGGGGAAAGGGGGGTCGCGGGGCGTAAGTCACCCTTCTATGAAAGTATTTAGGCTATCTCTCTAGAGCGATCATGAGATCAGGGCATTTTGAGGCTGTTTAATTCTCTAGCAAGTTCTGTCTCCGAAATTTCTTAGACACTAGGTTCAAGACTTAGTTCACCTGGTTGTTTACCTATTTTTCTCCTAAATTCTTACATTTTGTATCTCAAGTTTTGGCCTAAGTGGGGGATTGTTGGTGATTGTTCCAAACCTTGTAACATTTGCTTATCAGTTACCACAACGTTCATCCCTTTATTATGATTAACGTTCCTAATGTTTTACCTTTTATTATCAATGACATTCATGACGTTATTTCCTCCATTATTATGCAACGCACACCATAATACGTTAATGTATTTTAATGTCTTTATTACCAGTCAATGTATACACTCGTTTGTTCTTCTGGTTTTTCTTCTCTTCTTTAGCTGTCGTGCTTTTCATTTTCTCCAGATACAACATCTTACACATTTCTTTTGTTTTTCTTGCTTCTCACATATTGCTCCATACAACGTACATCTTTTTGCTGCATTCTTCCTCTTATGTTTTGTCTTTTCTTCAGTCACGGAGACAGTTTCTACTCTATCCTTCAAAGTACACTGAAGCTGGTAGAGGAGGCGTTAAACCTGAGGTCGGATCCCGTTGTCCTACTACACTGTAGAGGGGAAATTTTCAACTTAGGGTAGTGATTTTTTACAACGCCTTGCATTCAGATAAGCCACTCAAATTTAATTATTTTTGTTATTGTTGCCAACACCTTGAAGTGCTAACAGAAGAATAGGGTGTTTGCTCACGAGCATGTAGGTATTTTAAATTAGTCAAATCTTAATAAAATTTTCTTATGTTCTTATTTGTTTGCTCTCTTTCTACCATATGCTTAGCCCATATACTCTATCAACAAATGATATCATATCATAATTGAGGTAACAATAAATCTAGTTGCAAAGTTTAAAGTGGTAAGTTTAATGGGGATACAAATTTCAGACTGTGACAACAAAAATGAAGGATTTATTGTTAAGGCATTATGAAATATCTACGAAAGTATGACTTTAAACATATGGATGATCTTAACTATGAAGAGTTGTAGACACGAGTAACTAGAACCATATGACTATGGTTGACAGGTAAGGTTATGTATCTTATAATGGATATTGCATTTCTTGTGGAAATATGAAAGAACTAAGAGAGTTGATATATGTCAAAGTCTCTTATAAATAATTTGTAAATAAAGTATAATTATACAAACTAAATATGTAGGAAGTAACATATCAAAAATAACATATCAATGCATTTAACTAAATAGTCAGTCACATACTAAGACATAAGGTGACTATTGTAGATAAAGATAAAATGACAACTTTACTTTGTTCTTTACCACTTTCTTGTGAACATTTGATGATCATACTTGAATCAAGCAAGGAGAAATTTGGTGAGAAAAGCACCATTACAACACTATTAGCTCATAACTAACTAAAATTAAGCACTAATGAAAGCTCTTAAAGTGAAGAGTTATATATAAGGAAAAACTAAGGTTGTAAAAGAAACATAATAAGGATGACTCATTTAAAATTAGTTATATACCTAAACACAAGAATGAATCAACAATTGCGGTGCTACAAGTCAAGTCAACTTACCCAATGCACAAGATTCTCCGCTTTTGGGGGTTTAGGGAGGGTCATCAATGTATGCAATCTTACCTTTATATTTTTACAAATAGGCTATTTCTGTAATTCGAATGTGTAACCTTTTAGTCACAAAGGAGCAACTTTTACCAGTTGAATAAATCAACAATTGTGATGCTACAAGTATGAGCAAATAATACATATCAAAAGGGGCTATCCAAATAAGAAGAAAAAGAGTGAGAAAAGAGAGTTTGATGATTCATCAAGGTCTTTTAATGTAGTGTAGAACATGGATTTAATTTGCAACCACAGAAACATGCTATATGTTTAAACTAATCACCTGCAAGACTCTTATATTTTGCAAACAAGATGCTTACATTGTATGATACCAAACAAGAACTATTTCATTTCATACACGTCATACAACTTTGTTACTATTCTATTGGTGGATGATAATGTTGGGAAACTGAGTTGGGATCTAATTTTGACCAAAGCGGAATAATTACGAAACTTTTTTGTATTTTGATTTCCCAAAAACCAAGGTCACTTTAATTCTATAAAATGATTAATACATAATCATAATTTCCAAAACTTGATCTTTATCTTGTTGTATCCCTTGAACTATTTCTGAAACCAATTCGTCTCAACCACCATAGCTATAGAAATTTTGACCTCTAATGGTATCCACAGAATGAGTTAAGAGAACTCTATAACTTTTACAGAGAGGGTTAAGCAAAAAGTACTAGCTACACAGAGCTTAAGCTTATTTATAAAAAGCTTTAGACGTTTTAGTAATTTAATTAAAATTAAATTGTAATTTCAATAAAACTTTAATTAGAATTACAAATAATTCTTATTTAATACCAATTATGCCCAAATAAAATTCAATATCTCATATTAATCCTTATTTATTAAATATCTCATATTTAATCATAAAATTTCTCAAATTTTATAATCAAGTCTAATTTGATTAAATTAACTTTGCTTTCTTCAACCCAGTCTATTTGGAGGTCGAAAAAGTGCTTTTTTCTATCGCAAAAGCTATTTTTGAGAAAAATGAGTTTTTGGTCGTAAAATTTAAAAGCACTTTTTAAATAGAAATAGCTTTTTTAAAAGCTAAAATACAGCTTTTTAAAAAGCTCAAATTTGGAGCTTCAAAAAAGTCCTTATTATAGCTTTTTCGGGTAGACTTTCTTTTCCGTCACTTACGTTTATAACGTTTTGTCTTTTCCTTCAACTTTCGTCTTTTGCTTTCTGACTCCACTTTTTTTTGCAAACCCACCGACTTCTCAAGAGACAACACAACCATCTTCTCAAGGTTTGCAAACCCATCATAGGTGCGTGTTTTATTCTTCTGCGTTTATTTTG
>JAOSBL010000005.1:37590819-37604296 GCA_027568915.1 Erythroxylum roraimae | reverse complement strand
ATTTGTCATCAAACTTAAAACCAGACGTCCTCAAAACCCGTCTACAAGCCTCCAAGATCCTATCTTGAACATCAACCCAAAACGTCGGCGGCTAGCTCGCGGAAGCGGATGTGACGGCGACCATCTTTCTCACAGTGCTCTAACACCTTATTATTTAACACGTTGATGTTGGTTAATTAATGGCGTCGGTGACTTTATACTGGTGGCGCAGTGGCCCGGTGGACTTGCGACGGCCGACAAAGGAGTTGTCAATGGATTTATTAGTATGATAAAAAAAGTTATATAATTTTATATTATAACTCAATTTTATACATTTATTTATTCAAATTTACAAATATTATATTTCGATTTTCTAAAAATATGTACATATAAATTTTATGAATTGCGTGTATCATAAAAGAACTTCTTATATGATTTATAAATTATTATATATTTTTTAAAATATTATGTATTTATAAAGATTTTTCAGTTTCTCTTTAAAAGAAAGAAAAAGAAGTACACAAGAGATTTTATTAGTACATAGTGCAGAAGCATAGAACGATTGTCTTAAGACAGCATCTGTTTGAGACAAAGCCAAGTCTGGTATGACTACAGAGAAGACATTATATATTAAGAAATTGACAACCATGTTCGTAAGTACAGAGGTAAACGTCAGAAGCTGTTAAAGATTTCTACAATTAAACAACCGACAGGTAACAATAATTCGTAGCACCACACTGATGTTTTGCCTTTATCAGCAAGCATAAACCATGTAGGAGGTTGAAGTTGAACCCTTCTTCTTCTCTACTACCAATCCCTCGAAACCAACTTGATACTTTGCAATGAATATCCCCACTTTTGATTATAATGAATGTTTAAAAAATTGGTTGAAAATTATGCCGATAAGATAATAATTTTAGGGTTAAAAATTTACTATTATTGGACCGTCATAAAATCAAATAAAATTAAAAGATTTAAAATATAATTAAAAAAATTGTCTTTACCCATCAAATAAGTTGAAGTTTAATTAAAAAATTGAATATTAAATAAAAATTAATTAATTAATTTTAGTTTATAAAAACTGACTAATATTATGAAAATTAACTGATTAATTAATAATTCGATTTTTAATAACAATGATTATTAAAGTAAATTGAATTGAAGAGTTAGAATTGAACCAAAAAATTGATCAATTTAAGATTTTTATAGTTGAATCGATCAAACCAGTTCAATTTTTTTAACAATTGATTATAATATCATACTTTAAATTATGGTAATTCCTCTTTTAGTAGGGAGTATTCCAAATAACTAAATATGGTAATTCAGGTTTTGATTATCTTATGATGCACCAATTCATTTTGGTACTAAAAGTTTCCAATTTATAATTTATTGTATAAAATTAGCATAATATTATGCAGAGTACTTGAAAAAATTTAAAACAAAATAATTTTGTATTGAATATGTAAAAAGATTCATTTATAAAATAATATTTTATAAATAAAAGAAATAATTAAGAGATTATTTATAATTAATTACTTAATTATTTTTACAATATTATGCAATTAACTTAATATCCTAAGTAGTTCTATAATAAACATATTTCAGGAACTACTGTTCTATGTTTGTATTATAGGAAAGGCTGTCAAACATGTTCCATCTCATCTTATGTTTAGGTCTTGAGACAATCTAGCAATGTCACGGTCTGATATTCTAGCTTCTAAAAGGTCTATGCCCAAGAAGTGGCATTTTGGGGACTTTAAGATAAAACCGTTAAGAGTTAGAGTAAGATAAGATTGCCTAACTTGAACATCACTCTAAAATTAAGCACGACCTGCTGCTACTCAATCGACTGACCAAAATCCTAATTTGTTTCTGAAGGAATTGTGCTGTCTTCAATGAAATCTCAGTCTCAATTACCTAATTAACAAACCCCACATTTCCTTCTAACTCACCACTATATAAATTTCCTGTCCTGCTCGTCCTCTTAACATCCAGTCAAATCAAGTGTGTTTGGTCTCTTTGTCATCATCCCTGTCTAACAGACAGTGGTATCAGGAAAAGACCTGACATGGGTTCTAACAATCTCCAAGCAACAGCTTTCCTGATGAAGGCTATGATCATTGCATTATGTGGTTTCTGGATATGTCCTGCTCTCGCAGTAGGAAAGCATGCAGGAAGTACTAGACACTATAAGTTCAACGTATGTATGGTTTTATCATTTTAATTTGATAGTTCTTAATCAGGATAGTCCAGGAATTTTCTTATCCGTGTTGTGTTTTCCGTTTTACAGATTCAGATGCAGAATGTGACAAGATTGTGCCAATCTAAAAGCATTGTAACTGTCAATGGGAAGCTCCCAGGGCCTCGGATCATAGCTAGAGAAGGTGATAGACTCTTGATTAAGGTGGTAAACCATGTTCAGTACAATATCACCATCCACTGGTACGAAGAAACAGTATTTCGTTTTGTTCTTTTGGTTCTCTTCGGATCGAAAAATTCTAATCAATGTTGAGCTCTACTTGGAGGCAGGCATGGAGTGAGGCAACTGAGGAGTGGGTGGGCTGATGGACCTGCATATGTCACGCAGTGTCCAATTCAACCAGGGAAATCATATGTATACAACTTCACAGTAACTGGACAGAGAGGGACATTGTTCTGGCATGCACACATCTCCTGGCTTCGAGTCACTGTTCATGGACCTATCGTCATTCTTCCCAAGAAAAATGTTCCTTACCCATTTCCACAACCCTTCAAAGAAGTCCCAATTGTCTTTGGTAAAACACAAGATTAATCAGAAGGAAGAACTGCAAAATGAGCCTCCATTTTCGTATTTCCTGACGATATATAGTTATGGTTTTGCTTGAACTTGCAGGTGAATGGTGGAAAGCAGACACTGAGACGATTATCAACCAAGCAACTCAAACAGGAGGAGCACCAAATATTTCTGATGCTTATACCATTAATGGTCTTCCAGGGCCTCTATATAACTGTTCTGCCAAAGGTGGTCAGCTTATAGTGTTTATTTTTTATAATACGTGAATTTTGACAGTTTAGAAGTTTAACTGAAGATCCACTAGTGCAGATACGTTCAAGCTCAAGGTTAAGCCTGGAAAAACCTATCTTCTCCGTTTGATCAATGCTGCACTCAACGACGAGATGTTCTTCAGCATTGCGAACCACAGTGTAACGGTGGTTGAAACCGATGCAGTCTACGTGAAACCCTTTAAAACTCACACGCTACTTATTACTCCAGGACAGACCACCAATGTCTTACTCAGAGCCAAATCTAAGACCCCAAATGCCACCTTTTTAATCGCAGCCAGGCCTTATGCGACAGGCCCTGCTGCTTTCGACAATACAACCACGAGCGGAGTTCTCGAGTACGAGAATAATCATAAACCATCTGTCTCCAAGTCCAATAAGAACAAGAAACTTCTTCTTAAACCCTCACTCCCTGTGTTTAATGACACAACATTTGCCATGAAATTCTCCCAGAAAATTCGTAGCTTGGCCACTTCCAAATTCCCAGCTAAAGTCCCCAAGAAAGTTGACAGACACTTCTTTTTCACAGTTGGGCTAGGTGTGCTCCCTTGTTCCAAGAACCAGACATGCCCAGGACCAAACAACACTAGAGTTGCAGCTTCTGTTAACAATGTCTCGTTTGTTCTACCGAACACAGCTCTTCTGCAAGCTCACTTCTTTAACCGATCAAAGGGTGTTTTCACTACAGATTTTCCTACCAACCCGCCTTTTAAATTCAATTACACAGGACCTCCACCAAGCAACATTGTAGCTACAACTGGTACAAAAGTTGTCGCACTTCCGTTTAATACAAAAGTTGAGCTCGTGTTGCAGGACACGAGCTTCATCGGAGCTGAGAGCCACCCTCTTCATCTTCACGGTTTCAACTTCTTCGTGGTTGGACAAGGTTTTGGAAATTTCGACTCTACCAAGGATCCTGCTAAGTTCAACCTTGTTGACCCTGCAGAGAGGAACACTGTAGGAGTGCCATCTGGTGGTTGGGTCGCTATACGATTCCTCGCTGACAATCCAGGTGGGTTCTTGATTAAAAATTCATTTTCTTAATCAATCTCCATCAAATCATACATCGTTAGTTGGATCACGAACGCATATCATCCCCCACAGCTGAAAGCAACAATCCACTTGAGAAATCAACTAATCCTATAAACTGCAGATTAGATGCAAAGTTGCTATCGCGTAAATTACTTGTTACACCTCCTTGTTTGGTCAAGCATCCTAAGATACAAGTTTCATATTAAGAACTAAAAGAAAAAATGCAGACACGTCCAAGTTCTGACATTGATCTAAATTAACATGAACAGGTGTCTGGTTTATGCACTGTCATCTGGAAGTACACACGAGTTGGGGACTGAAGATGGCTTGGGTCGTCATGGATGGCAAAAAGCCTCATCAGAAGCTGCCTCCTCCACCCAAGGATCTTCCAAGATGTTAGCTTTTGATCTTGAATCTCAATTTTCTTACACAACAACTTGTTTTGTTCTTGGGTAATACAAATAGCTTCCTAGCTAATCATTACTTGCATTATGTACCAACTACCATCCGATAAAAAGTAAAAAGCGGTTGGATGACGAATTATGGTATTTTGACAGCTTGTTAAGCTTGTTGTACTATTCAATTATTGAAACGAAAAGATAGACTTTACATTGTGGAACCATTTTTGATCTTTCAACTCTTTAATCAAATCCCAAAAAGCATACATTTAGTGGCCAGCAACTTTGTTACCAACGAGGGGTTCTGCCAATTATTTGGGAAAGCTTTTATCTATGATGTTGTAGTAAATATATTAAATGTATATGAGAATTAAAGTTAATAGAGTTACTGAGTGGATTCTGAATTTTGGTGGTAAAATCTAAAAATAAAAATAGAGAATACATAATTTATCTGTAATAATTATATATTGATATTTTAAAATTAATATAAAATTTTTAAATCTTTTTTAATCATCATCTGATTAAAGAAACATTAATTTTATTACATTAACAACAATACGATTCAATATGAATTTCGTTAAGATGTTTAGATATACACAATCTTAACCCTAATTAATAAAGTGGTTGTTTTGACAAATTCAACTTTTAAAATTTTTTTAAAACTTTTAAGAAAAAATTCAATAATTATTAATTTTATAAATTTAAATTAATGATTAAAAAATCTAACCTGTTTAACTGGTTCAATTGTAAATACTTTGAATCGTTCAACTTTTCAATTTAGTTTTCAACTTTTCAGACGGATTTATTTTAATAACCTTTGTTGTTAAAATCAATCAATTAGTTAATTAATCGGTCAATTTCTTATAAACTATAATAAATCAATTAATTTTTATTTAATAACTTTTTCAAATAAACTTTAAATTATTAGATAGATAAAGACAATCTCTTTTGATAATATTTTAAATTTTTTAATTTTATTTAATCTTTAACTGATTTTAATTATGACAGTTCAATATTGATTGGACCATTTAAATCTCCTTAAATCTCTTATTTACCAGTTTAACTTTTGGTCTGTTTTTAAAACATCGATTCAAATTATCTTTTTAAAGTAATTTTCTTAATTTTTTAGGCATGGAATAGATTTTTGTTTAATAGTATCTTATCATTGAAAATAATCATTCTAATAATGGCTAAAGTTTATCCAATATCTTAATTTAACAAGAAGGCTATTTTAGTAAATTGACAAAGCCAACTCAACGGTGGCATCTAGACGCGTCACCAACTTCTAAACATAAACACTTTTTTTTTTCTCTTCTTTTATTTTTATAAATTTGACTCCAAATTCAACGCCACTAGAACCTCCCCGCCACCCGGAGACGCCGTCGTCTCGACGCCGGTGCCTCCGTCACCTGTCTCTTGCCGCCAAAATGAAGGGACCCCACAACTTCTCCTTACCTGTAAGCGTCGTCGTTTTGTCTATATTCTACATTTACTTCTCCACCGTTTTTGTTTTCATCGATCGATGGTTCGGCCTCACGTCGTCGCCGGGTTTAATGAACGCCGTCGTTTTCACCGCCGTTGCGGTTATGTGCGTCGTTAACTACACGGTTGCTATCCTCACGGATCCGGGTCGGGTCCCATCGTCTTATATCCCGGATATTGAGGATTCGGAGCACCCTGTACATGAGATCAAGCGTAAAGTACGTTTTTAATTATTAAAAGCTTGTTTTGTAAAGTGAAATCTATGCTCTTTGAGCAAGTGTTTTAAATGAACATATGAAAGTTATGATTTTTGTGGTTTATTAAGATTCAAGATTTGTTATTTTTGAGTTTAGAAGTGAAAAAGATGTTTGAAAATTGGCATTTCATGATGGCTGTTTAGTTTATTTTTTATGGTACGGAAGTTGGATACTTTTAACGTTGCATTGTATAGGTGGATCATATTTGCATGCCCTTTGGTCTATATTTTGTTTCAGGTGTCTATTATGTGATTAACTGACTTTAAGGGTTCTGAACCTTTCTTTATGTTGTTGCTTCATTACCATTTTCCTTTTTGTCGAAAGATTAGATACATGAGTTTATATGGATTGGACAAAATTGTTAACTATCAAGAGAAAAGAAGCTTATTTCAAGTTTTTCATTTCAAAAGAGATCGACTCGTAGATTGGGATCAAATCATCTGTGTATGTTTCTGTGGAATTTTGACCTTTAGGAAATCAACTGGTAAAAGTTGTTCTTTTGTGACATAAGGTCACAGATTCGAATCAAAAATAGCCTCTTTATAAAAATTATAAAATGAAAGCTACGTACATTGACGACCCTCCTCCGACCCTCGCAAAGCGGAGAGCCATGTACACGGAATACGTGACTTTAGGAAATCAATGTCTTTAATTTATCCCTGGCATCTTACAGTTAGGTGATTCCTTTTTCTGCACGGAAGTTCATCTTGGATATAAATTGTTTGTTTGGCTAACAATCTGAGTATATGGAGGGTTTATGATCTTGACTTCTTTTCAATGTCGAGTTAACTCGGTTAACGGTTCCACTGCTATTGGACTATATCATAGAAATTTACTTCAAATGATTGTGCTCAAGTGATATCTTCTAAAAATTGTTTGCTTCACTACTTCACCAATCATTTTCTCTCTATACTTTTAATCATGATGATTATATGCATTGTTGACTGATATGCTTTACAAAAAGCTTTCCTCTCCTGGAAAAACGTGTATACGTGAGCAACCTAAGTACTTATGTTTAAACTTCTAATTTAACTTTAGTCTAAGAGTCCTCATCATTCTATTGGACTAAATTTTGATAGTGATATTTGATTTGTATTTAATTCCTGTTGAATGACATATGAGAAGAGTTGAATTTTTCAATTAATTATTTCTTATTTGGATATGTGAGTTGGTTTGTTTTACAGCCTGTAGTTTTATTTTCTGTTGATACATGGCAATGTTAGATATCTTTGATATAATTTTTGGTGTATTCCTCATGTAGATTGACACTTCTTTGGAAACTTTTACAGGGGGGTGAGTTGAGATATTGCCAGAAGTGTTCACATTACAAGCCTCCTCGTGCACATCACTGCCGTGTTTGCAGAAGATGTGTGTTGCGAATGGTATGCATGAACTAAGTTGTCATTCTGTTTTATCTCAAATATCCTGGCTGATATTTAAGTGCTACCTATTGATTTCAAGGATCACCATTGCATATGGATAAATAATTGTGTGGGGCACGCGAACTATAAGGTCTTCTTCATCTTCGTTCTGTATGCTGTCATTGCATGCATCTACTCCCTGGTATGTTTAAGTTTATGTCCAACTTTATCTGCAATTTTGGCCTAGCTTACAATGTCTTTTGGAGTTCAATCATTGACTGTATTATGTTTTCCTTGTGAAGTTTCATGATATAGATTTCTTTTATGTCTTCATTCTGTTTTCTTATACTTTCAGGTCCTGCTTGTCGGGAGTCTGACTGTTGACCCACAAAAGTATGAACGGCAAAGTGATGGCTTTTACAGAACAATTTATGTATGTCCTTTAGCTATTCTGTTTGATGCATCAACTAGCATCAAATTCATTAATAAATTTTCTTTTCAATTTACTCTTTCCAGGTTATTTCTGGCTTGTTGCTCATCCCATTAAGTGTAGCCCTGGGTGTTCTTTTGGGTTGGCATGTCTACCTCGTTTTGCAAAACAAGACGACAATTGAGGTTTTTAATCAAGAAAATAATTGTCCTTTTCTGCTCACTTTTTTGGTTATTTTGGTATTGAAATTTGATGGGTCTCATTTTGGTACTTTTAACAGTATCATGAAGGAGTAAGAGCTATGTGGCTTGCAGAGAAAGGAGGGAGTGTCTATAAGCATCCCTATAATATTGGTGCATATGAAAATCTGATAATGGTGAGAACATTGAACAACAAACCCTAACCAAAAATCTGATGCCCATTGTTGTTACTTGTTAGATTCCCTATTAAAAAAATCTTTCATAGGCCTTACTTGAAGAAGATTGAAGATTCAGCTTACGGGGCCTTCGTTCCCCAAGCTTTTATTGTGTTTGAATATAGTCTTTTTATGTACATCAGAAGACTTTCAGTTTTTTGGTTGTAGATTGTTACTTTTAGGAGTTCCTTAATGATTGAACTTATCGAGGCCTGCTTAGTTCAGAAAGATCCAAATGTGTCTTGCTGCAATTTACCAGTAGTTTGCCCTTCTGCCTTCTCTTTGTCTCTCTTGTTAAATGCATTCCAGCATATACCTGATGCATCTTGGTTGAAGGATGCTGCAGCACAAATGTCTTTCTGCACAAGTTGATTTAGTTTGGAGTCAATTTTTATATAAGCATACAATGTTAATTTTCCGGGGTTTGGCTCCAAAAGGCTATGTATTGTAAGCCCATCTAGGCTGGGGAAGTGAGTCAGTCGAGTTGCATCATTGTTAAGAACAAAGTTGGGAATCTAGATAATTTATCCTCATCAATCACTAAAATGCTTTTTCAGGTTCTTGGACCAAATGTCTTCTGTTGGTTTTGCCCTGGAGCAGTGCATGTCGGTTCGGGTCTTCACTTCCGCACAGCCTTCGATAGTAAGACCGTTACAAGTACTTTGCAATGACGTTTTCTTTTGCCATCGCATTGTCTAGAGGAGATGCTCAACTCTTGACTCCAGAGAGGTGGATAAAAGTTGGCATTCTTTTCCGGCATGTAAGATTTCTGATATTGGCTTAGCAGTCAGTAGGAGGAAACCTGAATATCACTTAACCACGTAAAGAGTCTGTTTCAATGAGAAGCTATCAGTTTCAGTTACATTCCAAGGGAAGGAATATGGGTTGCAGAGACCCTTGTCAATAGTTGAAGTTTTTCCAGGAAAGGAAGTGTTTTTTTTTTTTTTTGGTGATTTTGTTTTGTTTGCAGGTTTTCTGTGAGAAGTCTTCAGGGTAATTATAGATCTTGTAGAGCTTACAAATCAAGTTACTTCACACCATTTTGTATAAAGATGACATTGATCCCAACTGACCCACAAGAACAAGATCATCCCATGTAACTCAGAATTGTAATCTTTTGTAACATTAAAGAATAACATTTGTTTCTCTTCTTCTTCTTTTTTCTTCTTACATAAACCCTTCAAGTAGCAGTACCAGCCACTTCGGTTTTCCAATCTTAATCCATTTCTGTTGAGGAATTGTCATCTCTTAAATATTTATGAATTAAGTTTCTATGTATAGAAAATAACTTATAAATTAGTATTTGGAAAAAAAAAGGGACTTAAAAGTTAAAAGTAAGGATGATAATATGTTGAGTTTTAGTATTTAAGAAGCGATTAAATTAAATCAACGTTTAAAACAGACCTTGAATGAATGGAAAATTTGGCAGGTTAAATTCTCTGTCAATTAAATATCGCGCCAATGCAAACATGACATTAGATCCCACAATCATGTGACATTGGACTCCGCTGTTCATACATTTTAAGCAATAGGTCTCATTTGTCACGTGACATTGAGGTCTATATTTAGATATTTTAGACAACAAATGTGGCATTAAACTTATTTTTTATTTAAAAAATAAAAATGTCATATCATTATTGACATCGTGTTTAACTGATGAACAATTTTCCCTTTTTTCATGCACTTAGGATCTGTTTTGAAAATGTTGAGATTCAATTTAAACGTTTCGAAATGTTTTGGTCTGTTATATATTTTGTTGTAAATATTAAGGTTCAAAATGCACTTTTAGCCTTAAAATAAATTTGAATTAAAGTCAAAATAATGTTTTTTGATTAATTAATTTAAAATTTATTAAACATATAATATTATATTATTAGATTTAAATAAATTGATATCAATTTGGTTCATCCAAATCACAGGCTAAATTAGATTCTTTCAAATTCAACTATCTTAATTTAATTAAAAGGAATTATTATCTCTTAGATACATATTAAATAAAATTTTATGTGCACAAATTAAGTATTTATTATTTCATTAGAAATTTAAGTGAGGTGTTTAATTGAATCCAACAATTAAAAGAGAAGGGGCCCACGCGCTTGATCCCACCACTTGGATAGGCTCACGTGGACACCAAGTGGATTTATCCTAGTCATCATCTCAACTCGCTATGCTCGACTGACGTAAGCTACGCTCTCAGAAACAACCCCAAAAGCATAGATCTCACACTTCCATTAAACCGTGCTCTACACGGGCATAAAAGATCCACCCTTTTCGAGTCCCAGAAAAGATATTAGGACAAGAGCTTGAGTGGGATTCATGTGAGAACTAAACGGGTCTATCTTTCCCGGGGTTGCCTGTTCTTTGCCTGAAAATGGACGCAGATAACAGTGATCCATCTGGATTTACCAGGTTCTTGTCTTGAACAATCAAATTATCTACTTACCCTCTTCGAGTCATGCTTACCTGATTTGATGTTAGTGATCTTTCTTTGTGTTTTTTTTACGTAACAAGCATCTTGCTTTGGAATGGAATTGGTAGTTTGATTTACTTCTGTTTCTGTGTGAAAAGGAGGTGTGGGTGTACTGGGTTAGTTCAACTAATTTGGTGCTTTTTCTGGGTAGAGACGGTATAAACCTGGGATTGCTGGCTTCACGATCTGTTTGCTACTAATTCCTGCTTTCTGCTTGCGTTCTACGAGTTTTCATGTTAATACGATGGATTCAATCCAAGACTCCACACAAGTTGATTTTGTTATGTGGTGTTGGATCTTCCTGCTTAAAAGATTTGTGGGTAATGGTATAGATGTAGCAATGTCCCATAGTACGTGAGCATGTGAAAAGTTATCATCTTTTGTTTCTTATGTCTGTGTAAGCTTATTTTTTTCTTCTGAAATGTATATATTCAAGCATAGGAATCGTTTTATCTGGAAATGAAAGTTGAAAGTCATAGTTTGTAATTGTGGATTAAGTGATTCTTTTCCCGTCTGATTCCTCTGGTCCTGAGTAATTCGAGGTTTGATTTTGATTTTCATAATAGAGAATTGAAGGTGATTTTCTGTTTCTCGTCTTCCCCTATGCGTTTGAATGCAACTCTTGCATGCCTTTTGATTTTGTTTGATTCTTTCAGCTGTCTAGCCAATTTCGGACTCAATTCCCACATGACTGAGTTGAACAAGAAAAGGAAGTTGCAGAATGAACAATTAGGCTTGCCTATACCAAAACATCAGTGCTGGGATCATCAATCGCCTATTGGATTTCTAGAAAAACTAGAAGAAAGCCAAGAAATAGAAGACATTTGCTTGCAACTAGAAAAGGAAAATGCAGATGGACTAGCTATGGATGGTGATCCTAGTTATGAATCAGCAAAAGATAGCAACAGCTTTATGGGGGATTCAGAATCTGTTTCTTCTGTATGTGAAGAAGCTAAATTTGAATTAGAGGCCTCAAAGATATACTGAGAACGCAGAGGCTGATGGGACTATGAATGGTATTGAAGATAAAGAAGCTTGAAGGTGACAAGTTTTAATTGGTTATTAACTTACAGCAATATTAATGTTGTTCTAACCACAAAATGAATTGACGATATGGCACTTAAAGTAAGTCTCCTGTTTAATCTTTCAACTGTTTATGGCTGTATTATACATACTTGTACCGGTATTATGATCTTTAACTCCTTAATAATTTTGTTTTATAATAAGGTTCATATGATTATAAACTACTCTTCCCAAAAATTGTGCCTTAATCCGTGGAAATGGATTGGCTCTGATTAATCCGTGGAGCTGTTGTCAATTATGTACTTGTTCTTCTCTTCCAATTTATTGTGCATTTACATTGTTGAAGCTGCTGGGTTTGTGATCTTGTATTGATGCTATACTATGTTTGCCAACACATTGGATTATTTCTAGCCAGTTCCAACATAATATGGTTATCACAAACATTGCATTTTCAACTTGCTCCAGGTTGAAGAGAGAGAGCCAGCAGAGGCATCAGTAGATGAGGCTGATCAGGCATGTAATTTCCCTTGTAAAAATACTTGTGATTCCTTGTTCATTTACATTTTCTAACTTAAGCTCTTAGGCAGGCTGATAAAGAGATAGCAATAAAAGCATCCTCACCAAGACTAGCTGATTCCCCGAATGTCAGTTGCGAGCAATGGTATTGTAGAGCTTGGGGAAAATGATTCCTTGGTGGAGTTAGATGAGTTGAAGAAGAATGAGGACATCTAGAAGGAAGACACTGAAAAGCAAGATGATACTAAGAAATAGGAGGACAGTGACAAGAAAGAGGGCAGTAATTGTACTAATAAATTAGGTGTTGAAACAAAAACCAGTTGAAGACCTGATAATTTGGCTTCTAGGAAGATTAGTGATCTGTATAAAAAGTTTTCAGATTTGATAGTTTTAGTTACTCTTCCAATATTTCAGGGAACTTTGTGAGTGGAAGGATCCTTTGTTCTATTCAATGAAAAATAATAATAACACTAAAATATAAAAAAATTGTATTTTAAAAAATAATTATTAAATTAAAATAATTTTCAAAAAATGGAAAAAATAATAATGGAATGTTTAAAATTAATGATATACTAAAAAATTGAAGAATTATTAAATAAATAAAATTCATAAATAATATTGAATAGTTATTAAACAAATAAGATTAAAAATAATTATTAAAATTAAAAATTATTAAATTAATTTGATTTTCAGAAAATGAAAAAAAAATAATAAAAACGTCGCGAAAGACATTTTGCGACATTTTTAAAAACGTCACTGAAGACCTTTAGATTCTGTGACGTTTTTTAAAACGTCACGGATTGTCCAACCTTTTAGTGACGTTTTTCGAAACGTCGTGGAATGTCAACATTTTTTGCGACATTTTTCATAAAACGTCGCGGAAAGCTTTTGCCTACACTACATTCCGCGACGATTTTTGTGACGTTTTTTAAAACGTCGCAAAATACATTTTGCAACATTTTTTGACATTCTATGACATTTTAAAAATGTCGCAAAATGCCTTCTTTTCTTGTAGTGGCCTGAAATGTTTGAACTAGAGAATCCTTCTTCTTTAATCTTTCTTCACAAGCTT
>JAOSBL010000005.1:37565990-37590719 GCA_027568915.1 Erythroxylum roraimae | reverse complement strand
ATCAGCAAAAGATAGCAACAGCTTTATGGGGGATTCAGAATCTGTTTCTTCTGTATGTGAAGAAGCTAAATTTGAATCAGAGGCCTCAAAGATATGCTCTTCCGAAACACCTTCCATTTCATCATTCAACTGGGGCAGCAGCAGTTTTAAGCTTTCTCAGTGTTCTTCTGACAACAAAACCACAGTCAATCCTGGCACGGAGGAACTAGCTTATGTGGGAGGAAAGCTTGTTCTTCACCATCTTAACCATGGATTTCAGATGTGTCAGGATCTTGAAAATTCCTCCCTGGAATTTGGAAGCAATGAGGGTAATATCTACCCAGAATATGACAAAGAAATGATCGAATCATGTACAGATAAAGAACTTGACAACATTCTTTATTCCAATACAGCAAATCCGAACATCTATGTCCTTTCATCTGGAAGATGGAATTTGAATCAAGGTATTTTAGTTCTGCAAACACAAAACTGGTAGAGAGGGGGCAAGTATATCTTTTGTTGCTTTTGTATCTTGAAATATTCTGCAGGTGATTCAGTTCCTTTTTCATTGCTTTGAATGCAGAATCTCAACCAGGAACAAGGAAGCCAACAATAGATCAAGAATTTGAGCAATATTTTTCTGAACTTATGCTATAGTGAAGGCAAACTTTGCATAAACCTTGAAATCTGTATTCCCTATGCATATGTTTAATAGTACTGAAGCTGAAATGTAGAAAAGACATGTTCTTTAAGAAAGTTTATATCCTCTTATAGACAATGTGACTTTGTAATATAGCAGCTGATGTCTTTAGATTCCATTTTTCTTAATGTCTAAAGAGAAATCAACCTTCATGATTCAAATATAATCCTAAAGTCCAAGTTCAGTGTAAAAGAGTTGAAATCTACAAGGTGGCCAAAAACTTCTACCCGTGAAATGACTTAAACAGTTCAAAAGCTAAAGACAACACTTGCACCAGCCGGGAATCGAACCCGGGTCTGTACCGTGGCAGGGTACTATTCTACCACTAGACCACTGGTGCAAATTCAACAATTTTTCGCCCTTGAAATTCCCTTTCATAAAAAACTCACGAGAGAGTTTGATTGACAAGTAACACATTTATGACCTTTGACCTCTTTATACACCACGAAGAATATCTGTAATTAATGCAATATCAATCTGTTTATTTATTTTTCAATTGGTAATTAAAAGAGTTAAAAGAGTCTTTAGCTTTTTTTTCTCTTCTTGTTTGAGTTATTTTTAATTTTTTGTATTTAATAATTACCGTGTTCTATATGTATTGTATTATGTATTAAATTACAGTGTTATTATTTTATGTAGACGTATTTATTTATATTTGTTATTATCGTTATTTTGTGTTATATGTGGGTCTATTAGAAATAACCTCTTTATTTGATAGGAGTAAGGTTGTGTACTAATGAACCTCTCTAGATTCTGCATTTATGCGAGAATTTAAGCGGATATTATTGTTTTTATTTGAGTTGTTTCAAAAAGAGTTAATAAAGGAGTAGATTGTGACTACAATTATGTTGAAGTCCCATCTTTTTTGTACAATAAAGTTAATGTCTAACCTTATAAATTCCTTAATGCAAGAACATTTTGGCAACAATTATGTGCTAACTTTGATTAAAAGCAAAATAGTAATTAGTCTAATAGAAGTAAAGTCCTCTTGAAAGGGACATGACCACTTAGAGTGACCAAAGTTGAACAAATCTTATTTGAGTTACAATGGCTAAACCACCCGATGTTTACAAGTGACCCACTCTTCCATCTTCCATTCTTACCAAACCAACTTATTATTAGCAATTGAAGAAACCAAAATGAACACAACCCTCAAAAGAATCTATTAATTTAAAGAAACATGACAAATCAACAAAATTTTTAAGATCAACATTGTGGAAGATCAGGCGGTGGTGGTGGCAGCTTCTGATTTGGTTGAGGTCCATCCAATACCACCCATGGCATCCTTAGCCCCCAACTTGTATGAACATCAAGGTGGCAATGCATAAACCACACTCCTGTTTAATCACAAAGTGGTTAAATGTCATATCAATGAAAAGGGTTTTCTAGGAAATTAATGATCCATATAAGCTAAAGATCGAATTTTTGTTTTGTTTTGGGTTAGTTCACACCTGGGTTATCTGCTAGGAAGCGTATTGCAATCCAACCACCGGCAGGAACACCAGCTGTGTTCCTCTCAACAGGATTGACAAGATTATAGTTCGCAGGATCTTTATCAGGATCGTAATTACCAAAACCTTGTCCAACGACAAAGAAGTTGAATCCATGCAAATGAAGAGGATGGCTTTCTGTACCAAGAATGCTGGTGTCCTGCAACACGAGCTCCACAGTTGTGTTGAACTGTAGCACCATAGCTTTTGTCCCATTAGTAACCATAGTATTGTTCGGTGGATTTCCCGTATAATTAAATGGCATTAATGGGGTCTGAGGGAAATCTGAAGTGAAGACACCATTAGACTTTCCAAAGAAGTAAGATTGGAGTAGAGCAACAGTTGGCAATGAAAAGGAGATGTTGTTGACAGAAGCAGCAAATTTAGTGCCATTTGGACCCTGACAACTTGTGTTCTGGTCACAAGGGTTGCTTCCAAGTCCAACCGTAAAGAAGAACTTCCTGTCAACAGTTTGTGGTACAGTGGCGGCTGTGAAATTGGTATTGGTCAAGCTAAAGAATTTCCTAGTGAAATTAGCGACAAAGCTTGTGGCATTAAACGGAGGCAGTGTTGGTTTAAGAGTTGGAAGCTTTTTCAGGTGGACTGATGATGATGGTTGCTTGTATTCAAGTATTCCAGCGGTTGAAGTATTGTCAAAAGCTCCTCTTCCGGTGAAGTAAGGTCCAGTCTCCATTAGAAAGGTTGCATTAGGAAAATGGGGTCTGGTTTTGAGCAAAACATTTGTGGTTTGGCCTGGTGTAATGAGGAGTGTGTCAGTGTCAAAAGGCTTGACATAAACAGCGTCAGCTTCAACAACGGTGAGAGTGTGATTGGCAATACTAAAGAAGAGTTCCTCATTAAGTGCAGCATTGATTAGCCGGAGAAGGTAGGTTTTCCCTGGCTCTACCTTTAGCTTGAAGGTTTCTGCATTCAGTAATCGTAAGTTATTCTTTGGGAGAGCTCAAACTCTGCATGCATGATTGCTTGTAATTATCAACATTATACCTTTAGACGAACAGTTGTAGAATGGCCCTGGGAAGCCATTAATGGTGTAGGCATCAGAAATATTTGGAGCTCCACCATTCTGAAGAGCTTGAGCAATCACAGCCTCCGGGTCTACATTAAACCATTCCCCTGAAACCCAGATGCCAAAATTGAGTTAAGATCATCATGCATGTCCAACGGTTTATGATCAACGCTTAAAAGACTAAGCCTTTTACCCAAAAGGATGGGAACTTCCTTGTAAGGTTTCTCAAAAGGGTAGGTTTCGTTAAGACTAGGAAGAATAATAATGGGTCCGTAGATCGATGCCCGTAGCCATGAAAGGTGAGCATGCCACAGAAGTGTTCCTCTCTGCCCAGTGATGGTGAAGTTGTAAGTGTAGGACTGACCATTTTGTATTGGACATTGTGTGACATAGCCTGGTCCATCATACCAACAGCTCCTCAGCTGCCTCACACCATGCCTGCCAGACACAATCGTTGTTAGATTTCTTTGTAACATTAGAAAATATGTGATAGATTTGAATTCTTACCAGTGAATGCTAACGTTTTTCGAGACATGATTTACCACTTTTACGACAACTCTATCTCCGACTCTCGCCACCAATCGAGGCCCTGGAAGCTGGCCATTCACTGTCACAACGCTCCTTGTGTTGCACAGTCTTGTAATGTTTTTGTAAACGATCTTTAATCCAAGAAAAAAGAATATATCAATTAGAATTGACAAGACAAAATTAGTGTAATAGAATCAAACTAAGTCTAAAATTCCACGCGTGAAGAGGTTTGTTGTAGTATGTACGTTGAATGTGTAATGCCTTGTTATGGCCATGGTAGGTTTTGGCAATAGCAATAAGAAGTTGGCTTGAAGCAACAAGGCTGCAATGGCGCCAAGAAGCCATGAACGACAATAATCTCCCATATCTCTCGGTGAAGGTCTGGTGAAGAAGAAAAGATGTTAGCTAGTGTATGTTAAGTATGGAAGAGAGTGATTATATAGAGAGGAGATTAGGTGATGAGATTATGATTTCGAGCATGTAATTAAATATGCAAAAAGGTATTGTATATCCTTTCAACTTTTTGTCTCATTAGATTTGCTTAATTTTGGAGTGTTCATAAAGTAAGAATTTTCTTTTTAACTATCTTATTTTACCATAAATTTGATCCCAATTGAACATGAAATTTGACTAAAAAACAATGTTAATTGTAATCATTAAAGTTATTCCTTTGTGACTAAAAGATCACATGTTGAATTAAGGAAGCAATTTTTTGTAAAAATATAAAAGAATGACTGCGTATTCTCTAACTCTCACAAAGCGAAGAGCCTTGTGCACTGGGATTTGTTAACTTTAACTTAACAATGTTTGTGCAAATAAAATTAATTACATCACACAGTTATTACTAAAATGCTTTTAATCTAAATTTAAATTTAATTTTAGAGGATGGCCTCAATAGTTTAGACTGATTTGAATCATTTTAATTAAAATATCAAAACAATGTTAGTTTAGACTCAAAATTTTAACAAAATTTGAGTTAGAATAATTAAGAATAAGGTTATGTATTTCTGAACCTCTCCAGACTTTACATTTGAGTGAGATTACTATTGTTAAACCGTCACCCATCAATATAACCTCAACATTCCAAATTCAAAGCAATGCCTACATTACCTTATTCAAATTCTACTAATTTCTATGTCATTACTTTCTAAAGACCATAAGTTCGAGCAATTCCATCGCCTATTTAAATTACGATATTGGTATTTACAATCTTTACTAAATTACGATATTGGTATTTACAATCTTTACTTCCCTATTATACTGTTCAATACATTCACGGTTAATGTTACTAATCTCATCGGCTCGAATGGTTAGCATAAGTATTTATTAACCCCTTCCCCAATAAAACTAAATTAAAAAATGCCTATAAAGAACCGATATGTTATTTCTTTCATTCTTCAGACATACCAATATTAGCACTAATGGTACGTAAATGTAACTCGTTGGTCAAACAATTATTCATGAGTGAAATGTTGTTATTGTTGCTCCTACTTCGGAGTGGCAATTGGGCTCAAACTTGGCCCAGCCCAACCCAAAGTCAACAGGTTAGGGTTGGTTGACCAAATCTCAAATCCTGACCACTCTAAGCGAAATGACATTATTTTGTATTTTCAATTTTAAAAAATTGATGGGCTATCTTTAGCCAGGTCCGGCTCTAGCTTGAATTCACTGCCTCATACCCAGGCCTCAACAAGCAAAGGTCGGCCTCCTACTACAATTATTATTAACGTAATTATTAAAAATTAATGATAATTAAACTTTTTCTTATTTTTAAGATCACGTATTAAATATTTTAGATAATTTATTTGATCTATAATGAATTTTTAAGACAAAAAAAATAAAATAAAATAACGTAGCTTATTAGAGGAGTTAGGCAGCTGGAAACCTTAAACACTGGACTTGAGTTTGACTATAATGTTACTACATTTGCAAGGTAGTTGAAAATTTTCTCTTGTACCTCTAACTAGGGCTCTCCACCTATTTTGTCTTTGTAATTAAGGAATAGCTAGTGATTTTTTCATGTAAAGCAAAGATGTTGATAAGATGTTCACGTCCAGAGCTAGTGTTAGATCAAAAACGTACTAATCAAAATGACTTTGGTTTATCTATCAAGTTGAAACACATAAGAACACAGAAACAAGCCTTATTGTCTCTCTCATTTTGTTTTTTCATATGTTTGTTTTTGTTGGTGAAGATTTTGATTCGATTCCTTACAGGAAACTCATCGAAGGAGAGCGATGCCTCAGCTAAAACAATCCCCATGTAAAAAAAATGCACAGTTCATGTTGAAGAACTTCTGTTGGCTTTGAATATGGTCATGGTGTTTCACTGTTTTAGGGTTAACAGGTGCACAGAATTACTTTGACTGATCTCATGCACCCAATGACTTGGTTCCTAAAACTTAGGAACTACTCTACTAATGTTCTGTTTTTTTCAAACTGTGAGTAATGAAGTGCTTGTTTGATTCATACCCAAACCCCACCATGAGTGTTCAAATCAAATCCAACTAACAAGCGAAATATCATGTAAAAGTATTATTGAGGACAAGCTTGTACACAACACAATCTGTTTCTAATCTCATCAAACAGTACTTTGCTTGTTCCTAAAGTGTTTAATGTTGGAATATCAAATTTAGCATGATGATTAACTTTTTAAAATTTATATAAATTAAATTTAAATGTTGTTTTTTTATTGATAAGACGTGTTTACATAGATATTGTTAACAAAAACAACGTTTTAACTTATATGTAAGAAATTTAAAAAATTAATTACTAAATTCAAAATTTTAGAAAGTTTAAAATTAAATTTAACATTTTATAAAATAAAAGATAATAAGTTCTAAAGTATCAATAAATTTGAAAAAAATTTAACTTAATACTAAATTTTTTAAAAATTTTCAATTAAGTTTTGATAATGTAATTTGAAAACTTTAATTATATTAATATTCTATTAAATTAACTAATAAAATCACTTAACATTAATGAATAATTAAGCATCTAGCTCGTAACCATACTGTTCGTCCTGTGGCTGGAAAGAAGCACCATTTTCCTCGTTCTTTCTATCATATTTCATGAGTATCCATCCATCTAATAAATTGGAACTTATTTATTGAACAGATGGATACTCATAAAACATGATAGATATAAAGTAATGAAAACAGGTGATCTGAACCAAATTTTAAATTAGCATATCACACAGATATCTTTCTACAAACTTATTGTAAGTTTTTGGTTCACTTTTAATGACAAATCCAATGATGTTGGCTGAATCATGACAATTCTAAAAACCAAGTTCATTCTATCAACTTTTTGTTCCTTTTGATTAAAGAAAGATTAATGGATTAAGTACTCAATTAATTACTATATATGGCTGGAACAACATGATCAATCCATCAATTTAAGTGTCATCTTTTGGTTATCTGTCATTACCACTAAACTAAGTAGTATCTGCTCATTGGATTAAGAATATTGATTACTCTAATTTCGTGGTTCTTAGCATAAAGCTTAAAGTTATTTTCCACCTCTCTCTTTTCCAACCTTAATCAATGGGAAAAGAAAAAAAAATACAGACAAAAGTTGGAATTTTATGGTCCTTTTCCCTTAACGTTTGTGTTGAATTATTGTAAAATTATAAAATTCAATTATTAAAAAACCCAATTGGTTCGATTGATCCAACTGTAAACATTTCAAATAAGCCAACTTTTTGATTTAATTTTGAAATTTTCAGTTCAATTTATTTTAATTACTTTTGTTGTTAAAAACTAAGCATTTTATTAATTAATCGATCAATTTTTGTAAATTAATAAGTTTCTATAAAACAAAATAAATCAATTTATTTTTATTTAACAATCTTTTTTTCAGTTAAACTTTACATTTTCAATGAATAAGGATAATCTTTTTTAATCATATTTCAAATTCTTTAATTTGATTCAATCTTTAGTCATTTTTATAAAAGTCTAATATCGGTTAAACCTTTCAAACTTCAAACTTTTTGTCTTACCGGTTTAACTTATATACATTATTGATTAAATTATTTACAAATAATAATTTTTTTATAAAGAGACTTTCCTTCGTTTTCATATATTAATTTTTAAGTTTCAATTTTTTTAAAAAAATAAGTTTCGAATTTTACAACGTATTTTATATATGTAAATTCAAAATTATAATTATTTTATGTGTGCTGTAATTGTTTGTTGAAGTTAATATATATTATTATTTTAATGATATTCATAGTCTATAATTAACACCCTTTTTATTATTTTTATATATTAACAAATAATTTATAATATATAAAAATAATTTAAATAATATTATTTCTTATCTTTACGTTAACGCATATTATATAAATAAGTCAACTTAAAGAAGTTAAAACTTCAAAATTTCAAAGTTTCCAATTCAAGGCTTACTAGAATCTCTGGATGACTTCAATCACTAGTCATACCTACGTAACCATAAACAACGATATTTTTGTTTTTTGGTTACATCAAAATGGAAATATATGCAAACATGTCTCAATTGAAAAGTTAAGAGCACCTCTCAACTTGCAAATGTGACCTTTCGTAAAAATCAATATCATTTGGTAAGGTAATTGTATTATTTTTCAATAGTGTACCCCTCAACTTGTAAATGAGACCTTTCGTAAAAATCAATACTATTTGGTAAGACCTTTAGTAAATATGAGTTTACTAATTCTTAAAATTCAACTAATCTCAGTGTACAAGGTTTACCGCTTTGCGAGAGTTGGAGGAGAAATATCAACTGTACGCAGTTTTTTCTTTACATTTTTATAAAGAGATTGTTTTCGTAGCTCGAACCTGCGATCTTTCAGTCACAAAATAGTAATTTTACCGATTATTAAGTCTGAATAATACTATTTCTCATTAAATTTAGATTAAATTTTATTTATAAAAAGTTTTTAGTACCCTCATTAAGGTAGTTATATTAGAGATGGTAAATTGATTCGAGCTCAGATCGAAATTGAAATTAGTTTGTCAACTCTTTTTATTTGAACTGATCAAATTTCAAATTAATTTCAGTAAATATTTTTAATTTGGTTAATCATAAAAAACAGATCATTCTCACCTAAAATTAAAATTCTTCTTTTGTTTGTTGAGTTCATACTAAAAATTTAGGAGTTTGAGTTCAACTATGCTGATTTTCAATCTTGAGAGAAACAACTGTATACTTGATTGAAGTAATATTGTATTATGATTGGCCTACTCTTCAATTAAATCAAAATTTCAAAATAAACTTATCTATTTGTTTAAAAAAGTTTAAAAAATTCAGAATTGATGTACCTAAGAAAAAAAAAAGAGAGAAAAAGTTAGGATAGCCTACTTATTTATCATTTTATAATTGGACTTAATAAAACTTCTACTTGTATATTTACCAATAATTAAAAAACCAACTGATTCGACCAAATAAAAATCTTGAATTATTCAATTTTTGGTTCGATTTTTAATTTTCTAGTTCAAATTACTTAATAACTCATGTTGTTAAAAATTGATCGGTTTATTAATTAATCAGTTAAATTTTGTAAATTAATAAGTTTTTATAAACTAAAATAAATCAATTAATTTTTATTTAATAGTATCTTTTTTAATTTAACTTCAAATTTTTCTATTGATAAGAACAATCTCTTTAAATTATATTTTAAATTCTTTAATTTTATTTAATCTTTAGTCGGTTTTATGACGATTTAATACTAATTAAACTTTTTAAATCTTAAACCTCTTATTTTATCAATTTAACTTTCAGTTCGATTTTTAAAAAATTTATCTTTTCCGAAAATGCAAGCACGAGATCTAAATACAATAGCAAAGTTTTTTTTCTTCTTTTTGGATGTTAGTACTGGCAAGATTGATCTTTCACATGCAACCGAAGCACCACAAGCAAGATAATGCAGAAAGATCATGGATTGATTACTTGCAGAGGCAAGTCTTTGGACTTTTTGTTCTAGGATTTGGCTCCAGAGCAACTCGTGAAAGTTCCGACAAAGAGCTAAGGAGACCAAAACCTAAGCCAACTCTAGCACAAGTCAACCACACACATTGTCGTCACTCGTTCATGTCCTTTCTGGGTTTTGTAGGATTCCCCAAAGTCAAACCCATGTGGACAGTACAGATCACTTGGCTTCCCTCACTTTGAAGCAACCACTAGAGCTCCTCGGCGGCCACTGAGTCTTGTGATCTTCTCACAGCAATCACAGTACACTTTGTTTGTCTATTTCTTCAACTGAATTTATCAACTACGTCTTCATTCATTTACAAAGTCTGGCTTGACTTTCGGGCATTAAATACCTTTTTGCTTAGATGCATGGAATCTAGCTACCACCATTGGCTAAGATGATTAGTGAACCTTACTGTTAAGGGATAGTTTCACCATAATAGCTTAAGTTATTGTGTGAGGTTAACTTAATTGGTTTTATATATTCACTAACACACCCCTTCAAGTGAAAGCCCTTTGGACTTAAAATTTGCACAAGCTCACTCTATCTTATGTTGAATAATAGGTAGATAGTAAGATTTAAACTCACGATCACTTGGTCACAAAGGCTTTGATACCATATTAAGTGACCGTTTTACCACAATAGCATAAGCTGTTATGTGAGGCCAACTTAATTGATTTTATATATTCGCTAACACTTACATTCCATTTCTAATGTCAAGAGCAGGAAAATAAGTTATATGAGTACATTAAATCTAACAAAATGATTTTCAATATAATTTACTTAATAATTAATAACTTAATTATTAAGTAAATTGTATTTTTCTAATAATGATATTTAATAACTAAAGAACTAATAAGCTAAAAAGACATTATTGAACCCTAGTTCAGTCAACAATACATGGTGGTGAGTGAGGTGGAAATGGGCCACCTCAATTCATCTAGACTTTTAGTACTGTCAAAACGAGAGAACAAGACAAAGAAGACACTGCATGCATAATTGTAAGAGATAACTTGTGCAAAAATGTGAAGAACCGTGTAAAGGAGTCGAGCATTGATTCATGAAAGGTTTTTAAGTAGCACTCGTAAAACACCCCAACTTTTTACCTACAATTGTCAAGTTTCTCAAAAGCATCATCACTTTCTACTGTTTACAAGTTCATAAGGTAAATGTTGGCAATGACCTTGGCATGCAAAGAGCACATTTAACACACAAAATTTAAGAGGGTCCTGAAAATCTTTGACATATCATGTAAGCTGAAGGATCATATATAGAAATGACCCAATAGGCCAATACACCAACAATTTGCATATGTCTGTGTTAAAAGTCCAATGGAGTTAAAATCAGTAAACAGACAATTGATATATATAGACATGTTGCTGCTTTTAAAAGTCAAGCTCACAAACCTCTTCTCCTACTCTGTTCTTGTCACTTTCGATCTTGTTTTCCGGTGATTAATTAGTAGTAGTAGATATAGTATTCATTTGGTGCACAACCGAGCATCGCAGTGTTAGGAAAAACAATGGAGGTAGATGAGCTTGTAAGAGAACTTCTTCTACTAGAAGAGGATAGGATTGAGCCTGAACCGATTTTCATGAATCAAAATGCCATGAACCAGCTCACTTCCACTTTGTATTCAGGTCCAACAATTCAAGATATAGAGAACGCTTTGTTCATCACTAGCAGAAGAGATCAACTCCAATCTATTTCACAACCCAGGTTTGAACTTTCTCTTAACAATTTAAGTTCGTTCTAGTACTCCTGTTAAACTTTAATGTTCTTGAAGTTCATTTGTCACAGAATTTCGATATGGGAAAGGGGATTGAGTCAGATTGAGAATAACAAGTACACAATCAAAGTCAAAACCTGTGGAAATGTAATGACTGATGATGGTTACAAATGGAGGAAGTATGGCCAAAAAGTTATCAAGAATAACGCATTTCCTAGGTAAATGTTTGATCTATGTCTTACTTAAGAACATGACCATATTCGTTATCTAACAAACACTGTATTCTGTTACCAACAGGAGCTATTACAAATGCACAAACCCTAAGTGCAGTGCAAAGAAGCAGGTGGAGAGGTCAAGCGATGACCCAGACACACTCATTATAACCTACGAAGGTCTCCATTTACACTTTACTTATCCGTATCTTTTGTTAGACCAATCGAAGCCACCAATCAAAAAGCTTAAACGAACCACCATGGAGTCAGAAGTACCCATCCAAGATCACATTCAGCAAGACTCGTCATGCTCCGAGACAATTATGGCTTCTCAGGGATTGCTTGAAGATATTGTTCCTCTCAAAGTTCGCAACCCTACAAGCAACGTCGTCGTCCCGTCCACTTCTTCTTCATGCTCTTCTTACCCTTCTCAGACAACATCACCTTCTTCGCCGTCTTGGTCTCATGCTGCATAAAAATGGCATGTCAATTGGAGCTAGAAGCCAAGTCAAAATCTTTGTTATTTTCATGCAAAACAGCTTTGATTCCTGTCTATACAGGGTCATAGGGTCATAAATGTATTTTGAACCCAATTCAATCCTATCATTTTCAAAACTTTTAAAATAAACCCTAAATAGACAGAAAATTTGACGAGAATAACTTCTTATTAGTTAATATCATGTCAATACTAACACGGACATTATTTTTATATTTTAAAATAAAAAGTGGGTTTTTAAAAATTAATCAAAAAATAGGTGTACAACCTTTGAGTCCCATTTGTCAAGTAAGTTATATTTATATATTTTAGATGATGAGTCTCACTTTTTTTTTGAGAATTTAAAAAATTCATTAAAGAAAAATAGTAGTGTACATCTTTGAAGAGGGCCTCTCCCATGTGAGATAAACAACTAGGAATACTAGACACCCACTTGAGAAACAAAACGGCGACGTTCAAATAAGCTACAGGGATAAAGTGTGATGTCGTTTGACGATTAGGATATAACAACCCTCCTCTTTCTCAAAGCTTTAGACATTTGCTCGATTTGGAAAAGAAGGAAAGAAACTCTCTGGAGGTGCGGCTCTACGAAGGTGATGCCACAGCTTAGGTATGCTTACTAAATTCGAACTGTACGATGACGATTAACGATTAGGGAATAATGATTCTCTTCTTTCTTGACACTTCAGTCAATTACGCGATTTGGGATAGATAGTGATGACGCTCTGGAGCTTGACTCTGAGGAGGCGACCCGGAGGTTATTACTGCTCGTTTCTCCGCACAGAGGGAGATCTCATCTCAGGTAATAAGCATACCCAACTCAAATAACTTCAGAAATAATGTTTGTGAGCTCCACAAAATAACAAACTATATGTTAAAATCAGGGAATTGGAGGGACAACAGTGAACCTTCATACAAGACTTAGCTGAAGAGGAAGCAGATCTGAGGACATTCTGTTTACCACAGGTGAGTCCGAACAACTATTCTTCAATAATCTGCTTCTTTTATGAGTAGGTGAATTATTTGCTAGAATCCAGAAATAGTTGTGTATGAGAACTCTCTTCTTTTCTGTAACCCAGATTAGATGAAACTCTTTATAGAATATCATGATTTAGGAATATGCTGCAAGGACTATATTCTCCATGAGAGAGCCATTCCTCTGCTACAGTGCAGTTCCAACTGATTTGTAATTAGTTGTTCCCTAATGTTAGAGATAGTGAGTTTGATAAGAGAGAGTAGAGAGTTTGATCTCTTTTTAAACCTCTTAATATTCCTCTCATTCCAAACTGCTTGAATACATGTAGCTACAGCGACCATAAGAATATCCCTATCGTATTTAGAGATATGCAAAGAAGGTATTTCCAGTAAGATATCCGTGAGTCTGCAATAATTAGACCCAGGGCCACATAGACTAGAGATTTTAGCCCAAAGAGAAAACACACTCGAAGAAGAGATAATCCCTAGTTTCATCCTCTAGGTTCATCCTCTAGGTTGCAAAGAATACATATCTTAGAAGAGGATTAGAATTTCAACCTATCTAAAGTGCTGAGCCTGTTCAACATAGCTAGCCAAAAGAGAAAACTAGCATTTGGTCTAAAAACCTTGCTCCAAATCAGGGAATACCATCCTACTATTGTAATTGCCCCTTCTTTCAGCTTTTTAGCTTCTGTTATAGCAATTTCTGAAACAGGAATCCCATCCTATAAGTATATATCACTCTCCCCGAGGCTTTTATATTGTGGAATAGGCAAAAGTCTAATTTCTTCTGAGGATAGCGACTAGTTGTCATTTCTAATTATTTCATGGAGCTTAGCTCTCTTAGGGAACCTCCCCAATAAGGATCTTGCCAACTGATTATGAATTAAACGCCCTTAACCTGTCCAGTTATCAAACCATAAAGATATTCTTTCCCTTGCCCCTATTTGACAAGTTATGTGCTGCTGAACATCTTCCCTCAATTTAAGAAGTTGGTTGAAGAACCAAGAATAATTGTCTTTGATTCTTAGGGCCCAAAGACTCTCACCTTTTAATATATAGTCGTGAATCCCCTTTATCCACAATGATTTTTTTCACTTAGGATTCTCTAAATTCTCTTGGTCATAAGTAAGTTGTTTTTCTTGCTGATTGACTCCAAACCTAACCATCCTGCCTCCCTCGGTTGGCAGATATGCTTCCAACTTACTTTTGCTATTCCTTTCTCACCATTTCCTTTTCCCCATACAAACTGCTTCATCAGCTTTGCAACTGTTTTAATAACTCCTTTGGAGAGAAATAAGTAGGAACACCAGTAAGTTTGCATTGACATAATTATCGACTTTAGGAGCTGAAGTGTCCCTCTATAGGATAGGGCTCTATTAGTCCATGATCCCAATCTTTTTTGAACTTTTCTATTAAAGGGATACATTCACAATATTTAAACCTCCTGGATGAGATAGGACTGCCCAAATATAGAAGAAGAGGATCTTTGATTTCCATACCAATAGCTAATGGCAAGGGATTAGAAAGGTGAGAAGCACTTTTGGAGAGTATGAAGTAACTTTTATAAAGATTAATACTCAGTACAGATAGCTCCTTAAAAGTGTTAAGAGTACTCATCAATAAGGAGACTAAATGAACATTAGCCTTACTTAGAAGAATTAGATCATTTGCAAAACATAAGCTAGTTAGAGAAAGCTTCTTACATTTGGAATGATATCTAAATCTAGAGTCATTTGAAGTGTTGTGCTTTAGCATTAGGGTAAGAACCTCCATGCAAATTAGGAATAGGTAAGGAAAAAGAGGATTTCCTTGCCTAAGTCCTTTTTTGCCTTTAAACAACTCTGTGGGATTTCCATTAATCAATATTCCGTAAGAGGTAGTAGAGATGCATTCTTGAATCCACTTTATAAACCTATGGGGAAATTTTACAACCTCCATAGTTTGTAGTAGAAAACTCCAATTTACACTATCAAAAGCTTTTTGCAAATCCACTTTAATAGTACAGTTTTGAGGACTTCTGCTGCGATTGTACCCTTTCAAAAACTCCTGCACTAAAAGAATATTAACCCCAAAATCCCTGCTGCTCATCAAAGCTCCTTGATTCTCGCTGATGAGAAAGTGTAGAATCTCCTTCAGTCTGTTTGCCAAAATCTTGGTGATGATCTTATAAAGGAAATTAGTACATGATATAGGTCTGAAATCACTAGCCCCTCATAGAGGGGTCCCACAAAAATGGAGGGGTCAGATGCAGTGGCACAGAGTTGTTTCACAAAAAGTGGACCAGAGGATCTGACTCCGAATATTTGGAGCTCGTAGAGAAAGACTTGTAATAAGATACAGGGAATCAAGACAAGGGCGATGATATTGCAGAAAAGATATTCTGCAAGTGCAAATAGAAAATCATATTGAATTTATCGAAATGATAGCTACTTTGTGAAGCTGGAAAATATGCAAAGCACTTTGGAAAGAAAATATTCCTATCAACTGTCCAGACCATTCAATTCCATGCTTAAGTGCACTTAGTTCCAAATAAATCAAAATAATGAAATGAATTTTTAGAGAGTAATTAGGAGAAGCTCTAAGTGAAAGAAAAAAAGCCTCTAACTTCAAGCCTAAAATGAATATCCTTGCCTGGAATAATAGAAGGCTAAATATCCCTAATAAACATCAAATGATTTTTTATTACATAAATGATACTTGTTCTTTTTTTATAGTTCTTCTGGAGACTAGGATCAAGGAGCATAGTAAAGACATCCTGAGATTTTTGAAAAGCATCTAGATTTGCATCTTGGATTGTGATTACTGCCACAACGAGAGAATCATACTGACATTTGATCTAAGAAATATGAAGATGCTTCACTCTATAATTCCTAGCTAGCTTATTCGAGTCCAAATGAAATAGGAAAGATCAAAATTGTCCATCATTTTTGCTTATGCTTTTAATCTAGCTTTTAAACACATTCTTTATGAAACAAGTTGAAAGAAATTGGTCATTCAATAAGTGAACTTTGGATGTAGTTGGTGATGTTAATAGATTCATACACATTTAAAGCTGAAGGAAATGTAAGAATAAGGAGCTATATAGAGGATCTTAAAGAACATGTGAAATGTTCTAATTCAACAATTGGACTCCACATAGTCCACTGAATAGAAGAGAAAACCTGACAACATTTACTAGAAGGCTTCCTATTTCCTCAAAAGTGTCTAATGTCATTATTCAAAATTCTTGGCAAATCGCAAGAAGAGGAGCAGACAGATTTTAGCATTACTTTCCAAGCTACCTACCTAACTCTTCAATTAAAGAGAATATCAGCTGGTCTATAAGTAGTTAGACCAAAGGGACTAAATGATCATATTTGCGTTCTTTGCAACATTTTACCTGAATCTATAAACCACCTATTCTTCAATTGTAACTTCTCTACTACAATTTAGGCCAAACTTCTCTACTACATTTTAGGCCATAATGCAACGCAACATGAACCTTGTTTTCCCTATAATAGAATGGGAAAACATCTTGCTTTGGGCTGAATATCAATACAATCGAATTGGGAAAGATAAGAAATACTTTAGGTCTCTGTTTAATCTATTCCGCATACTCAATTTGGAATGAAAGAAATCAAAGAGTTTTTAAGAGTATTCATTCTGAGAAGCATGCAATCACACATAGATTTATTGCTGGATCAAAGAGATTCTTGTTGCTCATCATGCCAATGAGAACCTAAGCTATTCCATTAAAAGAAGATGGAAACTGAAGTGATATATCTCTAGTTTGAAATAACAATTGTATAGATGCTAAGATGTTTTTGTACTTATCTTTTCATTATTTTGACATTATAGCCTTATACTTTTAACCTTTTTCGCTTGCAAAGGCCTTTTAATGAAATACTTTATTTTTCAAAAAAACTTACCTTTTCCTTATTTTGACATTATAGCCTTATACTTTTGACCTTGTTTGCTTGCAAAGGCCTTTCAATGAAATACTTTATTTTCCAAAAAAACTATCTCCACTTAAAAGGATGAATACCTTATAAGTCCATTAACTGTAATTGATGTAGAGAAAACCATGCCAACTTTGCACCCTTTTAAGGCACCAAGACCTGATGGTCTTAATACCTTTTTCTTCCATAAAAC
Source organism: Erythroxylum roraimae (assembly GCA_027568915.1). Classification (NCBI taxonomy): domain Eukaryota; kingdom Viridiplantae; phylum Streptophyta; class Magnoliopsida; order Malpighiales; family Erythroxylaceae; genus Erythroxylum; species Erythroxylum roraimae. The sequence continues at coordinate 37,573,503 of JAOSBL010000005.1, read as the reverse complement.
TTGAATTCACAATGAACAAGTGGTGACTGATGTTATTCTTAAATTCCTTAGTAAGGAGAAGATGGTGAAAGTGTTTGATAGAACATTCATTGTTCTCATTCCTAAGGTATAATCCCCTAGCTCTTTGAAGGAATTTAGACCTATTTCGTGTTGCGACAATATTTATAAAATTACCAAAAATGCCTTTACATAGATTAAAAGCCATCATTGATAAGCTAGTTGATTCCTCACATGGAGCCTTCATCAAAGATAGACTAAATGGGGATAATGTTCTAATGGTACAAGAGCTACTAAAGAAATATAATAAGAAGAATTATATTCAGACTTATGCTAACAAAATTGATTTTATTAAAGCTTTTGACTCATTAAATCAAAGCTTTTTTATGCACACATTGTAGTTTTATAACTTCTCTTATAATTTTGTCAATTAGATAGCATAATGCCTAATAACAGTGCCATGTGGCATTTTAATTAATGAGGAGCCAACCAAATTAATTCAAGAGGCAAGAGGAATGAGGCAAGGGGACCCTTTATCCCATTACCTCTTCACCATTAGTGTGGAGGCGTTGATCAACTTGATTAGAATAGGGGATAAATCAAAAAAAAGAAGTTCAAGTCCCACTTAAATATAAATATTTGAAAATAACTGACCTATCTTTTGTAGATCTAATTATCTTCTCAAAGGCAGAACTTACCTCTGTGTGCTTATTATTGATATCCTTAAGAACTTTTAAATAACTATTAAGGCTTGCTATAAATCAGCAAAAGAGCCCTTTACTCATTTATAGGGGAACCGCAAGTAAGGTAAGTTTCTTGAAGAGCATAATAGGGTTGAAAGCTACTATTCCTCCATTGACTTATCTTGGAGCCCCTATCTCACTAAAAGGGCTCTCTACAATGAATTTAAGCCATTAATAAAAAGAGTTTTCTTGGAATTGATACTTTATCTAGTAAAGAGTATGACCAACATGAAGCATCAAATATATTAGTTAAAAATGTAACAAGACGAAAATCTCATAGAGCACTATAGTGCATTTAATGGTATCATGGATTAACCATAGAAAGTTGGTGACATGGTTGAAGAAAAAAGACAAGGCACTTTTAATTCTTACTTAAACTTCTAGAATCTTATGATGGCTTGATCATGAAATTGTTGTATGGTAAGGATACAATAAAACTTGATCATGTACAAGCATCTTTATTATTAATGAAACTCAAAAATAAAAGAAATTTTGAAGATGGACAAGGAATGACAATGCTACCATAACATAGGAAAAGAAAGTATTCACTTAATGACAGTTAGAAAAATAGTTCAAAGATCAAAGCTAAAAAGCATTATTTGTAATCACTGCAAAGAATAAGGGCATTTTAAAATGTGATTCTAATAGAAAGGAAAAAAGAAGAATCATGAAGAAAATAATGACGATAACTGCTTGGTACAAAGTGATAACGTTATATCTCTTCTTACAATCTTTAAAGTGATTATCACATTTTCTCAAAAAGAGTGGTTTTTAAATTTTAGATGTGAACTCCAGATATGTTTTATGCAAGAAATGAATTCAGAAATAAAAAGAAATGTAAAGTTCTTACAATAACATTGTCGATATTGGAGTGGTAAAGTTAAAAATGTTTGATGGAGTACTACATACTTTAAGTGGCATGATATACATCCCAAAATTGCATAGAAATCTAATTTCTCTTATTTGGTTAAGCTTCATGGGATGCAAAATTCTTTTGTGGGTGAACCTATGGAAATTACACGTGATGAAAAGATATTGATAAAGAGGTAAGTGTGTGGTCGATTTTATCCATTAGTAGGCAATGTTCTAAATGTATCAAATGAATGTGAAGAAGTATTTCCCATAGTACAAGAGATTAAAACGAGGCACCTCACAAAGTTACTTAGTAAAAATGAACGATTATCGAATTGCCTAAAATTATTGATACGTGTTTTTATTGTAAAAATCGATCGGTTAGAGCAGGTTCGCAGTTTAATAGGACTGAAAGAATTGTAATAAACATACAGATTTTACGTGGAAAACTCTTAAATTAGGGTAAAAACCACAGGTAAGAAAAAGAAATCTCACTATGAAATTTAGGAGTACAACCTCTCTCTATTGTACAAAGAGAAACGCTAACTCTTTCACTAAAGAGGAAAAACACTCTAAACTTTTGTGGGGATTTAATAGAAGAAGAGATTTCTGAAATATTAGAAAACTGATATGGGAAGGCCTATTTATAGGCCTCCCATTGTCTGTCCACAGCTAACCTCTTTTTTTTCTTCCTACTATTTTTGACTTTATGCAGTCAGATGCCTTCTTTCTTGACTTTGGTGTAGTCGGCAGCAAAAATCTCCCACTTGAAGATTTGATTGAGAGTCAATCAGATCTTCACACTGTTCTTTCTAGCCTGGCGCTACATTTGCTTATGTCTCTGTTAGGTTACACGAAGATTGATACCACATAAACTTGTCACCATTGATTGCTTTTGTCATAAAATCTGTCAAGTTATCCATTGTATGAATTTTCTGCATATCCACCGTTCCTTCTTCCACTTTTTCACAAACCAAGTGATATTAAACTCGAATGTGTTTTGTCTTTGAATGAAACGTTGGATTCCTTGCAAGATGCGAAGCACTTCAGTTATCACAAAACAAAATAATGTTCACTTGTTTGCATTCAAGTTCTTCTAACATCAACTTCAACCACACTGCTTCTTTATTAGCTTATGTAGCTGCTACATATTTTGCTTCTATTATTGATGTAGCCACAACTGACTAAAGTTTTAAAACCCAACTCACAGCTCCTTTAGCTAGTGTAAACATATATCCTGTAGTGGATTTACTTTTATCAAGATCACCTGCATAATCAGCATCAACATATCCGTTGACAGTAAAATCTGATCCTCCATAACATAATGCAACATCTGAGGTTCCCTTGATATATCTAAGAATCCTCTTAACAGTATTACAATGCTCTCGACCAGAATTCGTCATGTATCGACTAACTACTCCCACAGCATTTGCAATGTCTGGTCTTGTACAAATCATAGCGAACATTAAGCTTCCCACTGCTGATGCATACGGTACTCGAGACATCTCCATCCTCTCATCTTTATTGCTAGGACTCATACTTGAGGATAACTTAAAATTAACAGGAAGAGGGGTATAAATTGACTTACAATCTTGCATGTTAAATCGCCGCAAGATCTTCTTCAAATAATTCTTTTGAGAAAGCCAAATCTTCTTATTATTTCTGTCTCGATGAATTTGCATCCCTAGAATCTTGTTTGCTGGTTCCAAGTCCTTCATTTCAAATTCCCTAGCCAATTGTGCCTTCAATTCTTTGATACGTTCATTATTGAAGCTTGCAATCAACATGTTATCCACGTATAATAGTAAAACTATAAAACCATCTTTCTCAAACCTCTTAAAATGTGCACAAGGGTCTGCATTCAGTCTGATGTATCCAAGGTTCATGATGAAGGAATTAAGTCTCTTATACCAACACCTCGGCGCCTGCTTTAAACCATGCAGAGAATTGTTCAACCTGCAAACCAAGTTCTCTTCCTCTTTTTCTTCAAAACCTTCTGGCTGGAGCATATAAATTTCTTCTTCAAGATCTCCATGAAGAAATGCAGTTTTCACATCTAACTGCTCAAGATGCAAGTCAAATGTAGCACACATCGCCATGACTACTCGAATTGTGGTGAGTCGAACTACATGAGAAAATATTTCATTGAAGTCAATTCCTTCCTTCTGAGCATATCCTTTTACTACCAATCTAGCATGATATCGCTCTACTTGATCGTCACCACTCCGCTTGATCTTGTAAAACTATTTATTGCCAATAGGCTTTCTTCCTTGCGGTAGTGATACTAGCTCTCATATCTTATTCTTATGCAGAGCTTCAATTTCTTCCTGTATATTGTTGTCATCTACTAAGATGCATCTGAACTATTCATTGCTTCTTGAAGAGTTGATGGCTTGCTGTCCTCAGTTAAAAGACAATATGCAATATTGCTCTCTATAATATAATCTGATTGCCAGCTCGGTGCATTTCTTGTGCGAGTTGATCTCCGAGTATCTGAAAAATTAGTTTCGACTGGTTCTTACTCCTCGTGCTCTGGTGCATCTTCAGAAGAATCATTTTGATCAAATTACCTTTCCACTGGTACTATTGTAGTCTCTGAATTCTCTTTTGAAGTGATAACATCTTCTCTTTGCTCTTGATCATTATCTTCCAAGAAAATAACATCTTTGCTGATAACAATCTTGTGGGCAATGGGATCCCACAGGCGACACCCTTTACTCCTTCAGCATATCCCAAGAAAATAGATCTTCTGAATTTTGGATCCAACTTCGTAGTTTCTTGGGCATGGAGTATCACATAGGCAGGACTTTCAAATATATGGAGGTTAGAATAATCCACTAGTTTACCAGTCCACATCTCTATTAGTGTCTCCAACTAAATTGTAGTTAATGGAGCTCGATTCACCACATAATAGGCAGTATTGACTGCTTTTGCCCAGAATTTCTTATCTAAGCTTGCAGTTCATGGCATTGCTCTTGTTCTTTCCAACAGAGTTCTATTCATCAGCTCTGCTACTCCATTTTGTTGAGGAGTGTATACCATCATGAATTGCCTTTTGATGCCTTCTTGCTTGCTGAATTTATCAAATTTTTTACCAGTATATTTTCCTCCATTATCTGAGCGCAAATATTTGATCTTCTTACCAGATTCGAGTTCCACCCGCTTTGTAAAATTTGAAAGTTGGAAACATATCTGCTTTCCTCTTGATATGAAACACCCAATATCTCCTCGAATAATCGCCAATGAATGATACAAAGAAATTTGCTCCTCCTAGGGACGTAACGGGTGCTTGCTTTACATCATAGTGAATCAATTCTAGAATTTCTTTGCTTCTGAACTTTGATGTGTTAAACTTCAATCAATGCTGCTCACTCACAATGCAGTGCTCACAGAAGAGTAGTGATACCTTTGTGAGACCTGGAAGTAGATTCTTCTCTGCAAGTATCTTCATTACTTGTTCTACATATGTCCAAGCTTTTTATGCCACGTCATTGCAGATTTGTCATCTGGACTAGTCACCGCAACGAATGCCTCTCCTTCTTGCAAAGTTACTCCCTTCAGCATGTACATATTTGCAACAATCTTCTCTACTTTCATAAATACCTACGCTCCTTTAATCACTTTTATGATCTTGTTTTGAATCTCAAATCTGAAAAAGAGATCATCTAGTTGTCTTACAGACAACAAATTCTTCTTCAGGCCCTCCACATGTCGCACTTTTGTAATAGTCTAAGTTGTCCCATCATACATCTTTAACTTGATGGTACTGATACCAATAATCTTGAGAGCTTGATCATTACAGCTGTACACAGATCCCCCAGAGACAGATTCATACTGATGGAACTGTTCTCTTCGAGAGGCCATATGAAAAGTAGCTGCTGAATCGAGAAGTCATATATCAACAAATCTTCTCTTACCTCTAATAATCGTTGTCGCTTCACAGACCATTGTAACTCCATCATCTAAAGTATTTACCTCATTTCCTTGAGGAATAGATTATTTCTTATTCAGATTCTAGCAATCCTTCTTCAAGTACCCTTTCTTGCTACAATTATAGCACTTGAAATTCTTCTTACTTCTGGATTGTGATCTACCATGACTATGACTCTTACTTGGGCCACGTTTCATTGATCTTCCTCTCGTCACTACCAAGGCCTCCGCTTGTTGCGAATTTGCTAGCCTGTCTTTCTTACTTTTGCACCGACTCTCTTCTTCCAAAATAGCAGCTGCAATATTGTCGAAGACTAGAGTATCTGTATTGTTTGTTAAATTGATGACGAATTGATTATACGAATCAGGTAGACTTTGGAGTAGAAGTTTTGCACGTTCACTTATCTCTATTGTGTGCCCTAATAATGTGAATTGGAAAAATAGAGTATTTAAAGTATTTAAGTGCTTTGTCACCGAAGTGGATTCTGCCATGTGTAAAGTGTATAGTTTCCTCTTCAGAAAAATTTTGTTGTGGAGTGATTTGGCCTCGTACAATTTTGTGAGATGATCCCAAATCTCTTTTGTCGTCTTCTTCTCGTCTATGCTTGACAGCACCCTATCTGCTAGTTTCAGATGAAGATTTGCAATAGCATTCCCATCCATCTCATTCCACGTATTATTATCTGTGAATATTGTCGGCTTTTCACTAATGGCTGCTAAACAGTTATCTTTTCTCAAGATAGCCTTCATCTTCGACTTCCACAATGAGAAATTATTCCCATTGAACCTTTCAATCTCAAATTTTGTTGTCATTGCTTCTGTTACGAACAGAATTTTAGCTCCAACTATTTCACGTAAATAGTACCCGTATATATGAATAGTATGTGTACGTATGAATAGTTCTGTATATGTGAATAGTACCTTATGCGTATGTATGAATAGTATCGTATATATGAATAGTACTTTATACTTGATTTACATTAACTGCACAGTTTAATGCAAAAATAAATGCATGAACAGTTTTCACCTTTTGTGGTTACTATTCACCAATTTTTACTGTGCTCATCCGAACTCCGAATGGATTACGTCAAAAAATTCATTGTAATTTTTTCACATCGCTCTGATACCACTTGTTGTAAAAATTGACTGGATTAGAACAAGTTTGCAGCTAAATAGGACTGAAAGAATAGTAATAAACAGACATATTTTACGTGAAAAAAAACCCTAAATTAGGGTAAAAATTATGGACAAAAAAAAAGAAATTTCACTATGAAATTTAGGAGTATAACTTGTCTCTATTTTACAAAGAAAAACACTAACTCTCTCACTAAATAGGAAAAACATTCTCTAAACTTTTGTGGGAATTTAATAGAAAAAGAGATTTATGAAATATTAGAAAACTGATATAGGAAGGCCTATTTATAAGCCTCTCATACGCGTACACTTAACTGTGGACAAACTGTCTACAACTGACCTCTTTTTTTTCTTTCTACTATTTCTAACTTTGTACTTTCGATTGTCTTCTTTCTTGACTTTGGTACAATCGGAAGCAATAATTTTCGCACTCAATTTCATAAGGTCAAATATTCAATGATAAGTTGACACGCTAGACGAGTCCGTGTACTGCAGTTTATAATTGGAGATACATCGCCTTCATGTTCTGCACAGTTGTCCATCTAGAAAGGCCACGTAGGTATCGGCTAGATGATCTCATTTTAGCCCCTAGGATCCACCCAACTTGTTTGGTCCTCATTTCAAAGCTCTTGGAGCTATAATCAAAGAAATGAATACCGTTCCGTTTCGGTCGAAATCTGGAACTAGAACGGGTTCAAACGTACCGGGTAAAAAATCCGGTCGGTACCGACCGGTACCGCTGAAACCGAAAAATTCCGGGTAATTTCGCAAAAATAAAATATCCTAGGGACTATTTTGCAAATAAGATAAAATTAACCCTAAATCTTACCCCCCCCCCCCCCCCCCCCCCCCCCCCC
>JAOSBL010000005.1:37471015-37485935 GCA_027568915.1 Erythroxylum roraimae | reverse complement strand
ATATGGACTATTTTGCAATTTTTAAAAATTTTAGGGACTATTTTATAAATTTAAAAAATATCCCGAAACGGTACCCGGTACTGACCGGTACCGGTACAGTTCCGTTCCAGAACTCAATCCGGTACCGAGTTCGGTACGATATTCGGAACATTGCCCATACCTGCCCCGTTGTCATCCCTACTTAGACTCAGCCTTAAACCAAAAAGCTAAAAAAAAAACCTAAAACTTAGTCAATTCAAACTGAATCCATTGACTGGGCTGATAAAAATTGTCATCCCTAATGATTTGGCATCATTACAAGTGATAATAGATCTTATTCAATTATTTTCTAGACATAAATTCAGTTAGATTCATATTTATTGAATTCGAGCAGCTCAAAACTCAATCAAATTGAAATTAAAATCATGTTATTCTACTCAAATAAATTCATATTAGTTCAAACTAACGATTAAAAATATTAAACCGATTCGGTTGGTTTATCAGTGAAAACTTTGAACTGGTGAATTTTTTAGTTAGGTTTTCAATTTTACTGTTTAATTTACTTTAATAATTTTTGTTGTTACAAACAATCAGTTTATTAAATAATCGACTATTTTGTAAACAAATCGGTTTTTATAAATAAAAATAACAGTTTTCTTTTATAATTAAACATCAAATTTTCAATGAGTAAACACAATCTTCTTCAATCATATTTCAACTTCTTTTATTATATTCAATTTTTAACTAGTTTTATAATAATTTAATATCGATTGAACACTTTAGACTTTAAATCTTCTAATTGGTTTAACTTCTAGTAAGATTTTTAAAATAGTAATTTAAACTATTCAAACTGACCATTAAATTAGGGTTCGATATAAAACTTCATCAACTCAAACTGACTCAATAATTTTGAATCGAGTCAAGTCGGTCCAATTGTACTACATAAGCATCCAAATTGGTTCTAAACCCTAGTTGTCCACTTGTGTAGGTAAATAGCTGTCTTTGTATTCGTTTAGGGGCCTCCCAATAAGTCATTCCACCAACCCTACGTGCAGAAATTCCATTTTCCTCAAGTAGGGTTTAAGGCATTTGGAGATGCTTTTCAAAAACAGTCATAATGTTTACGATTCTCTCCTTTGTAGCCTATATTTTAACACACTTTTGGACAACCCCATCTAAGCTAAATGACAAATCATCGCCACACTTTATGGTGCCAACATGTAATGATCTAGTAATTGAGCATCTATTTGTTGTAACTTGAAAGAGATAAAAGAGAAAGTGACTTGTCCTAAAGAGTTAGGCCGGTGCAAAGGTAGTCATATCTTACTAGTTAAGAAATATGGGCTATTTGTATCTTGTCAAAATTAGTAATGATAAAAATTGTCCGATTCAATCCAGTTTGAAATTAATAACTTTAACTTAAGTTATTCGAATTTTGAGTTAGATTTAGACTTTTTCTTTTTAATTTTAAATTTTGGACAAAATTTGAGTTCAATCTATCAAACTTAAAAATTGAAAATTTTAAAGAAAATAATATCGTTTTAAAATTTTAAACTTTTAAAATAAATTTAAACAAATTCATGCTCGAGATAGAGTCTCAAGTTCGGTCGAATTTTGGATCAAGTCTAAATCCGAACATTATCCAACCCATTAGTATTACTGACCTAATCAAAATGTAGTGAAAAACAAGCATAGTAGCATTTTCCCTTCACCTATTTCCTGATAGAAAAAGTAATGTAGTCTACCATTGGTGGATATTATAAAAATAATAAATGACATTATAAATAACAAAAATTATATGTTTAAATTAATAATAATAATAACTAGGAATTATTAATTTTATAATTTTAGGTCTTTATTTTGGAAATTTGTGTGCAAAATTTATAAACGATTCAAAGGTGTCTTTTGTTAAATCGACAAAATCGCCGTCTGTGGGGATCGAACCCACGACCACGTGGTTAAAAGCCACGCGCTCTACCACTGAGCTAAGACGGCTTGGTGTAATGTCGTGGCCAACATAATATAAGGTTCAGTAGAACCTACAAACAAAACTCTTTTTAATTTTACTCATTTTGAAAAATAAGAAAGAAATTTAGGATAATATTAACTTTACAAAATAAATTTTACTATTTTAACAAAATTCAATTTCGTATAAGATCAAAAGGAATGCAATACATAAATATTTTTAGGATAAAAAATATATAATTCTCTTGTAATTTAAGAAAGGGTAAAAGATATAAACCTCCTTTACATTTTAAGAAAATTAGAAGAAAAACTCTATGATCTTTAGAATTATTAAAAATATTCTTTGTATTTTTTAATTTCATGCAGCGTGAACATATGGTTACTTAACTCTTAAATCGGATACGAACTAATTAAATTCAACTTAAATTAATAAGTTAAGATAATTCTAATAAATTAGTAGTTTAACTTGAATTTAATTAGTTTTATTAGAATATAAAGTTAGATTAAATCATCGTGTAAATATCGTTCAATTAGTTCAAGTCCAATATTTATATTTTGTCTCCTTCACTGATATTTTTTAATCGAAGTTTACGAGAAAGAAGTTTTCCACAAAACTAAAAATTAAAGAGATTTTAAAAAAATTCATAAAGATCAAAGAAACAAGTAAATTTATGTCTTTTATCTAAATTTTTATTATAATATTTGATAAATATTTAATAAAAGCTTATTTTAAAATTTTTTAATATTATAAGATTTTTAATTATTCAAAATATTAAAAAAATTAATCACATAAGAGCTCTCACACGTCACTATTTAATTTGAAGTTGCAATGAAGATATGGAGAACATAACTGATACTCAAAAGTATAATTTTGCTCTCATAAATCATAGTGAGTATCATAAGGTCACAAATTCAAATCACGAAAACAGCTTTTTTGTAAAAATATAAAAGAAATACCGTGTCTATTATAACCTCCTCAGACTTCTACAAAGCAGGGAGTCTTGTATACTAGGTACGTTAACTTTTTAAACCATAGTGAGTACTCAATCTTATAATATAACCATGGATCTTCAAAAGATGAATGAAACTTTCGAGTTAGAAAATAATACAATTTTTCATATACATTAGCCAACAAATCTGCAACGCTTTCTCTCAACACCTTGTGTTACAGCAGCCAAAGAAATTTGCAGAAGTTGAGAATATTTGATGCTATTTGCTTCAATGGGGGCTTATCTATTGTCTCAGAACTCTGTTTGAGCTCAAGATGAAGTTTTCTTCTCCGGCAATGGTGGAATGTAGCCTTCCAGCAGCCCAACCATTGTTCATAGCACGAACTGCTGTGCGAGCTGGATCACCAGTCACTCGACTTCCATCAATTTGTTGAGAAAATTCTGGCAGACCACTGGCCTTTCTTTCTTTCCTTCTTCTCCTCTCCTCATCTCTTTCTTTCCGCAGCCAATTCTCAACTGTTCTCTGCAAAGTTCGGTTTTTTTAGCCGTTTTCGATTAATGGAAGAAACGAAAAGTATCTGATAATTAATATCTGTGATATCCAGGCCAACAAACTGAAAAATTACTAACCATCAGCGACAAATTACTAATCTCTAGGACTTTTGCCATTGGCATTGCTAATTGCAGCTTCCCGTGAGCCACGTAGACCTGGAACGAGTTCAATTCGTTTTGTTTCAGGAATGTGTAACATAGAGGAAAGTTGAAGAAGTTGTTAAAAGGAACTATGACGCACAATATGAGTTGGCCAATGCTCCAGACCGTCAAATATATGAGTTGCGTAGATAATTGTAGCTCCACGATCATCACATTCATTCTTTAAGAACTTCAGAAGGTCCGCCCTTGCTAGCACATCAAGGTCAACTGTTATCTCATCAAGAAGAAGAACCTAGACAGAAGCAAAAATTTTGAACAGTCTTCAGGAGAAAAGGAAAAAGCAAGTATATGTGTCACATAACATTATCCAAGTAAGAATTTCTAAAAAACATTATCCAAGTAAATTGAGAAAGTAAATGCATTCCAAAGAAGCAACTTATAAGGAATAGCTAAGATGCGGTCGAAAAGAGGGAGATACCTTGAATGGCTTCAGGAGACCCATGCAAATTTGCACTCGTCTTCTCTGACCATCAGAAACCTTGTGCATCCTCCAAGACAGATCAATATCCAAAACCTATCACATAGAAGCGCAAATCGGATTTCACAATATCTACCCATTTTGTGAAATTCTAGGGTAATATCTATAGTTTAGCACTTGCATCAAAAGAGTTTTCAATGTGACATTTCCAGAACCATGTCAATCAGCTTCTTCACATATCTGGGGTCAATAAGAATCTTACCTTTATCAGTTCAGCTCTTCTTTGGGGATCAATACCTGCCACACCAAATATCATTTTCTCTGCTGAAACATCCATTTGGATGGGAACCTCAAAGCCAGCAAATGCGACATCTCGCCTCCACTACGACCAAAAGGAGGAAAAACGTAACACAAGAACACATGAAACATACATTTATTATCGTTTTAAATACTGAAAATTAGGAAATCTCCTTGTTCAAATAAATGCAAGAATTTACTAAAGCATTTCAAACACTACATTGTTGGCAGTTGAAGCCAAAGTTTAACAGAACTTGCCATATCAACTTTGGTATCAATGAATCCATTTCCTGGATAATCAAGCCAGTCAATAAAAGCAAGAACTTGAAAGACCTCACTAATCCATCATCTATCACTATCACTTTCTGGTCTATTAGTGATGAAATGCAATTCCCAAATCTCTTTCTGGACCAAAATTTGGATATTATATAAACCAGCATATAACCCTACTCATGTTCTTAATTTGACATTTAAACACAAACTCTAACCTCTCCTCCCAGATAGCAGAGATCACCAGAAGACGTCAAAGCAGTGTCGTGAAAAGCAGACCTTCCTAGCACCTGAACCATGTGTGGCTCAACCAAATGCTTCCCTCCCAATATCTTCAATATCGTGGTCTTCCCTATTTAATTTTTCCAAAGATGAAGATACCCATTTCAGAATTTCAAACACTTGACTGATACTGCACTGCGAAAACGAAGAAATATTCAAACTTTAAACCAACCAGCGCCATTCGATCCAACGAGAAGACACCTATCACCAGAATTAAGGGTAAGAGAGAAATCATCAATCAGAGGCTTGGAACCAGGCGGTGGATGACCGTCGATTCCCGGGTAGGTGAATTTAAGACCGTTGATCTCAATTGTTGCTCTTTGATGCTCCAAAACCGCCATCCTCAAGCGAACAATCTCCCAAGCTTTCAAGTCCTTTGCAAGTTGCACTCTTTTTCTCCCACCGAACTTTTCTAGGAAAATGAAATAGAGACAAGAAAAGCTCCTACGTGGATGGTTACTTTAAACCTAGTAGACGTGGCAAAATATCTGCCCGATCCTGTAAGAGACCACATAGATTGTTACGTGGGGAACAGATCTGTTCCACCGAGTGGGTCCATATATTTGACGGCTCTGATTTTTCCTAAATAATAGGGTCTACAACATCTGAGCGCAGAGTATCTTCCCATTTCAAGGAATTTTCTTTGTCGAACGCCATAGCGCCAAAGGCTTCACCTTTACTCTGTAAGCTGTTGTTGGGATCTCGTCAGAGTTTCTAACTCGTTATCTTGCTTTGTGGGGTTTAATTATTTCTGGAGATGGCAGCAATTTACAGTCTTTACATCATCAACAAATCTGGTGGATTGATCTTCTACAAGGTACCACTTTTGGGTTCTTTTCAGCTTATTCTCTAGTCGTGTAAAATGTTTACTTGGATTATTAGTTGTCTTTCAAATTTCAACTGGCTAAGACTGTTGCAGTGAAGTTCTATATCTTTTTCCTTCAGCTGAAAATAAACAGGCAGATTAGAAAAAATTTGGTTTAGCATTTGGGTTCGAGACAAAATTATGTAAGTTTGGGAAGCAATCATGCTGGATGCATTCGTTTTGACGAAGCTTATGTTCTGTAATTGATTGTTAAGAAGAGGGATTAGTGAAATGAAACACATTTCTTTTTCTGCTATGTTATGGTGGGATTGGGATATGAGAGGGAGAGCTAGCTCTATTTAGATTGGCAGGGGACATTGTTTCCAGGGCTATCCTTTCATTATTTGTGTTGGGCTCACATCAAACTGTTCTGGAAACCACTGAAGAGAAAGAATTTGGTAAAAGCTTCTTCTTCCATTAGTTGGTGTTAAACAATGGTTCATCAGAATAATATTTGATATTTTTCATTCAGAAAGTTGTCTAAGCAACACTATATGGAATACCTTTTCCTTGTGTGATCTGACTGAGTAGCTTCTTCCTGCTAAAAACTTTGTTTCTTTTCTGGAGATTTTAGGGTATAATTTTGTAGGGAGTACGCAAAGGTACATGGTTCAAAGTTCATTTTGCATATGCTTGGTGAAAGGGAATTGCAAGTGACAAGCATGCCTATTTAAATGTCTCAAAAATACCCCAGAAGTTGCATAGAATGAATTTGCCAACATCACCGTGCCCACTACCCGCCCTCTCAATGCAGCAATTTTCCGTGAAATTATTCCACCCATTCCCACAACCAAATTCAATTAGATTGCTTTACGGAGAAAATAAAAACATTTTAAACATGGATTGCGGTTTGCATGCTGGCATGGAACAAGAAACGTGGTATTGGAATCCGATTGTGAGATAGCCATTAACATGGTGATACATGAAGAAAATGCTGGTGGACACACTCAGGTATTACAAAACATCAAGGAGCTTCTTGACAGGGACTGGAGAGCATGTATGCAATATGTGCCAAGAGAAGTAAATCAGTGTGCGGACTTTATTGCGAAACATGCTCGCAGTATAACGACGGGGTACCACACTATGATATCTCCTCCACTTGGGATGGGAGAGATGTTGATGTCGGATAGTAAGTTTCACGCTAGGGGTGAATAGTTTCTAGGTGTTTGTCTTTGTTAACAACCAAAAAAAAAAACATTTAGGCCATCTTCATGTCTAATTGAATCCAAATGAGATCTCTCTCAAATCAGCCATGTTATTCATTCAATGCCTACAGAGCCCTACATGTGGCTGTCGATTGGTGTAATACACATTTTACATGCAATGCACATTTTGCAATGTGCATTACGTATTATAGATGGATTTATATGAAATTTAAAAGGTTCTGAGGCCAATTTTCCTTTGCTCCATTTTATTGACGTATTTTTTGCAATGATTGAATTCATTGTGAGAAGAATTATATTTCTTCTGATTTATGTTATTTCTTGGTGGTATTTTGTAAAAGAGCTGTACTTTTCTATGTTTTGGGATATTAGGATTATGGATCTGCAGGGCGGATGGATACCAATGATAGCTTACGGGTGGCTAGTTTATGGCATTCAATGCATGCCATCTCTCAACAGTTATCACCTACTGTTGGCTGTTCAGGCATTGAACTCCTTGAAGCAGACACATTTGATCTCCATTGTTTCCAATCCCTTACTGGTACTTAATATTTTCTTTCTACCTGTGGATTTGAGATAAAGAGAATGTAAACAAAGTTCTGACTCTTTTGCTGTTACCGATATATCAACAATTGTGATTAACATGGTTACTCGTAAATATTATCTGTAAAATTCTGATCCTGCTATTATTTGTAAAGATTAGTTGACTTGGTCCTTTATGACAAGAAAATGTTGAGTTCTTGCTAATGCCAGATAGTTGTTTCTTCTGAAGTATAGATATGACTTGCAATTGTTAAATTTATTGCAATAATCTTATCTTTTGGAATTTATTTTCTCTTCTCCAGGGACAAAGTTCTTTGTGGTCTGTGAACCTGGAACACAGCACATGGAAGGTCTCTTGAAATTCATATATGAACTTTATACTGATTATGTTCTAAAGAATCCCTTCTATGAGATGGAGATGCCTATACGATGCGAGCTCTTCGATATCAACCTTACACAGGCAGTACAAAAAGATCGTGTTGCCTTATTGGGGCGATGATGTGTAAACGTAAACTATGAGTTCATATCAGTGTTTTCTCAATTTCCATTAGGTGAAGTTACTTTGAGGTTTTCCAAGTTTTGGTTTCAAACTTCCCTTGTCTGGTGTTCACTTGTTCCAGTGTTTAGCAATTATGACAGATCTTAAGCAAATCTTGTTCTCCTTTTTGCTTCAATTAAAATTAAATGGTGCTAGATTTGTTTTCCTTGTTGTATCAGAAAGTCTAAAGTTCAACTAAACTTGGGATTTTAAGTTTCCTCTATCATCAGCAAACCACAGAACACCATTGCAAGTAAGATGGGGTTTGCTTGAACATTCAACAGTGTTAGAAGGGAACATGATAAACCCATTTTCCAAGTGCTTTTTGATCGAATTCTTCCATCTTTTCAAGAGAAGCTTTGATTCAAGAATGTTACTTCAGCTGACCTTTTCTGGTATGTAGTACAATTCCAGAAATTCACGTTAATGATTCAAGAATGTAGCCTTGGAGATTCAGTGTAGCTAAAAGCAAACTCAAAGTAAACGTGTCATTTGTCGGTAATAGGAAGATTGTCTAATAGGAAGATCACAATCTTCCTCAAGTTATTCCCATAAATAAAAAATCAAGTTACACAAGTCTGGAACTATACAAAATGCACCAGGGCATGAAATATATCACAAGGGTAGTTGTTAATTCTTTGAAGAAAGGAAGAATCAAATACATACATCAGATCTATTTCCACATACGCTTGCATTTCTGTGGCCATTTCTTTGTATTAGAATGCTTGCTGCAACATACAGATAAATACATGTATACATGATTCAGACTACTGATGAAAGTTGTCTCAAATGGAAGCTGAAATGCTTTATGCAAAATTAAAAGAAAAGAGCTGTACACTGCTAGAGTAAGCAGGGACTGAGATCCTGAAATTTCAACTCTCTTAAGCAAAAAGTGGGGAAGCTGATGGCCGGGGATAGGCAGTCTGTTGAGAATTGGTGTCCTCAAGAGCATTTGGCTTGTGCTCCTTTTCAGTAACTTTAATAGACACGTCCTTGGATTCTTGAACTTGTTCTAATGCCAATACCACCTCATCCATTGTTGGCCTGAGCTTTGATTCTAGTGCTAAGCATTGATGAGCAACTTCTGCCACCTTCTGGACCTGATTCAGTGAGTACTGACCTTCAAGACGAGCATCCAGAACACGCCGAACTTTACGCTTGTTTGTCAGGTAAGGTTTTGCCCACTCAACAAGGTTGTGCTGTCCTGATGGTCGATTCTTGTCGATTGCTTGCCTACCAGATAAAATTTCTAGAAGTACAACCCCGAAACTATATACATCGCTCTTTGCAGTCAAACGGCCTTCCAAACAACAAAATGAAATATTAGTAACCAGAATACAGCATATGTCCCCAAACCTAAGAACCAGAAAAGTCACATCCCATGAAGTCCAAAATCCAACAAAGAGACAATCACATAAACAAACAGTTCTGAACTTTTCATGGGGCATACCTTAAATGTCAACATGAACTGGAAAGCGAATGGAGAGATTGACATAATTAGAACATCTATATAAATTTAAAAGGTTTATGTTACTAACATGTTCCTACCTGTAGCCAGATACTCAGGGGCCGCATATCCATAGGTTCCCATGACTCTGGTAGAAACATGGCTCTCGTCACCTATTGGTCCATCCCGAGCCAACCCAAAATCTGAAAGCTTTGCATTGTAGCCCTGTAAATAAATAGTCAAAGCCAGAAAAGAATTGAATGAACCTAAACTACCTCTGAATTGTATTAGTCAGCTAAATTGCATAAAAACAAAAGATACCAAAAAGAGCAGCATACCGAATCGAGTAGGATATTAGAGGTTTTGAAGTCACGAAATATGACCTTTCCTTCAGAATTATGAAGAAATGCAAGTCCCCTTGCAGCACCAAGAACAATTTTCATTCGAGTACTCCAGGAGAATGGATGGAAACGAGACCCTTCTATTTCAAAATGAACAAAGAGCTTCAGTGCCAAACCCCATATTAGATTGCATTTCAAAAGATTGAGGCATGTCCTGCTATTGTGCAACCAAAAAATCAAAAGCACAACTCCTGCAAACAACACAAGAAACTTACTCCTGAATAAGTGATTCTCCACGCTACCCATAGTCATGAACTCATAAACCAGTAGTCGATGCTCATCTTCTAAGCAGTAACCAATCAGTTTAACAAGATGAGGATGGCGCAGTTGTCCAAGGTAGTTGATTTCAGTCTGCATGCTCGAAAACAAGAATAAAATCAACTTACTGTATTAATTGTTAAACAAAACTCTAGCAAGCAACAAATCTGCTAGATCCTGATGCTGCTTTATAGATCTCTTATTTTTTGAAGACACAAGATTAACAATAGCACCATCTGACGTAGAACTTCTAGTAATTGTTTTCTTCCATGAAACCAAAACATCCTTGAAGGAATATAACAACTCTAACTCGAATATAGATATTTGATCAGAGACTTTGTTCCATCAAACTAAGAAGATAAAAATTAAATTTCTTACTAGCCATTCTTTATGACCCTGGAGACCTTCTTGGTTAAGCCTCTTCACAGCAATCACGAAGCCAATACCAGGTTTCGTGGCTTTATTCGTATGCTCGTCAATCCACCCTTTGAAAACAGAACCAAAGCCACCTTCTCCAACCACACTATCTGGTCTAAAGTTTCTTGTAGCAGTCTTCAGCTCATTGTAGGTAAAAGTCTTCAAATTCGATGACTGCAAGATCTCCCCCTCACTCCGAGGAGTTTGGAGCACAGAAGATGATGATAACTTGCTACTTGAACTACTCAAATCTTTTCCATCTCTGCTTACATTCTTTGAATTCAATCCTACGCAATGCGACATTGTGAATTTGTTAGCGTTCAGCTTTCATTGCCCAATCTTTAATGTACATCATGACATATAGGAATCATATTCAAGTACCACAACAGCACAACCAGAGTTCAGGGTATTTCCAAATTTCTTCACACCAAGCTCGAAACAAGATAGTGCATGCAAATCAAGGGAAATTTTAGTTCAGGATTTGAACTTTAATAATAAGTTGTTATAAGATAAACCTGACAGCCAAATGTATCAAAGTGATGGACATAGAACCTCAAAAAGTCAAAGTCAAATTCAAATCCCAGAACCTTTACAATGTGCTTTTGGCAAATGAAACTCCTATCAACAACATGCAAACAAGCACAAGGAACAACTTAGAAAACTAAAGACTAATATTGACAGAGACAAAGAAAACAATTGCATCTTGCGTCTCTCTGTCTTTCTCGCTCTTTCTCTCTCAAACACACAACAGAGTTACCTGAATTAGAATTGGTATATGCCTTGATTTGATTGCTCCAGCAAACACCCATCACACCCCACCTTCTCAGAACAACTCCAAACCCCTAAACGCCTAAAGCCAAACTTCAATCAAAGAAGGTAGAACTACAAAGATTGGATCTTGTGAAGAAAATGAATGTGTTGTTTCGAGAAAAAGGTCATCACAGCATCCTGCTTGTTCAGAACTTATCAGCACATAAAAAGGTATAACCTTTAGGAGTGCTTTGACGTTTCTCACCGTTTTTTAGGTTATGTAGAAGATCTACACCAAAAACAACGGAAAAATGAAGTCTTTGAAAATGGTGTCTTCGTTTAGTGTTCATTTTAGGCCCCCTCGAACCATTTAGACAGTTGACTGACTCACGTTTTAGCTCGCTTTGTCCTTTCTCCTACGTACAAGCAAACATCTAAAGTAGAGAGGAATGCATTAATTACTCTAAAATTCTTCATAATACAGATAGGGACCCCGCCATGAACGCGAGTCTTCTCTGTCCTTGCCTGTTTGGAATTGGTCTATAAATGACGACACAGTGACCATGTAAAGATTACAATACGCGTAAAAGGCATCAAAGTGATGTAATGATAAGTTGTTCTCAGACTTTTTTTAAACTAATATTGAAAAATTAATTCTGTTAAACGATAAAAATCTTGAATCGGTTAATTTTTTGATTTAATTTTTAATTTTTTGATTTAATTTATTATTATATTTTTTGTTCTTAAAAATTAATTTATTTATTAATTAATCAATGAATTACTTAATTAATTTTTATTTAACAATATATTTTCAACTAAATATTAAATTTTTCAATAGATAAGAATAATCTCTTTCAGATATATTTTAAATTCTTTAATTTTATTCAATCTTTAAATATTTTTATGACCGTCTAATACTAACTGAACCTTTTAAACTTTAAAATTCTTATCTTACAGGTTTAACTTTAGGTTCGATTTTTAAAACTACCCAACTAATTATCATCATCATTAATCACATCATAAATTTTATATTTTATGAATATTGTGGTTAAATTTGAATGAACTATTTAAGGAATTAATATATTTAAATGTAATAATATGTTCAATTTAAATAATTATTTGTCTTTAAACTTTATTAATTTTAAAAGTAACCAATCATTTTAAAATCTAAAAAAAGTCAAATTTAAGACTTTTTTGAGTTTTTTAATTTTTATTTGATTTCAAATCATAAATTTAGGTTCCCTTTGATATTATAAACAATACATTGTCTAATCATTGGATCAATAAGTCAATTATGCATCATGTGGTCAACAACAATGCTCTTATTAGCCCTATCAGTCGAATTTAATTACAACTCCCTATATTATGATCCATAGACGGAGTTACCACCGTTGGGTCCTCTAAAATTTATAAAAATTAAATATTTTTGTTTTTAATATATATATATATATATAAGGACAGAATTATTTAGAGTCCAGTAGTATACTGGGCCTTTTAAAATTTAAAAACTTAAATATTTGAACCTTCTTATCTTAAATTTTTGGCTCCGTCACTGTGATCACAACTTTTAATCTTGTCCTTTATCAAAATGACGAGACACTCAATTAGAAATTTAGTTGAATCATGGTTACATTTTTTTTATTAAAAAATAAAGAAAAAGGCACATCTAGACTCAAAGTTTGGAACTTTCCTTGCAGGAATGTGGACAACGTCAAAGCTACGCTTTTTCAAATGGAGACTAGAATAAGTATTGGGTAGATAATGGGCCGAGTTAGGTTTGGAACTCGATCCGAAATTCGATTAGGCCCAAGGCTTTAGGCTGAAGCTCGAATCTAAATGGGCTTTGGTCAAGTCCAAATTATATGTTTTTTATTTTTGCATATTAATTAAATTCTAAATATACATAATAATTCACAAATATCGAAATATTTTTAGAAATAGGATTGAATAATCTTTAAATCTAATTTAAAGGAATGATTATAAAATAAAACCAGTTCCGTCGGTTCAATCACAAAAACTTCAAACTGACTATTTTTTTTCTTCAGTTTTTAACTTTCCACTTAAATTGAATAGTTTATTAATTAATCGGTTGATTTTTGACAATTAATTAATTTTTATAAATCAAAATAAACTAATTAACTTTTATTTAACATACATGAACAACACATTTGTACTAATCAAATATCGCTTATATGATGATTCAACCTAACTCTTAAACTCAAATTGAACTAATTAAATTTGTCTTAAATTATTAATTTAAGCCAAGTTTAATTACAAGCTGATATTAAGAACTAAGTTTGATTACAATATTATTAACATATGATTAGTTGACATCTGCTATTCATATTATGTGTCTTTCGTCATTATTTTTCAGTTAATATCCAAAAAAGAGTTTTTTAAAACATTAATTTTTCATAAAATTTTAAAAAATTAAAAGATTTTTTAATATTTCGTAAATTATAAAGAAACTCTATTTCTTTTAGCCTCGGTTATAATGATAAGTTACGTGACAAACATGCATTAACACTAAAAAAAACTTCACAAGGAAATTCATTACAAAATATAAATTGGCCCAGAAAAAAGAACAAAATTTAATTTTAAATTTTTTTTCTTTTTTTTCTGCCGCCGTGACTAAAACTTGAATTATTAGAAAGAAAATATACTTATGTTATTACTAAACTTTGAAAATTTATAATAAATAGGGATAAAGTTGTGTACTATTTGACCTCTTCAGACCTTACCTCTAAGCAGAATTTTTATTAGATAATGTTGTTTTCGTAATAAACCCTGAAAATTAATTTATTAAATTGATAAAAATATTATAATGTTGGGGAATGTCTCCAAAATCACGTGAAGATTAGGGTTTTTGGTCACAAATGATTGTTACAACTGTCTAAGATTGACCATGACAAATGGTGTCAGAAGGTAACATCAATACTTCCATTAAAATATAGTATCATTGTGCTTAGAGTGACATTAGATTGAAAAAAGCCATGAAAATGAAAGATTGGTAGCATTCAAGGGTAAAGCTGATCTGCATCATTGTTCACGTGGCCCCAAAATTTATATACTTTATTTAATTAAAATAAAGTAAATAAGGTAAATGAAAAATAAACAAAAAATATTAATCAAATTGTGGGTTGACTCATATGAAATTATAAAATTAGAACTCGAACTCGAACGGACTCAAAATCTAATTAATTTTAATGAGATTTATTGATTTCGGGTTAAAACGACATAGAGTTCTCGGGCCATGGGCTTTGTTGGCCTTTAATTTTGATCTTCAAAAATTTTAGTATGAGGCCTTCTTGAATTGTACTTTTTTATAAAGAATGTTGTGGTTTTGTCATGGGCTAGGTGCAAGTCAATCCTCAAATCTACGTTAGAAAACTATGTTCCATGGCCCAATAGGATTTTCCTCCTAATACCAAAAGAAAATGAATTTAATTCCCTGTTTAAATCCATCTTGTGAACAATTTCTTATGATACTATTACTACAAGTAGCTTAAGTGTGTGTTTGGTTCAGCTTTTGGAGGTTCTAAAAGTACTTTTTTTCACCGCAAAAGCTATTTTCAAGAAAAAATGAGTGTTTGGCTGCAAATTTCAAAAGCACTTTTCAAGTAGAAATAGCTTTTGAAAAAGCCAAAATACAGCTTTTTCAAA
>JAOSBL010000005.1:37426418-37447412 GCA_027568915.1 Erythroxylum roraimae | reverse complement strand
TGTTGTCAGCCACTTGGAGGATCCAGCAACTGGTGTAAGAGCTAGGTGTGATGAAACCCAAATGATTTGTTGAGGTAAAGTACAATTAGTACAATGTAGTTAGACTCATTTTTAAGGAGGACAATGTTAGGAGTTTATAAATGAGAGATGTCTCAAATCAAATGAGTACAGGAGGACTTAGTAGTATTATATAAGAGAGTACACATAATCCAACATTTATCAGCAGATTTAACTTAGAAAAAGAGATTACAAACATGAAATTATTAAATATTGAAGTTAGAATCGTGTCAGCATCCAGTTTAGAACTAAACAAATCTCATCAAACCATAATAGAACTTACTTGGCTTGTTAGTTCTCCAAATAAATGAGCCTAGTAGTTGGATACACAATTAAGTTGATGTCCATTGTCCCATCCTTGTTATTCTTCACAGTCCTTGCATGCACATCTCCAATGGTTGAAATACCTCCATTCTCATAGAAGTGGATGTGAGAATTATCTCCAAGAATGACTTCGCTTCCCCTTATATCACAGTGGGTAAGCACACTAATAAGGTTACCCATGGTGCCTGATGGAACAAAGAGAGCTGCCTCCTTTCCCATGATCTGAGCCATTTGAAATTCCAAACGGAAGGCAGTTGGGTCATCACCCAAAACAGCATCATCCACCTCAGCATTTGCCATAGCAGCTCTCATTGCTTCATTTGGTTTAGTGACAGTGTCAGACCTCAAATCTACCAATCTTGTTACCATTTTCGCTGAAAATATTTCCATGGAATTAGAGTTAAATACTCCACTTATTGATACCATCATCATCATCATGGATCCATTTCCAAAAGTGTAAAATAGGACTTCTAAGAAATAAGTATCAAGCTATGTTCTTTAAAACCATTTCAACGATGAGACCTCTCAAAATGGTCTGCAACTAATCACGTAAATGTAATAAACATTAGATAACAGAGGAAACGAGCTAGAAATTGTTTTGTGGATTGAAGGACACAATCTTCAAAATACCCATAAACCAGTAAAATTAAAAGGAACTCCAAAACCTACATGTATGAATTGGAATAACAATAGAACTTGATTTCAGTTTCCTAAATTTTAGATTAGAAAACCTACTATTCACCCGATAACCATCACACATTCTCCTGAAGCTATGAACTTCACAATCATTACCTTAGGCGTCAATAATCTAATTCAGCCACAAAACTAAACACCACATACTAACATCAGAAAGCTAGACATGGACTGAAATATAAGCCGTATCACCACCAAAGCCTAAGCGTTCAAGAAATGTTTACCATCTCAATAAGGACCCAATCACCAACACCAATAGTAGGGCTCATGGAAGAAGACGTGATGTATCGAATGTTAGAAAAAGTAGACCACAAAAATGCCATAACAAAAAGTTCCATAAACCCATCAAAGCCAGGCCATCGAAGAAAACCCCAGCTCTGACACGGCATCCATTGTACAGAAATGAAAGTCATAAGGAACTGAAGTAGCGCCGAAGGTCTCAGGCAACTCATTTACGGGTCTAAGTGGAGAAGGTAAGTCTTCTGGATACCAACTTTATAGATGAAAACCTTAGGGGCAAACTTAAAAGGAGGAGCTTCATACGTGAAGCCGGTGTATTGAGGAGAAGGAATTACCTCAAAGCACATGCGAGGGATAGAGGGAAGCAAGAGAAGTCTAATGGTAGTACATGCATTGGCCAAATAATCTCTTTCTTACCGAGTAAGTTTCCTCCGAGCTACCCGTCTCCAATCAACCAAAACCCAGATCTCCAAATCTTCAAAAGTCTTCAAAGCTCCTGTTTGCTTAAAACGCAAATCAAGCCTTAAAATCCCATAGTACGGAGACAGAGTAACCTAAATTGCTCAATCACAATGCCACCATTCAAACAACTTGGATGACAAAGACATCGTGAACTCACTGTCGAGGCTTTAAGAGATCTTGCTCTTATTAGCAAATAGTTGCTAACCGTATGTAAGTAGTTGATGGAGAGAAAGAGTGTCTTTGTGTGTGTGTTTTGTTTGTAAAGAAAGTGTTGGATAACGGGGCAAAAAGGATGCGAAGAAGAGGGGCAAAAGGATGGAAAGAGTTGAGATCAAGATCGAAGAAGTAAAGCACGAAGTAAAATCAAAAGAAGATGGCTTGGCTTAGGTGAGCGTAAAGCTGAGACGCAACGTTGGTTTTAATTTAAACGTTGACGTTTTTGTTGTGGAATAGAATAGGTATAGAATTAATGGCACAGACGATCTGATGCCACTTTGTTTTTTTTTTTTTTTGAAAGTCTGATGCCACTTTGTTAAGGACATGATCTTCTGTGCCATTTATCCTATCCCATTTCATCTCAATCATAAAACCAACATATTACATTAGTTGTTTGTTAGAGATGTTTGGTAAAATTAGCTGTTTAGTATTAGCTGTTTATTATAAAATGACTTATGAGGACTTGACTTAAAAAAAATTATAAGGGTATGAATATTAAATATCTTAGTATTTCGTTGAATATTCTTATAAGAATTTAAATTTTAGAGAAGTCATATTCACCTGTACCGTTTCATCATCTATAAAAAATTTATGCAACTCTTTCTATTTTCATTTTCGTTTAAGGTCAACATTTTATTTCTAACCTATAACTGCATAAAACAATTATAAAAACAAACAATGTTCTTAAAACATAGGTATTTAGGAACTTCAATTTGGTTGTCCTACTTACTAAAAATTGTTGTATATTAGAACTAACAAAAATATGTCGCGTGTGATACTTAATTGTAACTTAATTAAGAATACAATTTAACAGCAAAATATTACATAACTTAGCAATAGAATTTAAATGGTACAATTGACTTTTGATAGTTAGAATTTTGGCTGATAGATGAAAACACTGACTACTAGTAGCATTTTCATCTTCGGCTGTTTATCTTAAATCAGTCAGCGTTTTCTGCTATTCTCCAAACAGCTTTCGTAGCTGTTTGAAGAGGCAAACAACCGAAGACAACCAATCAGCTAAAAAATAGTTGATTAATTGTCTACCAAACGAGGCTTTAGTCTAATCACATAAACGTAAACATATTTTTGTAATAGTGTTTTGTATTTTTTTATGTGGATCTATTAAAAATAACTTCTTTATTATTAGGAATAAAACTATGCACTTTTAGACCTCCTCGGTACCTAAATTATTGGAGATTTTTATTTGATTGTTGTTGTTGATGATGATGATGATGTAATTTAATTAAAGATAATTAAATTAAAACTTAAGTGTTTGATAAGTTACTTTTATTTGATGTTCTTGTTTTTGACATAAAATAATTTATTTTTGAATTTCTAACAATTTATACCAACTTTCTCCGTTACAATATGGAAATATTTGAATGATAATTGAAGAAAGAAAATTTGGTACAACTAAAAATTGAAACTTAATGAGTTAAGTATAAATTTGATCGATTTAAATTTAATAAAAATTTTAAATTTTAATCGGTATTAAACTGTCATAAAATCGGTTAAAGATTTAATAAAATTAAAGAATTTAAAAATGATTGACAAGGATTTTATTAAAAAGTTTAAGGTTTAATTAAAAAGGAAATTGTTAAATAAAAATTAATTAGTTTATTTTCATTTATAAAAACTGATTAGTTTACGAAAATTGACCTATTAATTAATAAACTGATCAATTTTTTACAATAAAAATTAATAAAATAAATCAAACTAAAAATTAAAAATAAATTACAAAATTAACTAGTTCAAAATTTTTACTGTCTGAATCTGGGCGTTTTTTCAAACATTCCAAAAAACATGGCTTAGCCTAACCAATCCGGCCGTGGAATCCACTTGTTATCTTGGTGCGAGCGGGTTTAGTAGGAAAGGCTAGGAGGTAATTTTGGAGAAAATAATTTCATATTTATTCAAAATAATTATTTTTAAAAATTAGTAATTTTTTATTATTGATAATAAGATTAATAATAATAATAAACAATATTTTTATTTAAAAATTGAAATAAAACAAACATACATATAAACAAACTCGGCTTGTATTCGGGTCTAGCAAGTCGGAGCCAAATATTTTGTTCTAGATATTCTGTGCTAGAGTATCTGATCCACACATTTTTCTTTATCTCTCTTAAATATAACGTCATTTTAGATATAAAATGACGTCATATTTAAACAAACATATGGTTAGAATAAGCTAACAAAAATAGAGTGCCTGAACTCAGTTTCGAAAACTTAAAAATATTTTAATCTAAGTTGTTCGAAAGTGAAGATATAATTGACAATACCAAGTAATTTAAATGGATTGTTAATTCATTAGATAGTGTGTTCGAATTGTATAATTTTCAAATTATTGTATATAATCGATAAATAATAATTACAAATTTTAGCATTATAGACAAAGATAAAATATGATTAAAAATAAAAGTAAATTAATTGGGAGTTAAGGTTTTTTCGATGGTTAAATGTCAACAACATCATGACTCTTCTAATCAACTAATTAGGGATGACAATTAAGCGAGAGTCGACTCGTTAACTTTCTATAATTTTATATAATACTATCTTTATTTTCGCTGAGTGAGAATAAATAAAAAGAAAAATAAACTTTGAATGAAGTATAGAAGCAAGTACAAACTTTAAGTCCTATTAAACTTAAGGTTAAGCTTGGACCGAAACAGAAATTTTCAAGCCGGGCTTGCTTACCTCGACCCGATCCATTACTAAGCCTTACTATCAAAGTTAGATCCATCACAAAGATCTTTATCTTTTCGAGCCCTTTTTTTAGCAACTTTTATTTCTTTTCTTTATAAATTAAACTATACCCTTTTCTATCATAAATATAAAAAAAGATAATTTATGATATGTCAGAAGAGAAATGGTTAAGAAAACAAATAAGGAACATCAAAACGCCCACCGTGGGGCTCGAACCCACGACCACAAGGTTAAGAGCCTTGCGCTCTACCGACTGAGCTAGACGGGCTGTTGAACCTTGGCGCCTGGCCCGAATTATCAATACAAAAATGATTTAAGGGAACTACCATTTCCAGTATATGAGAGAGGCATAAATACCTGAACGATGTTTACATTTCGGTCGCCAAGAAACTAAAGGGCATCCACCCCTCAAACTCCTTATCAAACCCTCTATTCACAACCATTTGAGCCAGACTCAACTAGCAGCAGAACAAAACTTTCTGATATAACAAGTTCTATAACTATACAGTATACACATTCTGTTCATGTCTTTCCTGTGCAGGTTTTAACTTAACATTACTGACTACATACTCTTTTGAGGAGAAATAACAGTATGTACGCATATTTAGACCTTAGGATCAGACTACTTCGTCTAAAAGATCGTCAAAAATCATGTCCTCGAGCTCAAGCCCAACACATTCCATGTCAAATTGCAGATTCATCCAACCGTCACTTTTTGCCAAGTCCTTACTCAAAATGTAATCCAAATAATGTCTATGTCCAGGACTTGAATTCATATACCATCTTATCTGACCCCAGACCTCCTTTAGAACATGTTGTCCCATGGGCATTGGACGAATTTTTGACAGTGATGACAAGGGTATTGGATAAAAGGAGTATGATTTTGCATATATATCCATTAGTACCTCATTGATAAGATCGAACAAGAGAAGGTAATAGAAGTTGTCACCCTCTTCATTTCCTGAACTCTCAGGATCAAGGAGCATGCAGTCTATCATTTCCTGAAACAGTGAAGGGTCTACTGGCTGCTCATCAGAATGCCATGTTCCCAGCAACTCGTCTTGAGTGAAGCCTGACAGCTCCAGTATTTCTCTGACATAGTCAAAGTCAGCTTTATCTTTGGCATCAACTTGGAAGTGCAAAGTATCGTCTCCCAGTTTCTTGCTTGGAAATTCCAGTTTCTCAACGTCAACACATTGTGAGATTGTAGGAGCTTCTACTCTGGATTCTCTAAGCTGGTCCCCCAGAGAACCAAGTCTGTTGCAAACAAGATTTTCCAGGTTTGATTCTGAGGCTGCTTCTGCACAAAATGACGTCCAAGAATTGTTCGTTTGAACAAATGTTAGTGTCAGTCTCTCCAAATCAATTAGAAGAACTCGAGCACAATATGATTAGCATGAAAGTTATACCGCCACATTGGCTTCAAAGGGTATCCTAGAGAACATGATTCAGCTGCAGAAACCAGAGAATCAATGCACATGAAGTAAAGGTTGCCTCTAGATGAGTTGGATAAAAAAGTTAAATGAGATGAAAATCATGATCTGAACTACCTTGTCTAATCATTATTCACTCATCAGAAAACTTGTACTTCCCTACTAAAGGAGATAGATAGAAACAGTGCAATGAATGCAGCTATAAGTTGAAGGATCGATTACTAAGAAGTTTACCTGCAAAGGAAAAGCTAGCATGGGATGTATCCTCCTGAAATTCAGAGTCAGAAAGGGGGACGCTGCATGGTTCTGTCATCAAGTCACTGAAACTTTCACTATTCAAGCCTGCTGTAAAATAAGGCTCAATGTTTGACACTGATGTGATTCCAAGATCTCCTGTATAGGAAAAGGTTTCACTGTCCATACTATCTGATATATCATCTCTCACACGACCTTTTGTATCCAACTTTAATAGGTTTTCAGAGGATATGCAATACCCTTCATTTCTCTGTTCACTGCAATCACTTTCTAAACTGGTGTTGTCATCTAAACCAGTCCTACACCGACTTGGTGAGAAGGCCTCAGAACTATCCTCACTTCGATTGAAATAAGATTTCATAGTAGGCATGGAAAAGTTTCTTCCCATGAATTTTGGGGTGCTGATGTTAGGTGAACCCGGATATTCATTTCTCAACTTTAAGACATCAGAGTTATTGGATTTTGCTTCTCTGCTAAGACTAGAATTGTACAACTGACAATATTTATCCATAGATTCACTAAGAGAAGCAGTTCTCCTCATGCAACGCAGTTCACTTTTGCTCTTTGAAGGGATAGGCTGGTTGCTCTTATTACTACTTCCTGGGATGTCCTTGCCATCTCTTGATGTCGAATCATCGATGATATGATCGATATCCTCCATTTTCAAGTCCCTGGAAAATTCACGTCCGTGCGGAATCTTGTGAAGGACTGCATCCCTTGCTATCCGATGTTTCTCCTTTTTGCTCTCTTTTATAGCATGTCTTATCTTCTGTTTAAGGTTCTTGAAACGTTTAACTATGGTAGGATTCTCACTGCACTTCAGAATTCCATCTGTCCTATATCCTGCAGCTATTGATGGCATCGAATTCGAACGACTATACTGTCCATACTTAGGCTCAACTTGCAGTTTGGTTTGTCTATAAGCTGTCAAGTTCTCTTCTTTTGTCTGAGATTCAATCCCCTCTTGGTTCTTCTTGAGTTTGCTTGTATCAGAATGTCCTTCATCTGATGAGAAGGGTGAAGGGAATGAGGGGGATTTCGAGTATCGCCTTCTGGTACTGCTTGCTTGCTCATTTAAGAAGTGATGAGCCAAAGAAGAGTCTGGATCTTGTAAGATTTCAAGGAAGAATTCCTTATTCATGTTAATCATATCGAGAGCATCTAACATATCCTTTGTCTGGCCAACTGAATCGTGTTCACTAAATTCCTTCCCCAGGATAAAATCCTGATCAATCAGTAGCTTTCCTGTGTTGTCAACCTCTTCATGCTCAGAGTGATTTCCAGTGTACTCATTATCAAAATCTTCAAAGTTTTGTTTCCTAAAGGATCTCATCACCACTGGATCAAGTTGGTCAGTGACATGAGAACTTAAATCATCAACAGTTCTCGGAATTCCATCATTGGAACCATTGGCATGTAAGGTATCATCTGAAGGTTTGAAACGACGAAAGGATTCATTTCTCATTAAATCGATTCGTTCAGGGTAACTAGAGCTTCTTCGATGCCCGCCTTTCCTTCTTGAGAGCTCCTCTGTAATTAGAGCTTTTAAACGGGATTTGACGGAGCCTTTGGTTAATGAAGTTGATTGTTTTTTCTTGCCATCACCCTGTTAATATTTGTGTGAGATACATTGCTCATATTCAGAAGTCTGTGCACAAGTAAGGTATGTAACAGGAAAGTTTGTACATTATAATTCTCGCAACAACTTAGTTCCAGGAAGAAGACTGAAATAAAATAAGGTGAACAAGAACCAAGTGGAGAGCTTGCATATCTATTGCTTTTTAGGAATGTTTGTGCTAAAGAAGCTCTTGTTAATACTTACAATATCTTCCTTGCTGCTCCGTGGAGCTTTACCCGGCTCGAGTCGGAAATTTCCAAGACCTATATATAACGAGAGGTTATTGACATATGTAAGATTGGAAAGATCCTGCACTTGAAACCTTAAATTGCATTAGACATCTCTCGCAGATTTATAGGTTCCCATTTAGATGGTTACTATGAATCAATCATGCTTTTATATGGAAAGCTGAGAAACCATGAAACTGCAACTCAAGTTCCAGCACCAAGCGGTACATCCAAGATAAATTAATCAAGCGCATAATAGAAAGGAACATAAATTCATCCAGCAACATCCCAAAAAAAGAACCTAAACCACTTATAAAATGAAGAACTTCCAAAACTATGGGAACATTCAAGTTGAATAAGATATTTTAATGCTCTCACCTTTGACATTATTACCACCACCCCTCTTATAGGCAAGTCTTCTCTTAATGTGCCAGCGCTGGTACTTGAGTATGTGAAGTATTCCCCACATACACCCTGGACGGCTTCTTGGAACAGAGAGCCCTGATTCACTTAGCTGCAAGTTCTTTCCCATACTTTTGGAAGTGAAATTCCAAATCCAACTACAACATTGTCCAACCTGCTTCAGGTCACCACATGAACATCAAATCACTGTACTATCTAAATCTTCAAACGCATTAAACCAATGAAACTATAATAGGTTTTAAGTATCCATTATCGTGCTAAAAGCCAATCTTTCTGGTGCAACATTTCAAACAGTTGGAAAGCATGAATAACAGTGAAAATGCATCCTACAATAGCAGTAATTGGAGATATCATCATAATAAATTTACCAAGGACAAAAATGATTTATTTGATATTATGGATGACGGGTTACGGAGGGACCGTTTCGTTTTTGTAGGTTAGTCTGACTTGTTACTCTTTCCTTGTGCCTATTTCGCCTTAGGAAGTTGGTTCCCAGGTACAACCTTTATAACTTCATTATATACCCATGGATTGGTCTAATCTAAAAGGTGTAATGTTATCCAGAATTCCCAGAAAGGGTAATTTGGGGATAGGATTTGAGAATTGAAATCTTTAATTTGCATGACTTGAAATCTTAACCCCCAAAAAAAGAGAGGGAAAAAAACAAATCAAAGCCGAAATGCCCTTTACAATCTCCAGATCATAAGACATCAATATGATCTGTTTCCTATCTGACAAGCCTGTACTCTTAAACATCAACAACATCACATTGAAAGACTTAAATCTTAAAGATCTCACCTTTAGATAAAGAACAGAATTTGCAGACAGAACCTCCACGCCTGTCCTTAACCATTGACACAGAAGTGTTGGGAACAAACCAAACAATTCAGAAGAGGAAAATGGAAAATTGGAAAGAGATTAAAAAAAGAAGAAGAAGAAGAAGAAAAGCAAAGATGATGATGGTGCGTAAGTTCGATCAATCCGCAAATCTCGGGGTTTGAGGACATTCAAAGCCTAAAAAAATAAAAACCCTTTTAATAGCTTTCCACTTTCTGCTCAACAGCCAACTCATATACATCCATCTCAACATGTCTTGTTTCAATGGTGGCATCTATGGAGCGCGGTCTTTGTAACCAACTTAACTGTCGGTTCAGTGTCTTGTCCGGTTCAGTTCAGGTCTAAACGTGAGTGAGTGAAACCAACGTTAGCCCAAACCGACGTTAGACCCATATAAAATTGGTTATAAATTGTATAAAATTAAAAATTTTGAAATGTATTTAATTAATTAATTAATTTTGATTTATAAGAATTTATAATTTAAAAAATTGATGATTTGATTAATTTTTATCAATGAAATTTATTAAAATAAATCAAACCAAAATGTTAAAAACTAAATCAAGAAATTAGCCGATTAAATTGTTCGAACTAGTTGAATTTTTTTAAACATTGTACCATTAATTCATTTCCATTTATGAGTAGATTTTAAGGATCAATAAACTATAAGTTTTGGTTTAAAAAATTGTAAGAAAAATACTTTTTCATAAATTTATTCTTTGTCTTGTCTCATTTTCATATTGGTTATTTCAATTTTTCTGGATAAATTTATTAAAAAAAAGTTTGGAAACGGAGGAACCCGCAGCGGCTATCCTTTAGATGCGCACTGAATAAACCTCTGGATTGACGCAGTAGCCTGCAAATCACGCCAATTGAGTACTTCGTAATAGATAAGCCCTATACGACAAGCTTAATCAAGAGAGCATCAGTAGGGAGATTTGACCACAGGACCTTTTGAGCCTATATCCTCCCACTCCACCAACTCGATCACTCCTAGGGGCTAAATTCATTAAATGCTCATACTAAATTTAAAGAATTGACCAAAACGGTGCTTCCTTTGATATAATAAAACACTTTTAGTTTGTTATATTTACTTTTAATTTTCTTCAATTATTTTCATCTTTTTCAGTCTTATTTCATTTTGTAATTTTATTATATATTAATTTTATAAGAATTTATTATTAATTAAAATTTTAAATTATCTTATAGTTTTAATTTGTGGTACAATTTTTTAAACATTAGTGTCAACCACCAAAATATTCCTTGCTTGGCCCAGCACATATAACCAATCTAGGCCTAGTGGCCCGCCTCTGGTTCATTATAAATTAACACAAGAAATATAGATGAAAAAATAAAAAATAAAATTTTGATTTGTTGAATTTATGGTTAAATATTTAGGTTTTATGAAATTTGAGTCATATTTAAAATTTTTTGAACTTAATTAATTATAAACTTTATATTATTTAAATTTTATCTAATATCAATAAATTAAATTATGTTTATTCAAATTTAAATTAGGAGCATAAATATTTATCAATTTAACAGCCTCTAAATATAGAATCTAATAACTTGTAAAATTGTCTCTTTGTGACCATAAGTTCATATGCTCAAGTCACGGAAACAATCACTTTGTAAAAATACAAAAAGAAAATTGCTTATATTATTACCCTTTCTAGACTCTCGCAAAGCAGGGAGCTTTATGCACTGGGTATGCTGACTTTTTGTCATTCCAACAAATAGAGCAAGAATTTATGGAAAAAATAAAAAATCAGATTTCAATTGATTGAATTCATGTTTAAATATTTAAGTTTTATAGAATTTGAGTTTCAAACTCATATTTAATAATGATATTTGGGTTCTATCAAATTTGAGTTTAAACTCATATTTAATAATTTTTTGAATTTAACTAATTATAAAAAAAAACTAGATTATTTAAATTTTATTTAATGTCAATAAATTATATTGTATTTAATCAAAATTTAAATGAGATGTTTCAATATTTTTAATTTAAAAGCTGCTAGAAACAAATTCTAATAGATGCCATTTAAACAAATAGAGCAAAAACAGACGACAAAAATAATGTTCAATTTATTGAATTTATATTTCGGTTTTATGAAATTTGAAAGTTATATTTAAATTTAATAATAATGTATAGAATTATATCAAATTTGAGTTAAAACTCATGTTTAATAATAATATTTAGATTCGATCAAATTTGAGTTTAAACTCATATTTAATTATTCTTCTTAACTATAATTTAAATAAAACAATATATACAGATTGTAAGTTGTAGTATCGAAAGGTATTGATCCTACAAAGAACTAACTAAAATGAATTGAGCCTAACTTGTTCGCTATCGGTCTCTCGCCCATATTTAGCCTTGGACGGAATTAATTTGAACCCCAATTACAAAAGGTTGAACATGAAAACCAAAGTTCAAGGAAGGGAAAGACAAAAAAAAAGGCAGAGCAAGAATCTCCAAGCAAGTGAATGCTTATCTAGGGCACAAAAGAAAGGAAAAAGTAAATAATCTTTGATCTTCTTCTCTGCTGGTGGGTTATGGTCCCCAACCAACTTTGGGTTTCTTAGTCCCAATCCTGTAAAGCTGCCAAGAATGGAAAGTCTTCCATAGAAGGAAAGTATCCAACTTCATTCTGGCATACGCGTAGCACATACAAAGGTTGTCCTTTTAGATGTTCTATTGCTAAGTGCTTTGCTTTTTCTCAACCAATAACCTATAAAGTTTAGGATTCATAACAATGACCTCTTGAATTGTTTGGTATAATTGAATTAGTTATCGTAGACACATTTGAAGAGTAGAGTTAAAATTGCTAAATTGGACTCAATTCAATTTGATGGCAATAAATTAGTTTTGAGTTAAATTCTAATTCGAAAGGACCAATTCTAATCAATTTATTAAATTAAGTCCTCGTAAATCGAATTTGAGCAACACAATCGAATCTACCGAAAATTCAAACTAAACTCAAGTTATATATTAAAGATGCGTGCCTAGATCAAAGACTGACATAAATTTTATCCAATTTATTATCATTCTTAACTATTATGTAGTTTTATTAATTTCTTAAAATTATGTTTTGAGAAAAATAAATGAATCAATAAATGATATATATATATATATATGGGGACCAGATTCTTTGTTCTCATAAACCAATTCCTGCTCTGTTTTATTAAATATCATCCACATATTTATGTGGGATCTATACAAATGTGTAAATAAATCTAAATGACACAAGGTTGAAACACTGTAATCGGCACACCCATTTGTTATAAATAAGTGTGAGTATAAAATTCTTCACCAAAAGTGAATGGATATATAAAGATTAGAGAAATATACTTTTTTCTTTTCCCTATGTTATTTTTATTCAAGAATTGATGCATTAATGAGCACATAACTAACACCTACTTTTCCCATCCAACTACCACCTTCCTCCTCACTCCTTTCCCTGTTTTTAATTTAAGGTATGATCTTGGAGATGATATATTTTGGTCCCCAAGAGTATAGTTTCAGTTTTCTGGTCCACAAATGTCTTGCAAAATCAGAAAGCTAGACAATGACTACAAGCTAAAGAAAAAAGATGGAGTTATAATTTGACATACTATCAAATTAGTCTCATATTTTAAAAAATTATCAAATATCACCTCTATGTTTTAATTAATATATCTTCCATCCCGCCAACCGTTAAATTGTCATTAAGAATCTTATTTATACACATAAAATGATGTCATTTTTAAAAACTATAAGGAGGTGATTGATAATTTTTAAAAATTAAGGAGTATATTGATAATATGCAAAATTGCAGTATGCCAAATCTTAAGGTATCTTAGAATTTAACCCAAATAAAATTTTCTACGGGTTACAAAAAGGCAAAGCAAAAAGAAGATATGCCCTCTCCAAGTGTCTGTCTTTTTGGCATTGCAGAATAAGAGAAAGTATGAAACTTTCTGCAACTTTTGTTTCTTAATATGCATTACTAAGGTTAGCAATGATTCTCCAAGATCTCTGTCTTATAAGCTTCTGCAACTTGCTCTGTTTAATAAAAGGGCCAAAGTTGACTTCCAATGAGCAATATTTTGGTGCGAACATGATCTCATCGGGGCATGTTATGTATAGGAGTTGAACCACTATATTGTTTATTTGTCTTCAATATTTTTTTATAAAAACGAGATTTGTATTTATTATTTTTAAGTCAAAGAACAAATTTGATTTAAATAATCAATAAAATTTTCATAAAATATGAATTATTATTTTAATAAAGATAAATAGTTAAACATTTTTCGTAAAAATTAATATTTAATATCTAAACTAATTTCTTCAATTTTTTATAAAAGCGAGATTTATAGTTATAATTTTTAAGTTTGGAATAATTTTATAAATTTAAATTAAATAAAAATTTTGATTGAAATAATCATTAAAAATTTTAACAAAAATAATTATAAATAATTTATCAGTTTATATAATAATTAAAATCCAAGATTTTAATATTTAAAGATACTTTTTTAAAAAATTCCCTCGTACTACTTAATCACTTTTTAAGAAGAATTCTTACTCGGGATACGTATAAATAAAAATATAAAAAATTAAGAACTTGAATGTTTCAAAAACTCAAACCTTGATTTGAGCAAATACTTGGACCACGATTGAGGGAAGATCTCAATCAAAGATTATGATCTTGATACAATTGGATCATGAACAAGTTAACACATGATCATATGGTTGACCAATTTTGGTATTGTCTCTTATCTCCATCAATATTCAATATTAATAATTAAAAAAATTAAGCCACCATGATTATTTAATCAACCCTAATTTACATTACCCTTTGGCACGTCTTTTGCCATTCCACCAAATAATACGATCCTAAGTAGATAACTCTAAAGTCAAAATCACATTAAGGTTTTATAATAATAAAATATATAGTTTCAATTCACCCACTCGTGTGGTAATGCAAACTCTCAACCTCAAGGTGAGATCACCTTCAAAATGATTAAACAAACTCCTTAAACAATGTGTTAGCTCATTTGATGAGAATGAATTGAAAATTTCAAATACAATATACTTGTAATTTTTATTAATAAAATTCAAGATTGCTTAAATTCAGGGCCTTTTTTTATTTTCGATTAAAAAATAATAAAAAAGTACATGCAGTATGAATATCAAATGTGTACTAATCAAATATTACTGGTATGGTAGTGCAACTCAGCTCTAAAACATGACTCGAACTAAATAAATTCGACTTAAATTAATAATAAATTGAAAATTTCAAATACAACATACTTATAATTTTTATTAATAAAATTCAAGGTCGTTGAAATTCTCAATTTTTTAATTAAAAAATTTTTGTCTGTGATTTTGATTAAAAATTAAAAAAAGAACATATAGTATAAATATCAGACGTATACTAGACATATATTATTGGTATAATAGCACAACTTAGCTCTAAAACATGACTCAGACTAAGTAAATTCGACTTAAATCAATAATTTAAAATAATTATAATAAATTATTAATTTAATTCAAATTTAAATAATTATATCCACGTTTAAAAGTTGGGTTAAAAATTCATAAAAATGAAATTTAATTAGTTCACGTATAATATTTATGTTATATGTATTTTATCATTATTTTTTTAATCGAAATCTAAAAGGAAAGATTTTATAAAATATTAATATTAGGAATTTTTAAAATTTAAAGATAAAATTATTTTTATTTTTTTATTAATAATTTAAAAAAAAACTCCTAAACGACAACATCACCACAATCGCTTGGTTTTATTACGTTGTCGGAAACAAAGAATAACGAAAAACAGATGTTTGACTTTTTTACAAAGAAGATGCCCACAAAGTTTATATAACTATTTTCTAGCACGCGATTCCCGTAGTCAACTCCTCCGATAAACACTTGAGAATATAAATCAAAACAGCCAATCAGTGAATTATTTTTTATTAAAAAAAAAGTTAACTAACAAACAAATTCTTACAAAAGTCAACTCCTTCTGTCACCTATCCCTTGTTAATGTTGTTGCTCCACTTCTTGTTCTGTCTTCTCCAATCCCTTCAGTTTCTGCACAAAAGCTTCTATGAAGTTGAACTGTCTCGTATAACACACAAAAGAAGAAGAAGAAGAACGAGCTTTCTTTTTCTTAACGGTAATGGGTAACGCCGTCGCCAAAGTGAGTCACTGTTTTGACAGCGGTGGGGGTGTTTCACGCCGGCATGACATCGCCGTTTATCTCGGCGACCCACTTTACGAGGGTTTGGGTCACACGTTTTGCTATGTACGACCCGAACCTGCTCGGTTATCTAACAGCAAAATCCATTGCGAGGACACTCCGACGACTTTCCGGTCGATCTCCGGCGCATCCGTCAGCGCCAACACGTCGACGCCTCCGTCAACGGCTTTGATAAGTGCGTGCTCTAATAGCTCCGGGTTGGATCGGGCGTCAACTTTTGAGAGCACAGATTCTTTTGCTTCCATTCCTCTGCAACCAGTCCCTCGTGGTCAGTTGCAGAACGGGTCGGGCGCGCTGTTTCCCGGAGGTTCGGGGCCTATCGAGAGAGGGTTTTTGTCGGGTCCGATTGAGCGCGGGTTTTTATCCGGACCCATTGATCGTGGGGTGTATTCGGGTCCGATTGAGAAGGCAAGACACAGTCTTTCTCTTGAAAGCATAGGAGATGATGAAATGGAACATAAGCCTAAGAAACAGAGTTTAGTGAAGACACTAAGGAGAGTGATATCTAATACTATAACTCGTGGGCAAAGATCAATATCCGATTCGATGAAAGGTGGTAGAGAATTGGATACAAAGAAAAATGGAGAAAGTGGGAGTCTTAACGTGAGTGGTAGTAGTGCTAATTTGAGTGGTCAAGTGAGTTTGAATAATGACGTTGATGGGGATAGTGAATTTTCTGTGGAGAGTCAGAATGTGCATTGGGCACAGGGGAAAGCTGGAGAGGATCGTGTTCATATAGTTATATCTGAAGAACATGGATGGGTTTTTGTGGGGATTTATGATGGATTCAATGGTCCTGATGCTCCTGATTATTTGCTTTCCAATTTGTATAATAATGTGCACAAGGAGCTCAAAGGATTGCTATGGAGTGATAAGTTGGAATCCACGTTAGAAACAGAGGAAGTCCCTGTTAATGGAGAAGAAAAGGAGAACATGGATGTAAAAATGGAAGATTATTTGAAGAGAAAACAGGGGAAGAATTTGGGGCACAGGTGTAAAGGAGTTGCAGAGAGGAGGAAGGAGAGTCAGAGAATGTGGCGGTGCGAGTGGGATAGAGAAAGATTGGAACTTGATTGGAAACTAAAGGAGCAATTCCATTCTAAAACATCAACCAACTCTAATGGCGGTGGGATCAATCATTCCGATGTTCTGAAAGCACTCTCGCAGGCGTTGGTGAAGACGGAAGAGGCTTATATGGAAGTTGCTGACAATATGGCATCGGAAAATCCTGAGTTAGCTTTAATGGGTTCTTGTGTTTTGGTGATGCTGATGAAAGGAGAAGATGTTTACTTGATGAATGTCGGGGATAGTCGAGCAGTTTTGGCACATAAGAGCGAGGCCAATCTTGGGATAGGAACAGGATCGCAGGATTTGGAGATAATTCGTGAGGAAAGTGGGCGTGACTTTGAGTTGTTTGATGGAGAAGCAATTTGCAGATTACAGGATTTGAATTCACTCCAGCTCACTGCAGATCATAGTACTTACGTAGACAAGGTGATCATAGTACTTGTCTTGTTTTAATGGATTCTTTATGTAGTGTCCAATATGAAATAACTGATTTTTGGATTTCAGGAAGTTCAGAGAATCAGGAAAGAACATCCTGACGATGCTTCTGCAGTAATCAATGACAGAGTGAAAGGTTACTTGAAGGTGACTCGAGCTTTTGGTGTTGGATTTCTCAAACAGGTATTTCATATTAAACTTCTCAATTCATGTCTGTTAAGGATCATCTTCAAGGGGTTTACAGATTCTGAGTTTATTTTGCAGCCAAAATGGAATGATCTACTTTTAGAGATGTTCAGGATCGATTACATTGGGACAGCTCCATATATCACTTGTCTTCCATCTCTGTACCACCATAGACTGACTCAAAAGGACAGATTCTTAATACTATCATCAGACGGTCTTTACCAGTATTTCACAAACTACGAAGCTGTCTCTGTAGTGGACTCATTTCTCGCTGCATTTCCCGAGGGTGATCCTGCACAATACCTGATCGAAGAGGTTCTGTTTCGTGCAGCCAAGAAAGCTGGTAAAAACTTCTTCACAAATTTTATGTTACAGAGAAGAAAACACTGTGTACTTAAAAACAGAAACTGATGTTTCAGGTATGGACTTCCATGAATTGCTCGATATTCCACAAGGGGAAAGAAGACGGTACCATGACGATGTTTCTGTTATCGTTATCTCTTTGGAAGGAAGGATATGGCGTTCATCTGTGTAAATATTGAATATATCTCAATGTGAAAAATGAAAAAAAAAAAGAACAGAGAAGTATAGGATCATCTGCAGAATTTTAAATTTCATATTTCTGCTATTTCTCTTTACTATCTTTCACATTTTAAAGTAAATTTGAAGTTTGAAAAAGAATCAGAGTTTTGATGTTTCAAGGCAAAATTCCAAGTTATCAGGTCAACTCAAGCTATCTCCAAAGTCAACTTCAATAACAGGAGAATTCAGAATCAACTTTCCTGGCAAAGAGAAAGAAACCTGAGTATAACCTAACCCTACTTTAAAGGTTTTCCCTGAAAGTGATGTCACCATCGTTTTTCTTGTTCCCAAATTGGGCAATTTCCTCAACCCATTCACTTGCATTGACTCGTAACTCACTGGAAGTTAAATAGCATATTGGATTTAAGTAACTATTGCAGATCCTAACATGTCTTTACTAATCACACAACCAGGGATCATTTACCATTTAAGCATTTCTGCAATAAAGAAGCCGGGAGGCATTGCATGCGCATTGCTTATTGCATGATTAGGTAATAAGATAATAATGGTTTTGCAGATAAAGTTATCTGATGCTCTTTTGAGCTTCATGACATCATCCATTACCATACATATATATTAAACAAAAAAAGCTTTATCTGGGTAGTGCAGGTGGGGATTGATAGTGACCGCTGATGAATGCCTTCTTTGCTTGTCTTCTCTGTTCTATTCTGTTCTGCTCTGCTCTGTTCTGTTATGTTCTGTTCACGCATGAGATGACGGATCTCTCCATGCCTTTCCAGTTTGAAACTAAAGAACAGATTCAATTAGCACATGGTAGATGAGAAGATAAAGTAATAAACCAAAGTTTTCATCGACTCTGACTCAGCAATCACATAAGAAATTAGGAACTGATTATTTGTTTTTATATTATTATTATTATTTGGTACATTATTTATGTGACTCGAGCATGTGATCTTCTGGTCGTAAAGGAATAACTTTACCAGTTATGTTATATATTAATTTTATTATTTAATAAATTAAAATAGCGAATACTCTAAAATAATTATGAAGTAAAATATGTAAAAGAGCGTATAATTATTTAATATTTTTAATTTATTAAATACAAAAACAAAATATATCATATGTAACGAAATTATTACTCTAACGTACATTATCGCATTATTTACGTTAAAAATAATTTAATGTCAAGCTATTTTTACTTACATTTAAAAATTAAAACATTTTAATATTATAATTTTTTTGCTCTATTATCATCTAGGTATTGGTGCTTTTCTATAGATAAAGAGATGATATATTTCGTTATATTTTTTTTAAAAATATATTTTATTTTTAAAAGTTGAGTTATATTATATTTTTATTTATTATCTATTTATGTATTTATTACAATTTTATTTACATAATTATTTAGAGTGCCAATTTTACTTATTTACTCTTTAACCTGCATCACTATTTTATTGTTACATCTACATATGGGTCTACCGGAAATAGCCTCTATACTATGTAGGAGTAAGATTGCGTATTATCATTTCTCTCCATACCTCACTTTATTGCGGGATTTCGGATTGGGCGTAATGATGATGATGATGATGAAATTAATATTATAAAAATTAAGTAAATTTTAAGATTTTATTTCTAATTAATCTTTTTTTAAAAGAAGATATGTACATAAAAATTGAGTGGCAGTTGCATGCCAGTGGTTTAGTTTAGGTTTTATCAACCTAACACTGAGATTTGAATTAATGAACTGTCCCTTTCAGAAGCTGGAAATTGGAATCAGTCCTAAGTCCTGACATCAGCTTCTGGATGGTTGAGGACAACAGATAAGGAAGGTACTTAGTTGGTCTTATGAGGTTGCAATGAATTTAGATTTGCGATCTAAACTCAAGTTCGTTGGGACTATAGTCAAACTCGATCATTTTCTAAATTTAATTTAATGTCATTTTGAAATTTATATTATTTTACTCAAACTATCGTTATTAATATTTAATATATTTGAATTTTGAGCCGAGTCATATCATTGAGTCTAATCTTAAACTCGACCTAGAGTTCGTATTAAAAAGAAAGTTCAAATCTAGCCTAAAGTCTAATCAATTTAATCCGAACCAATTGACTTTATCAAATCCAAGTACCAAATGTTATCCCTAGAGACGCCCGAATTGAATTAAAGTGATTTTAAAATAAATAACTTGAGGCCGGATTGAACTTAGTTAGGTTATATTAAGATAAGATTGTTTCGAGCTTAATTCGAATCAAAATTACTAAGCTTATTTAAAATTAACTCTTTATTAACCTTAATTTTTAATTTTTTATTAGAAGCTAAAATTTACAAATACTTATTTTTTAAATACGTGTTTAATAAATAATAAAGTAAATAGAAGTTTTGTAGGTATAGAAATAGGTGGAGAAATTGGCCTAGATCATTGTGATAAACCATTTTAGCTGCTTTTCAAGGTCAACTTGGTTTTGTTTAGTTAAGATATGAAGAACACGATTAGTTTACTTTGACTTGGAAATTTGGAAGTAGCAAAGAGGGGTTCAGGATCAGGTCAACTAATAAAAAGAAGTCGTTGGTTTGGTATGCGTTTTGAATTTTAAAAAAGTCTATGTAAATATCTAAATTAGCTAGTATGCGTTTTGAATTTTAAAAAAGTCTATCTAAATTGCCTAGCTAAGATTCACACTGAAGTCAATTACTTTTTTTTTTTTAAGATGAGAATAGGACGGATTGAGTTCTGAGTCATTTTAAGTTTTGAGTCCGACTCAAAATCTTGTATTTGGATCCAAATTTTATTCAAATTCAATTGAACTCAAGACTTTCAGATCGGTTAAATATTTTTAATTTTTAAAAATTAAAATCAACGTTATTTCAATTAAAATTTAGGTTTAGGTCGAGTTGAGCTGGATAGTTCAAGCCTGAGTCCAACTTAAAATTTAAATTAGAAAAAAAAATTCAAACTAAACCGGAATCTCTCTCA
This sequence comes from Erythroxylum roraimae, assembly GCA_027568915.1. Lineage (NCBI taxonomy): Eukaryota > Viridiplantae > Streptophyta > Magnoliopsida > Malpighiales > Erythroxylaceae > Erythroxylum > Erythroxylum roraimae. The sequence goes on along the minus strand of JAOSBL010000005.1, from coordinate 37,426,460 downwards.
ACTCAAGTTAGGCTTACCTAGAATATGAATTAGCAACGTCCT
>JAOSBL010000005.1:37383015-37421980 GCA_027568915.1 Erythroxylum roraimae | reverse complement strand
CTTCCTCCCCCCGCCGCCCCCCCCCCCCCCCTCTCTCTTAGCTACCCCTACATACATTCTGTTATGCCTAACTAATCTGCCATATCAGCTAATAACTAACTTCCGCCTGGCCCACTGTTCTTCCTTCTGGAATAAATCACTCTCTCTCCCCCGTAGATCCTATCAATAAGTCTGCAAAGCAGATAAATTTGATGTCGCATGATGTGATGATGCACTATCAAATAACCACGGTTGTTGCAACATAGCTAGAGAATTGATGCAGGTGGTAGCATTGGCTACTGGACTTGGAAGTTTCTGGGAAGACTGAGAACTAATAACATGAATGTTGTTCTCTTTCAGAAATCTGGCAAGTTTCCTGCAGTCAAGAGTGTCATAACCTGTAATTTCACAAAAATGGCAAAATAAATCTTGTCGATATAACCGATGGCCATTCAGATTTTGTCGAGGATAATTTCCTCCATTACTGCCACGGGACCTGCGAGAATTGGAATTGTAACCTTGAATGGATCAGTTGGAATGTTGAGTTTGAGCAATTTGCTTTTGAGCAACATTTGCTGTGACAAGAGTAGGAAGAGAACTCGAGCCCTTGTCTTTCAATGTTCTTTCAAGGTCAGTTAACTTATAAAATAACTTTGAAAAGTCAATAGAAGATTTACAAACTTTGAGAACTGCTACAAAAAGACTATATTCATCCCCAAGTTGAGTGATGATGTGAACAATAAGATCTTCATCACTTACTGGATTTTGAATGAGATCTAGTTCATCTGCAATAGATCGCATTTCATTAAGGAATTCAGCAACTGGTTTGGTTCCCTTTGAAGTTTGAGCAAGCTTGGCTTTAAGAGAGATGATTCTGGACTGTGAAGAGTTCGCATAGCTATGAAGTAGCCTCTCCCGAGCTTCTTTGGAAGATGCGGCTGAGGAGATGATTGGTTGAATGCTTTCTGAACAGCTACCAAGAATTGCACTAATATGAATTTGATCTTGCCGATACCAGAGAGTGTAGGCTGGATTACAAGTCTGTTTTTCGCTTTCAAGAAATTGCGGTGGTAAAGCTAGAGTACCATCAATGTATCCTAACATATTGAAGCCAATAAGAGTTGATTGAATTTGTCTTCTCCAAACAGGAAAGTTGGTAGAAGTTTGATAGATTTTTGTAAAAACTTACATTATTGACTGCCAAAGTGATTACAATTTATAGAAGAGATTACGAGAATATAAGAGATAAAATAGCATATAGTTACAATAATAAGATTGAGAAAATGAACTGTATAAACTGATTACAACAACTAGCTTAGCTGTTATAGATTTGAATCGGAGTTTGTTGACGGCATGGACTTAGTCTCTACACCCTCCCCTACTAATTTTACATCCCACAGCTTCCTTTGATTGCTTACATTATAGCAGTTCAGATACAAGTCTAGAACTGACTCGATCAACAAGCTAGTTCCATGCACTATTTGAAGAAAGATACAAAAGGAATGCATACTCTTTAACACTTAGTTTCACTAAAGGAACTTCAGTAAAAACAAATTGCACAAACACAATGCAACAATGGCGATTAGCGAAAGAAGTAGTTTGATTTCCGACCACCGTTGTACATGACCAAACATATGTAACATTACTCCATGCCTCCCTTTCTGCATATAGGATCATCTTTTGGAGTAAAGAGTTGCAATTCCACAAGCATGGCGCTACATTTTTGCAGTTGACAATAACCCGGAGAACAGAGAGCTTCTTCAAGATTAAGTAAAATCCATATTGTAGCAAGTCGGGTTACATGGATAAGCACAGTCAATTTCATTCACTGTTCTTCGGTTAAAGAACCAATCACCCACTGATTCTGCAATGGTCTGTCACAGTAGGCAGTAGCCGGTCTTAGAAGATACGAAATATACGAACGAAACCAGATATTGAGAATGCCATGTTTCAATCGAATACCTATCACACCTTATTATTTACTCTCGGAGAATTTGGTGAATGCCATGTCTCAGCCATCCAGGATTGGCAATGAATGAAACAAGAATTTATGAACAGTCCCCCTCCCTTATCTTGCTGGAAATCACTCAGTGCTCTCAGCAAAGAATTACGAAAACCTGGTTATTGTAAGCAGACAAGCAGAAACAACTTGATCAATCAAAGATTGAATAATGATTTCCACTTTGTGATATCCATGATATGCAACAATGGAAACAAACTATTTGAGTGATCCAATTACCTTGCAGTATCTCAATTTGTTCAGGATCACAATATCTAAGGCTCAACCTGCATTTATACCAATAGTAAAGAGGATCGGATACATCCGGAGCCAAGATATGTTGTACCTAAAGATAATAGAACCAAATAAGCGTATTGTCCACGGATAAAAAGAAGATGATAATTCCAAAATGAAAAGAGGCTAGAAGTGTATTTAGTGAATACGTCACCTGCCAAAAGTCATAAGCTGGGTTCAGAATGAAAATAGGGGTCCTCGTATATTTAATTATTTCTTGAGGAAAAAGACACTGCCATCATAGTTCACAACAAATAAAAGAAATGGTGCTTTATGAATTATTATTAAGAAATCAAACAGCTATTCTAAGAAGATGATGTGTGGAAACCATATATACAGGAGACAAGGAAAAAGAAAAGAACAACACCTGCCTTAGATGAGTCCATTGTCTTAATACAACTCTTGGGCAAACCTTTTGCTACCCCCTGCAGAGTGACAAGTTAGATATATGTCGAACTATTACTAACTTTACTTTTAAACATTTCTTCGCTCGTTACAATTCAATGACTTGGAGCTGCCAAGTAAGCACACACTATGCATACATGGCATGAAGAATTGAGAGAAAATAGAAATTCTCAATTAACAGAACTCAGAATGGAGAGAAGTTTGCCATTTTGGATAACCATATCGAACTGAGTGATTAAGAGTTAATATTTATTTGTCCATTAACGTGTCAGAACTAACATTTCATCCATAATTTTGCAGGTGGTGTACCACGCACATCAACCATCAACAAGTTTAAAAAAAAAAGGAAAGAAAAAGTAAAGTTATGCCAATTGGCAAGTTATTGTTGAAGCTTCTACAATGAGGAGTGAGTAAAACCTGCAGTTCAACAACATCTCTGTAGAAAGATCTCATGGTGTAATTCCCAAAAACATCTTTCCTAAACAAAGAGGAAATAATGATTGTTAGTTACATTTATGCACATCTACTAACAGCATTATACACGTAAGGCAATCAATAGTTCTAAGACATCTTTCACGAATAAAGAGCGTATCATGCAGTTGCATAAAGATTACAATGCTTAGAAATCATACTCATCTAGGAAAAAGCCTGCATCAGCAAGACATTTGACGGTTGCATCTGTTGGCAAGAGCTCTCGGAACCCATCACAATGAATATAAGTAGCCAACCCTCCAGCAGAGCATCCTGAAAGAAGAGCCTGCAAAGTTTTCATATACACCAGCAAATGAACAATGCTTACAGCAACGAAATATGGGCAGCAAAATGTAATAGTCCAACAAGTTAAACTCAACAGCAAGTGCAAGCAAATCCCTCACATTCATTTATACTCTATAAATTGACATATAATAAGGAAGAAGCAAAGCCACACCTGTTTAGCAATGGACAACCCTAAGGACAGAAGCTCATCCATAATAGCTTCCCAGATGAGTTGGCCTCTGAAGAAAAGTTCTGTTCCATTCTAAAACATAGACACAAAAGATTGTAGCTTTTTAGCAAGAAGCCCCAACAAGCGACTAAAACTTTAGTTACCTTAAGCTCGTTATCCGGGTGACCAGCAAAAGACCCACCATCACAGTAACGTATCTTGACCTTGTTCCAATCATAAAAATCTGCGGAAACAAAAACAATAACACAAACATAAACCAACAACTGCATATTAATCAAAAGTACTAAACTTTAACCTCAATTTACCGTGAACTTACCGGGATTTTCAGAGGGGTAACGACTTAATATTCCGGAGAAGCGAATTTGCCGTTCCATGAGAGTAGAGGACCCCAAATGCGTCGTTTTTCGCTGCAAGCATGACTCCATAGTATTACACCAACCTCCCCCCTGTAACACAACAACAACAAAAAAAACATAATTAAACTAAAAGAAGTAAAATTTGATTCAAAAATTGCAGAGAAGATAAAGACCTCAATGTGAAGCAACCAGTTGTTAGAGCCAGATCCAAAACCCTTTTGAAAATGGTAGCCAGGTGAGCTCCCATCTAAGCACACTATTTTTACAAAAAAAAAAAAACATAAAAATGAGTCCAACTGAGAGCAAACAACTGTGAGTTGAAGAAGGATGGGAGGTAGAATAAGTACGAGCGCCTCTATCTTTGGCACTGCTGAGCAAGGTCAAGTCAACGAGATCGGCGGTCGCAGTTGGATCTAACGGTCGATTGAGATCGACCGAGCGGGTGTCGAAGAAGAGAGTGAGTGCGAAGAGGATTACAGCCACTCCGACGGCTACGATTGCCCAGTCCTTCTTCAACCATTTTCTCCACCATAAAAGAGCGCGAAGCCTGGGAACTGTTGCCATAAAAGCGCCTGATAAAACCAAACAAGTCAACTCACAACATTTCGATCCAGCCTAGTTTTTGTTCGGAAATCGGTCAGCAAGGAGCCCAAGTTGGTGGGGCTAACCTGTTATTTTATAGTCCACGTTTTACTCGCGATCCTTAACATGTCAAATTTTCTACATAAATATTTTATTAAATGCTTATAAATTAATAATGTATTCAAAAAATGAAATTTTATAAATTTTTATAGTAATTATAAATATTAAAAATTAGAACATATTTTAAATATTTATGTTATTACTTTATAAGCTATTTTAGGAATAAAGCTACGTAGTATCAGATCTTTCCAGACTCTACTTTATTGCGAAACTTCGGACTGGATATGATGATGACGACTTTATAAGCTATAGTATCAGATCTTTCCAGACTCTACTTTATTGCGAAACTTCGAACTGGATATGATGATGACGACTTTATAAGCTATTTTAGAAGGTAAGAAACATAAAATTTGTATAAAAATTTTAGAAAAAAATTTAATTCTTAAAATTCTTAAAAAGACTTATTGTAGTTTTCAATTACAAAAACCTTTAAACTTCAATTACAAATTAAATTTTAAATTTTAAATATTGCATTCAGACTAATCAAATATTACTCGTATAAATATCTAATTAAACTCTTAAATTAAACGCAACTCATTCTTAAATTAAACTCAATTTAATATAATAATTTATTATAATTATCTTAATAATTAATTTGAGTTAAATTAAATTATCATGTTCTTAAAATTATATAATATTTAACTAATTCATATATGATACTCATATAATGTATTATTAGACTTTTTTTCTGAAAAATTAAGTTTAAAAGAAAATTTCTTAAAAATTTTAATGATTAAGAACAACAGGATAGATCTATATCTCTTCAACTATTTTCGATCATCAATCATTTTGTGCATCCATCAAATTGATAAGTCTAAATTTTGGGTTGCATTGGGAAAACAATCTGATGCATTGGTCTTTCTTCAGTTCAAGGGCTCCAATCCAGCCCTGAAGTCTCAACAGTTCCAAGAGAGCTCAGGAATAATAAAATGGGATTCCATGGTTTGCTAAAATTACTTGTCCAGGGAAAGTGTCTACCAGATGAATCTTTGGACGCCAGGCTCATGGCTCCAATGGAATGGTCGAAACAAGAACATTGTCATCGTGAAGCAATCGATCGCCAGATAAATAGCTCCGGTTAGCAGTAAAGTTCTACTGTAAGTGATAGGGGAATGAAGTATCAAGAAATAGAACGGTATGGTGTAGTATCTGAATTCAATCAGAGGAGCAGGAACTAGAACTGCAGCTGTAGCCAAAAAGTACGCCAATACCCAGATTTTTTTCTTTCCAGCTTTCCCTGCAAAGGAATGATACTTAAACAAGAGACAACAGAAGTTGGAACTGAAACGCATAGTGAACGAGTACATACTAAATATACTGAAGATGGAAAACCAGGAATATACGTAAAGTGGGATCAATAGATACTTCATCAGCCAATGTGCATTGATCACCTTTCTCCAAAGATAGAAGGTATAATGCCGATTGTCGGCGAGAAGATAGGGATGAGCTATGCTGCAAGAGTATTGACAGATCAGTTAGATTATGTTTCTAGTTATAAATTATGGTAAAGCTGATAAACTTCTCACAAGAAAAGGGGGAATTAAAAAATAAAGCAAGAATGCGTTCTTCAGAGCAATAACAGTACATTTTGACCCAATATATTGAGCTGCATTAGTAGATAAAAGAGATACATGTGCAAAGCAAGGAGCATCTATAAACTTCCAGAGACAGCCAATGGAATTTAACAGTTTGACTCAATATATTGACCTGCATTAGTGGATAAGAGAGATGAATGTGCAAAGCATCGAGCATTTATCAACATCAAGAGAGAGCCAATGGAAATTTTATCTAATCTTTTTCTTGGTCTCACCTGAAAAAGTGTATGGACAGGAAGCCAGCAACAAGACCCACCAGCCATTGACAAAAGCTAAGTGGCCAATACTTCCTGAACGACCGGGTCATATTCAGAACTTGATGAAGAGAGAAGTGAATAGGAGCCATTAACAAAGCAGATACCAGACTGAAATACATGACCTGGGCAAAATGTGCAGAAACTGCATGAGCTTCTTTTGCACCTACAATATCAGGAGGTTGAGTAAGAAACCAATTCAGACAAACACAACTAAGTTCAAGAATAGTATGGTTGTACCAAGAACAACACTTCCATTCCAACGCACAAATGCAACAAATGCCACCAACACCATGACGAAGGGGCTAAAGGTAAATAAAAGTTTCCATTTCATATGCCATGATTTCAAACAGATAGCATGAATCTCATCAATAAAACCTGCAACAGATTCCAGAATGGGGTACTGTCAGCATGATGATAAATGAAACTCACTAGCCTAAGACTAAGAAAGCAATTGCTAGTAGACAAGTGGGGACTGTACAAGGAGAGTAAGTACAAACTTCTCAAAGCGAAACATACATGCAGAAGCAGAACAGAACCTGGGAAATATGTTGTTGAGGAGGCAGGTCTATGTACCGTATGATGCTTGTCAGTATTCATAGCAATATTTTGCTTTCTCCTTCTCATGTTAGAGCTTGTCTTTACAAGATTGATGGAAGAAAAGTTACCAACTTTCGTGCTTAGCATATGAGATTGATCAACTTCCATAATTTCTCCTTCACGTGCCAAAGTAATGTCAATAATCCCAGTGCAAGCAACAAAAAGCATCCATATGATATTTGTTTGCCGAACCAAAACTGCAAATGCACCAAGCTGCATAAAATCAAAAGGAGCAACGACAATCACTTTTGAGAAAACTAAATTAAGAAGGGTACAAGTGATCATATATGTCAATTGAAGAATAGACAGAACAATGGACTGGCATCTATAAGACTGGACTATTGTATTTGATGAATCATGACGATAACAGAATGGTTTGCCCGGTTGACTTTATGGAGGAATCCGTTATCCATAAGATATCATAAGAAATTATCATCCATTTGCTCAATGGACAGAATGGTTTGCTAGACTTCATACTTGGACAATAATGATGATGATAGAATGGTTAGCAACACTGACTTTATGCAGGAATCTATGATCCACTGAATATCATCAATAGTTATCATGCATTTGTAGGTAAGTTGGCAAAAACCCAAAGAAGATAATCTATTTTACTGCCAACAAATGAAGCTTAGGCTGCAGTGAATATAGGAGATTTCCTTGTAAACATTAGTTAAATCAAGCACATAGTAAAACAACTTCAATTTTCCCTCATTTGAAAGGAGAAACGTGCAAGAGAGTGCTCTATTTTAACACACCAATATAATAATTGATTATTCTACCTAATATTAGTTCAATTTATATCAAGAAAAAGAGATCATGAACACTCATACTTCTATATCTTAAAAGAAAGAGAGGAAGTTTAGCTGACTTGTGTACCAATGCGCTTAAGTAATATCTCTTCTTCAAACATGCAAGATACATAGCAAGCACTGCAGTGAGTGACGCAACATCGGTATAGTAAAGAAAAGTGAAGAACCAGTGGAGGGGATACAGTGCAAGAACCACAGCAACAACTGTTGCCTTTGCATTTGCAATAGCTGGTCTCAAATGGGTGATTATCTCAAATACGACAATGCCACATAATACTGCCAACACGCAATTTACAGAGCGAAGAATTGCAGTGGAACACAATTCAGACAAGGATGAAACCACGTTTGTCAAGAACATGCCTGGAAACAAACAAGCAACATGGGCAAGCGAAAGGTAGTACCTGCAAAAGTTATAAACTCAATGTATCAATTTCTCTATTTCACATTTGCAAGTAAAACTCCCATTTCCACTAGTTTTCTACATTGCAGAATAATAAAGATCAAAGGATTCACCGATATTGGATAGTTTCATCAATCAAAGAATGCAAAGTTGGTATTGAACAACGATCAATATAAGAAAAGCGTACTTGCATTGAAGTTTCAATCTTCTACATTCTACAAGGTAACATTTAACTTAAACATCTAAAAACTAAGTAACAAACTTCAAATTCGGGTGATTTGTTGTAAGAGATAGAGATCTTACAGGCCAGGTGGAGTGGTAATCATAGGGTCCCAACTCCAAAAATTTCCTCTGCAGTACTGTTGAGTCTGAGGAATGTGGAAAATCTCATCCTGCAAGCAATTGGTTCTTCTTAGAGCATTGAAAATCACAAACAAACAACCAAAAATTCAATCTTGGTTTTCAAAGCTCTTACCATATAAGGATCGGATACAACGCGATTTACGATAATAGAAGTGGGTATCACCCACAAGCTCATTATCACTACCACTGCTATTCTACCCATCTCTCCGTACCTGTTCTTGCTCTCAGATCTTTACAAACTACATAAATTAGGGTTCCATTAGCGTGATTTTTCCAAATTATATCAGCTGGTCAACGATCGGTGGACTGGCTCTAAGCCCTGCGTTTGGAGGTGGGAGATTCAAGCTCGATGTCAAACGAATTCGACAAATAATTAATCTGTTTCCGGTCAGTTGCGTAAGGGCTGTTTGGATAGGTTTTTTTTGAGGTTAATAAGTAATTTCTTCCATCGTAAAAAAAATGAGTGTTTGACTGTAAAATAAAAAAGTATTTCTTTAATAAATATAACTTTTTTCGTGGGCAAAATATAGTTTTTTAAGAACCTCAAATTTGGAGCTTCTTAAAAATATCTTTCAAATGACCTTTTCTAGTAAATTTTTCAGATCTTAATAAGCCTATTTTTTAGTCTCATTTGCTTTTATGTTTTACATATAATTTTCACAATACCCACAAACTCATCTTCAAGTTTATCTTGTAAACCCATCTTCTCCATATATTTATATGTTTTAATATTTATTTTTGATATTATTTGGTTAGATATATTTTCATTTATGTTTCATATGGTTTAAAATTATATAATAATTAATATATTTTGCTTTATATATTGTTTAATATATTTTAAATAATATTTATATAGATAAATAATTTTTATTACAAAATAAAATATAGTTAAAATTAAAAGTATTTTTTATTTTTATATTGTCAAACAATATACTTTATGAACCTCTTTCAAAAAACATCTTTTTTAAATTACAACTAAACAGTCAACTAACTTCTTAGAAAAATTCTTCTAAGAAAAAATTTACAGACAAAAGCTCTACTGATATAAGCTCAACCAAACAGTGGCTAAATCCCAATACTAATAATAAATATATGAAAAATAAGAATATTATTTAAGAAAATGGTGTAAATAAAAACAATAATTTAAAAAAAGGATATATGAACTTATCAATACAAAAATAAAGATTTTTGGGTTGATTATCTTAATTACCAAATAGAAGATAATGGAATGATAAGAGTTAAGCTCCAGTAGAATTCAAGAACTAGATATACATAAAAGCATATAATATCTAGTGATAATTAATGAATAAATTGAATAGATAAAAGGAAAATTATAAAAAAGGGTTCAAATAGATTACTTATTAAACATGAAAATTTTGATAATATAAAATAATTCAGTATTAAAATTTTAAAAATTATAATTTAGCAAATACTATTTAAAGCTTATATAAATTAAGTTTAAAATTAGTTTATGAAATAATAAATCATTTATTACTTTATAAACACCGATTAGTAAATTATGCTAAAAGCGAAATTTGGAGAGGTCCGGATTTATAAAAGTTTTTAAATAATTATGAAAATTTTAAAATTTTGGGACTATATTTTAAAATCTTTTATATTTTTAGATATTTTTAAATTATATTATCACTAAAATCTTTTATATGTATATATTTATTTTTATTGAATGAAACTTTAGAGTTTACGTGCGTGGGAAATTCCTTCTTCTAATAAAATATGTAGATGTTATGTTTCATAAGTGCATTAGAAGAAGGATTTTGACACCGACGTAAACTCTAAAGCTCCATTGTTATATTAACCAAGACGTATCATAACATCGTATGTTATTGTTCTTCTTCAACCTATTTAGAGAGAATTTGAGTGTTTGTATTTAGATATAATCTGATAAAACCTTCCGGTTCTGCTTAATTCATGTTAAATCCAGAGCATGAATCCCAAGAGACCGATGTACAAGGTGGTGAATCGAATCTTGATTCTTCCCGGGTTCTCACCCCAGAAGTTGAAGATTTGAGTAATGATTCACCAATGGAGTCAGAAACGTCAACAGAAACACCACCATCTTTGCCAAAGATCAGGGTCAAGGTACCGGAGCGCATGGAAGTGGAGGAGGAGGAGGAGGAGGGATTCAGAACTCCGACATCTTTGGAACACAGAATTCCTGAGCTCACGGAATGTCCACCAGCACCAAACAGAGTCAGAACAAGTCCTGAGAGAAGAAGATGGCCACCAGTTCCCTCCGGCAGTTCCGGTGACTTCCTCTTCCGTCCAATATTTCATTATGCACCATCTTCAGAAAGTCTTCTCCGTCCACTTCCTCAGAAGAATGCGAGGTTTCGTTGAGATGTAGGAAGAAAGGACAATCGTTGAGTATCGAAGAGCTTAATAACTTTAAATTATGTCCTCTCTCTTTTCACATTCATGTCAGGCAATTCAGTATTGCAAATATACTTTTACGAGATTTGGGATTTAGCTAGATTATAAGTATGTGTCTGATTATAACTTGTGAAACATATATGAAGTTTAGTGTTTAATAATACTCAATCGTTATCACCAATCCATAACTCATCGTGTTCATTTACAAGTTAGGCAGGAATCTGACCAGAAATAAAGAAAAAAACGTGATTGGAGAGTACGTATAGCTTAGTAATGCACTTTAAAATGCATACATGCAAATAGAATACGAACCCAGTTCAAAACCGAGTGAAGTACCGCAAAAGATTGAAAGCAACTCCTTTTTATCTCTTCCATTACACTCCATTTTGATGTTGTAGTTCTGTTATTCTTTTTCTGTGTAATGTCATAACATGGAGTGCATGAACTGGGATGCTTTTAGTGAACGTCTTAAAAGGCATGGGATTGAGAGAAGAGAAAGAGTTGCAGTCTAGAAAAGTGTGTGGAGCATTCTCCTGTTGTTAAAGTGATGTTGAGAAGAGAAACAACAATGCATGATGATGATGATGGAAACGATCGGAAGATGACTGCAAATTCATATTCTTCAAAGAGTTTGCGAATGAGCAAAAGAAGAGGAGCTTCTCTATTGAAGAACATTAAGGGTGTTGCTCTATATCAGTTCGAGAACAACAGCTCAACACCCGGGTGGATTAAGGTTAGGCAGACAGGGAAGTTCCATAATAAGCCAAGTGCTTTGCGTCTGCTAAGATATAAATCTAACTGATAGATTTGCAGTAACTGATAGATGACACTAAATGTATTTGCAGTAACTGCTTTCGTCTTCAACGGACAAACTGTGAGATTACAGGACATTGAAACCAAGGCTTGCCTAAAGTTGTTTGCTCATAATGATTATGGTACAATTTCTAAGACTGGAGCTGTGGCTCAAGCATGCTGCTGTTTGTTTGTAATCTGTATTACTGAAACTTCTACTGAATTGATTTGACAGTAACTTGCATAAGGTTCGATCTCATGGATGATAACTACTTCATAAGTAGCTCACTTGATGATAAGATTAGAATATGGTGGATACGCCAATGGCCAGGTAGAGCCATGTCTTCTTTAGTGTGTTGGTTCTCCATAGAAGTACTCAATCTGAACTCCATTATCTCAGAAAGCTCGTAAATTCCTGAATGTTTCATAGTTTATCAACATTACTGTATCCACATTCAAATCTCACACTTCTTTTTGTTTCTGAATCTAAGGATTTATGGTGCTGAGGGTAATGGGTTAAACTACACTCTTTTTTTTCTGAATCTAAGGATTTATGGTGCTGAGGGTAATAGGTTAAACTACACTCTTTTTTTTTTCTGAATCTAAGGATTTATGGTGCTGAGGGTAATGGGTTAAACTAAGTCTTAAGGACAAGGTTGTTGTTCTACAGAAGAAAAGTGTCAGGGGAAAGAAATTACAGACTTCCAGGTAAACCCTGTCACTACATTTCAGGGGTGTCTGCTCTTTTTGTTTCAAGATTATGTTATAATCATAGTCACAACCTCCATGAATACTTAAAAAACAGCTTCCCCAGTAAATCCATCAGAAGTTCTGTTTACTTCTGCGGATTCCTGAGTACGAATCTTGGATGGTACAGAAATTGTTCATATGTTAAGGGGTAATCATCACCCAACATTCAGAAGCATTCATGTGCTGAATCACTTGTATCCTGTCCAAAAAGACACATCAACGCAAGCATTTCTGATTGAACAGGTTTTAGAAATGTCAAACAGTCAAATTCATTCAGGCACCGGAAAAGCCAGGAGTGTGATCACCACTCACCAGAGCTTCCAATGAAGAGATGTATCAGTAAGTAGCAATCCCATGGAATGATACTGTGAACGTTTCTCTACTCCATCACAGCATTCTTCTGCTTGCAGTTGACCCAGAAGATGGTGTTGGAAATACCAAGAGAGAGCTCAGTCTTATGGCGCAGGAGTCACCAAACAGGGAAGAGACTCCTACCTCCTCTTCCAGAGAAAAATAACCGCATAGAGATTTTCCGAATTCAAGTTCAAACTTTGGGAATTCGGGTCCTTCACAACCCGAGGAACTTTAGGAGCTTTTACTTTCAACCGTCGACTGATTTACTTTTGTACACAAAACGGTAAATATCAACAACAAACACGGTCTTCGTTCGCGCAATCTGTCTAAAACGACGGCGTAAACAAAAAGCCCAAGCCTTTGTGTTTAATTTAAATTCAAAACTAAGCGACTTACCGCCTGAAGCAAACTCCGATCCCCAGCGAAAGGAACTGAATAAATTCAAATCAAATGAACTCGTCGATTTCTTACTCGATCGACGACAAGGAGCTAGACGACGCCGCATTGTGGGCCGTGATCGACTCCGCTGAAGCCTCACACTCCTCCTCCAGATCCCGCAAACCTCTCGCTCTCAAGTGCTCATCTCCGGCCACTAATCTCTCCACCCGATTCCCTCCTCCGACCAAGGTTCAGAGCCCTAAATACCAAGTCCCCACCATCTCGTCCAATTCGAGTCCTTATCACAGGCCACGGAAGATGGCGAGAGTATGTGCGTCGGAAGTGAGCGAGAGCACTAGTCCTCTGGCTCTGGTCAGGACTCCGGTCACCGCTGGTGTGATGCTACAGCAGAAGTCTCCGGAGGCCTATTTGTCGCCGCAGATCGGGAGGTCGGAGGTTTCTCCGGTGAGTTATGTGATTGCTGAGGAGAATGATTCTAGGAGGCATTGCTTGAATGCTAGCTTTCCTTCGGTTTCACTGTTTAAGGAGTATCAGAATGCGGCCATTGCGGTAGTTGCTCTCGACATGTTTGATATTTTGCCTCATTGACTGGAAAGTTTCGAAGTTACTCAATTTGAGGTTCTGTATTTTGGTTGTTAAATTGACAGATTTTGGAGAAATCTGATTACACTATGATTTCTGGGAGTCCTTTCATTAAGAAGTCAGGTAAAATAAGCTATGATTTGTCTTTATTGAACTGGAACAGGGGCAATTGATTGACAATTTGATGTTTAGGTTTGTATGCTCAATATAGGTTGGAGGAAGATTTCGTTTTACTTCAATATCTCCTATGAAATCAGAGACAAAACTATTGAATTCGATGATGACCGGAATGTCCAGCGCGCCGAATTCATTGTTCGAGCTTACATGCAGTACGTTCTTTGACTGAATTAGGTTTTTGAAATTGATGGCTTTTGCTATGAATTAGCAGTAAGTTCATCATAAATATTCTTTTTCCGTAGTTTTGATTGCTGTTTCTCTTTTGTGATTAGGGGGGGTAGGTTTTCTGATGGATGGGGCTCATGTGAGAGGCGCGAGAAGAGGTTCTTGAAACCAAATCATGACATCCCAAGTACAGCAGAAACTAGGGCTAAAAATAAGGCTTGCCAAGTATGTGCTCTCCCCTTTGTTAGTCCTTTGTGATATTCTATATGAGAAATCATTCATTTATAAGTCTACTTCATATTTGAACCCATCAATTGGACGAGGTTGAGCTAGACGATGCAGTTTTGTTTGTGAGTAAATCTTGAACTAATGGAGAACATAGAAGTCTTATTGGTTTGTTTTTCGATTTAAAACTTAAATAAAGTCATCCAAGTAATTTCATCTAACTCTTTGTAGGACGAGGTTGAGCTAGACGATGCAGTTTCGTTTGTGAGCAAATCTAGGAAAATCTTGAACTAATGCAGAACATAGATGTCTTATTGGTTTGTTTTTCTATTTAAAACTTAAATAAAGTCATGCAAGTAATTTCATCTAACTCGTTATAGGAGATTGATTCAGATGTTTTAGAGACAGTAAAAGGTAGGTTTCTGAGAAGGCTTGAGTGCTATTTATATGAATTTCAAATCCCTTTATATTCATTGGTATTACTTTTTGGCTCCTCGTAATCAAAGCTTGACGTTGACATTACGATCATCGATTTTGAAGTCTCTGCAATGTGATTCAAATCTTTCTAAATGTCTGACTGCATAATTTTCATTATTCTTGAATTTAATCATTTTCCACATTTTCCTTAAACGTGCTGTTCTCTTAGTTGACATGCATTTTCAGTCCAATGGTGGTAACTGCTGGGTTATGTGAGAGGAATTAAGTGTACGATCATATAACATAAAATTTAATCCTCAAAAACCTCCTCAAGGTGAGAAGTAAAAATTAGGGTACAAGTCAGTATTTCTTCCACTATTAATAATAATGAGTATAACACAAATTCCTCTCTAAAATTAATTAGAAGCAAAACAACGAAAGCAACCCTCAAGAGTACAATTCTTGGCGCTGACGAAGAAGTTACCCACAAAAATACTTAAACATTTTTCTCAAATTACACTAACAAACACTTACTATTTTGTAACAATCAAACATTTGATATAACATTCAAATATTTGGCTTTGCTCTCAATCTCTCTTTCTCACTTTGTCTTTCTTTTCTGTATGTGTAAAAATGGCTAAAACATGGCCAATTTATAGCCTTCATGTACTTAGAGACTAAGTGACTAAAACTAGGCAACAAAGGACCTTTCTTTGGCATTTATTTTTGCTAGGTGAAGGATTGGTCACGTTGCCAATCTTTCTTGCCACACTTTCCTTTTTTTTAAGAGTTAAAGTCAAGTGTTTCCATTGGTGGGACTCACTTAAGAATTTCCTCTGAGGTTTAACGTACTAAAGAGGGTGTGGTTAGAAAAGGACGTTCCTATGATGAGTTTGGTTATAAGTTTATTTTCTTGTTGAGAAGAAACTTGTTAGTTGCAGAGACGTCGTGTTTGTAAAAGATCAGACCATAGAAAATATTACAAAAAGTTGAGAAGACAAATTTGGAGTCTAATGATTTCACGTACAGTGTCGGAACAAAATGGAAATGAAAAACCAGATGAGCAACAGGATTTTGCGGATACTCCTATATAAGAAATGAAGAGGGGCTTCCAATTCCAGATCAAAACATATTAATGTTAGATATCATTAGATAAGAGATGTGTTAGCCTAGACTCTTTCCATTCAAGATCAAACTATATTGATGTCGCATATTATTGGATAAAAGGTGTGAGCGTAGAAATTACTCTACACAAATAAAAATGAGTCTGATATGACGACAAAGTCATTACAAAATGAGAAGCTTGAAACCTATTAGTCGATTGCGAGGATGACAGAATCTCCTACATGGGCGTGAGGGGAAATTTGTTAAGTGGGTCCTACTAATGGAAACATTTGACTTTAACTTGAAAAAAAAAAGAAGAAAGTATGCCAAGCAAGATTGACAACGTGGCCGATCCTTAACTAAGTAAAAATGAATGGCCAAAAAAGATACTGTCCCCAAGTTTTAGTGTCATGGTCTCCCAGAACATGAAGGCTATAAATTGACCATGTCAAAGAGAGATTGAGGGCAAAGTCAAATATTTGAGTATTATTATCAAAATTTGATAATTACAAAATAGCAAGAGTTAGTGAGTGTTGGTCAAAAAAAAGATTGAGTATTCTTGTGGTTAACGGCTTGGGTGCTTATGTTCATTGGCATTGACAAGAAAAGTGGGCAAGATCACGATCTTTTCTTATTATTATTATTCATTTGCAATCTTATGCTTTTCTTCTTATTCTTTTGCTACAACATGTCTGCAACTTCGCAGGACCTGCTGGGCATTGAACATTGTCGATCTCGTATGGGTCAATAATAATCATCCAATATACACACGCAGGTATACTCATACCTCAAGAGGATTGTACCATAGTTTGATCAGACTTAAGAAAGGAAAACAATACGCTGAAGATAAAAGCTTTAGTTGCTTCTGCCTACTAGTGAGCTTGGATTACCCTCTCCATTGCATACACATCAGACGCTTATTCTCCTTTTAGGTGACCTAGTTGGAGTCCTCGTAGTATTCTGTGGTTCTTAGGGCTTGTGCTTTGGACCCACAAAAAAGTTAGAACAGCTGAGACTCAGGAGCCCTTATGCCCTTGTAATAGTTAAAATCACTAACATAATTGTTTCTTTCGAGGATCCAAAGAAAAGCCAAAAATTTTAATCTCTCCATGTCCACCAGTTTCCTGATACCTATCAGTCATTCCAGTTTGTTCTCAAGTAAATTCGTTTTGCCTCAATTTCTTATGACATGAGAGGAAAGGACGATGTTATTGGTCCTACTTCCCATTGAAAGATCGTTGTTCTAAAGTTGGGGATGACACTCTTGTTTTGTCTTTTTTTTTTCCCGCACAACTATGAGTTGTTAGCTTGACAAATTGGAGATACCCAGATGCAGAGAGAGCCAAAATTGAGTTCCGCATGCTTAACAGAGCCGTGGACCAAAAGAAAAAGGTACTTCCTAAAAAGACCAGCACCTTGTTATTCACAAAAGCATAATGATTCTGCTTTTACTCTTTTTACAGTCTGATTATTAAATGGTACCTCAACGTCTCTTTCCATTTGCTTAGAAAATTGAAAATCGGATGTAACAGCGTATGCACGCTGATTTTACAATAAAATGGCTTCTATGTCAGCTTTAAATGGAGAATTTAGAGAAAGATTAAACCTTATTGATTAGGCTTAATACAATAATTTACGGTTCTTATTTGCTAGATGTGTATGGAATAAATTTTTAAATATACATAACAATTCATCCATTGCATACAAGGTTTAAAAAATTAAGCATGTGAACACAACAAAACAAGCATGACGGATTGGGGTACGGAACCTTAAACTGAATTGGAAAGGACACAGAATTTAACGGTTGCAAGACTTTGATAACCATGGATTATCAGTAATGTTTTTAAAATCGAACTAAAAGTTAAATTGGTAAGATAGAAAATTTAAGGTTTAAAAGATTTAATTGGTATTAAATTTTTAGTTAAATATTAAATAAAACTAAAGAATTAAAAAATTATTCTTATTAAAGATTTTAAATTTTAATTAAAAATATATTGCAAACGAAAATTAATTGATTTATTTTAGTTTATAAAAATTAAATTCATTTAAAAAATTAACCGATTAATTAATAAAATAATTGGTTTGTATAATACAAACTATTAAATTAAATCAAACAAAACAATTGAAAACTTGGCTAAAAAGTTGGTTGATTCAAAATTTTTTCTGTAAAATTGATTAAATCGGTTTAGTTTTTAAAACAATAAAAGCTTACTAAGTTCTTGTTATCGAAGTATCCTTAGAAATGAATGTATTTGTTAAAATGATAATGAATTGAATCAAGCTTGAGTCATAAAAATTAAATTTTCTTTTAGTGATCTAAATCTAAATTAAAATATGATAAATCGGATTCAAAGAGCTTAAATTTTAATTAAATGAAGTAAAAATAATATTATTTTAGTATAATTATTAAAACGATAATACTTATAGTTAAGATAATATCCTTTTATTTAAATTAATAATTTAATGAATTTAAATTTAATTTATTGATCAAATTGAATTAAGTCAAGTGAAATTTATCATCCCTTATGGACCGAGAGTGATATTATGGTTATATGGCCAGAAAAAAATAAAAGAATTATTGTTATGATTCTAATTATTTCAAAAATAATATTTTTTAAGGAAATAAACTATCTAAAAGAGCACAAGGTTTTATGAAAATGTTTAATTTCAATATGAATTATCTTTTCTGAAAGAAAAATATAACTTTGAGAAATTTTATACTTTATATTATTATAAATTAAAATATTTTGTCGCCTTATCATAATAATTAATATATTTTATTAACATATTTTATTATATTTTGAATAAATACGAAGTTTTAGAAAAAAGTTATTTTCTTCTAATTCGTGGTAAAGTAAAAACTAAATTTTATCTTGTATTCTTAATTTTATATTTTAAATTTATCTTGTCTTCTTATTTTTTTTTTCTCAAAAAAATCCATAATCCATAACTTTCTATTTGTATTTCCCATTTATCATCGTTAAAGTAGGCAAAATTTTTACTCATTACCAAATTATAACAATACTTAGGGATGGCAATCCCGGCCAGCTTTAGCCTTGCCCATGACATGCATAGCTTGGGTAGGCCTGATTTATTTATTTATTTTAAAATTAAAAACGACGTCATTTTGTTTCTCTCGATCGAGTCAAAAAATTTAGCCTATGATCTTGTTAATCAAGATTTGGCCCGTTAATTTCAAGTGAAGTTAGGTCAACCTAAGCCAGGCCCGAACTGGAATGTCATGTCTAATAATACCTAATCCTATCAATTCTCTAATAAACTCACTCCTCTTTTAAATTTGAAATTCCTAATCCAGTGTCGTCTAGAAGCATATGGTTGATTTGAGAGTCATTAATTTTATTCGTTCTTTTCTATTCTGATTGAATAATTATTGCCGCATACAAAAGGGAAAAGCTTGAAGGCGATATTTCAGAAGAACTAGACAAGAAATAATTAAGATGAAATGTGTATGCGGGAAAAGCTTGAAGGCGATATTTCAGACGAACTAGACAAGAAATAATTAAGATGAAATGTTTCTTACACACAATCATAATTAGGGATGACAATAGTCGGTTTGGATTCTGACTCGAAACTTGATTAAGTTTGAGACAAACAGTTTAAACTTGAGTTTGAGCCAAATCAAATCTAACTGTCTAAGTTCAGCTTGAAATATTTTAAAATATCTTAAAATGACATTAGCTTTTTTTTTAAATTTCAAACTTTGGATCGAATAGCCTAAATCTAAACCCAATTTGAAGCTTACAAATAAAAAAATATGAGTCTATTTCTAAGCTCGAACCCGAAATCTTATCAAGATTGACTATGTTTGTTAATTTCAGGTAAAATTGGATCAAGCTTCTTAACTTTAGGTTGGGTTTCGAACTTAATGTCAATCACAATTATGATTTTTATTTTTGTTTGCTATGTTTCAATACTTAATATTTTTATTTGAAATAATAAAAAAGATGTAATTTTATTTAAATATATACATTAAATTAAGTAATTGTTTTAAATTTATTGTCTAATATAGTTAACAATTTCTAAAAATTAATAATTGTTTTATAAAATGAAGTTGATTTTAAAATTTTCTATAAAATTATGATTTTTTATTAATTTACCCTATTTTAAATTATTAAAAAATTATATTATTATAGATTGTTAAAAGAACTTTTTTATTAAATATTTATCACTTGTTTTAATATAAATTATTATTAAATGTTAACTATCTGTTAAACATGTAACAATATATTTGTTCTTACATTATCTTAACAAGAATATACGTTAAAGTGATTTAATAATTTTTACATTTTTAATTAATATAGTATTTTATAATTTAAAAATAATTTTTAGAAGAAGTATAAATTATAACTTCAAGAAAAAGACTTCTGGGCGTCTCTTGCTATTGCCTTTGGGTTGCTCTTTCGCCTGCTTAGCCGACAACATATGAGCTAACGAACGGTAAGACGTCACTTTCACGTCCCGTTCTCTTATGCTTCTCCTTCTCTTACATGCCTAAAGAAGCCAAGTGATGTGCTGCTGATGGTCAAGCATGTGTCAGACACTACTGCATTTCCATTTATCTTTTGCCACTTTTCTTTTTTCCTTTTAATGTTTAAACAGTTCTTTTGTCTAATGAACAGCGTCAATAGCTCCTTATCTGAGGCGATTTCATCGGTTTTGGCTTAGTACATCATCGGTCTGGGTTGGCAAAGCTTATTGACTCATGGCTCAACGGGTAACTCTTTCTGTACCCTTTTGTTTATGTGTTTTTAGGTGTAGTTTTACTTCTATAGCTCATTTCCATATCTGTAAATGGTGTCAGTGAGTATGTTTGGTGAAAAAGTTGAAACCTTGAAATGCAGGAAGAGGGGTGGCCCCTTGGGCTTAGACCAGTTAATGCAAGAGTTGGGTTGGTGAGAAATCGTGGTTCCATTGGATCAGTTTCGTTTAGTACGTTGCTCACTGGTTCTTCAACCTCTTCCTCTGATTCTTCTTCAGATCTTGACACAGAGGTTATCTTTTCTTTTATTTTCCATTTATTTACTCTTCATTTCACCATCAACTTGTGGGTTATGAGCTTGCATTGTTTCAAAGATACGTGTTTTTCAGTTCATCAATGCATTTAGCGTCTTGGTTGTCACATTCAATGAAGACATATCTTGTTCGCATTCACTTTTTTCTTTTTCTTCTCCAAGCTTGTGGCTTTATTATCAATGGAATCTTCTGCAGTTAATAGACATTCTCATTTTGACTAGCTATGTGTTGGTTTTATTCAAGTTCTAACTTTTGACATCCACAAGCTTAGAGTCCTCATCCTTTTCCTCAATTAATGAAACTTGACTCAATCTGAGCAAGTTCCCAATCAAAATGAGTTCTAAGAGTGATTTCCATAAACATTAACAGCTACCTTCTGTACTCGCAATCTGAAAAGTTGAATCCGCTTTCCCTATCCACATGGTGTATCATGATGGTCTTTTGACTCCGCAGTTGTTCACAGCTCCTCTGTAAAGTGTTCACTTTATTGTTTATCACCCAAAAACAGTGCTTTAATAATCAATTGGTTCTGTGGCCTGAGATGGGGAAGATGTTATTGTATTTGGTAGTTAACATCTTCCTTTATAGACGGTGAAGTTGATTCTGAACTGTTGTTAATACCCATCTCTTGCTTTATGAACTATATTGTTAATGCCCATCTCTTTTCTCCACATTGAAATCAAATGTTCAGTGGAGTTCAGATACACCTTAAACTATATAGCTAGAATTCTCTTAACAAATATCTAGGCATTGAAATAAAGGGTTTTTGGATTAGTAGACTTATCTTTCACTAGTGCAGGATCATCTTCTCTTTATTCTTACTTGATCCTGCAATTAATTGCAGTCTACTTGGTCTTTTTTGCACGACAAAAGCATCACACTTGGAAGCCTGATTGGAGTTTCTAGCATTCTAGAGTTGTCCCGAAGATCAATCAGGGGAAGAGCATTAGAACCCTTAAAGGAACAGAAGAACTGCAGATCAAAACCATGGTTATTCTCACTATGCTCAAGGCTAAGCACTGATGCTATTAATACAAACAACACTCCTTCACTTGGTCACTTCCTTGAAGTTGAGAGAAGAGCTGCTAATAGACAGAGGAGGAACTTGAGCCCCATAACGTATGGTCCTAATGATTTGTCTTCAGTTCTTTCCAGTTCTGGTCTGAATTCCCTGTTTGTCGATGACCATGTTGCTCCTGAGCCAAATGCTTCAATGGGGTCAATTGGTGGGACAAGATCCAACACAGAATTCTTAGAACATGAAAGTGGATATGGAGGTCCGTTACTACTCTCATGTTTGTGTGGACAACTCATTAAATGATCACTTTGCTTCTTCTTGGGGTCTGGTAATTAAATGGCAATTGTGCATGAGGGATTGTGAAGTCCTTCACATAGAAGAAAACAAAGCAGTGAATTGTCTTTAGATTCATTGGGATGGTCTATATTGCTAAATGTGGCTATGGACTAATTGATTCGTCCGAGTCTTTTGATGTGACAATATAATAAATTAGGAATGAAAATTGGTAAACTTCGTATTTTTCAAAGATTCCTCTGCCTAACCAAACTTCTAATTACTTATTAAACCGGTCAACTGTAAAAATCTTGAACTGTCCAATTATTTGATTTAATTTTCAACTTTTTAATTTGATTTATTTTAATAATTCTTGTTATTAAAAATTAATCAGTTTATTAATTATTCTATTAAATGTAAATTAATAAGTTATTATAAACTAACATAATCAATTAATTTTTATTTAACAATTTTTTCGATTAAATTTTAAATTATTCAATGAATAAGGATAATTTCTTTCAATTAGATTTTTATACCGGTTGAACATTTTAAACCTTAAATTCTTGTTTTCTCAGTTTAATTTTCAATTTTTTTTAAAAAACATTGCTTCTAATACCCTATGATTTTTTAAAATATTTTATGGTTTAATATTTTTTTAAAAACTCATACTTTGTTAAATAAATACATATACTCCTTGAAATATGACATGTTTAAAATTATGTCACCATTAATTTCGTTTAGGTCATATAACAAAAATATAATTTATTTAATAAAATATAAAAAATATAATCTTTATATAAATAAATATTTATTTATTGTTAATTTGACTACATTTAATCAAAACTATTGTATGGTATGATTTATAATTAATTTTACAAACTAAAGAAGACTTTCAGGAAAGAATAATACTTAATAAGGTGACAGGTAAGAAGTATCTTAAAACTCGGTTGCAACTCTACAAGATCTTTTAAATTTCAAAACGAGGAAGATCTTAATTTTCCGTTGCCCATCTAGATGTCCAATTCTAGCGATCTAGTTTAATTATCGTTATGTTTATTTCAAGTGATAACCGGATGTTCGTATTAAAAATTCTAATAAAAATGACTTAAAATTTTGACAAATTTATTTAAAAATGCATTAGAATTATTAATATTCACATGATAATAAATTAAATTAAATAGAAAAAATCTCAAAAAAGAGGATCCTAACCTTTATTAAATTAGTTAAGCATCCTCAGACTCTTATCTATCGAAAAGTTAATCGTTCCCAAATAATATATTTAATATAAAAAAACTAAAGCAGCAAATTAAAGGACCGAAACATAATTTTGTTGCATCACCGCGAAGGCCTATATGGACCTTATGTTGGACAAAAAGAGGAAACAGGTTAAACCCTAAGCCCAAAACCCTTTGATCACCTCTCTCACACGCTCTTCTCTGCTCTTTCCTGGAACAGCCAAAACAAACCTGCAAACACAATGGTTCGCAGCATCAAAAACCATAGAAAAGCAAAGAGAAAGACCAAGGTTCATCAGTATTTGTTCCTTGATATCAGTGTCCAATGAAGGGATTAATTCAGTTTTGGCTTTTTGGCTTGGTTGTTTATCGTTTTTTGTTTGCTGTCTCTACAATTAAACACGCAGGGTTCGAAGAAAGGAGATGGGTCATCGTCTTCTTCCTATGCGGCGGTGCCCTCGACGCCAGCAAGAGTGTGGCAGCCAGGAGTGGACCAGCTGGAGGAAGGAGAAGAGCTCGAGTGTGACCCTTCTGCTTACAATTCTCTTCATGCTTTTCACATTGGATGGCCTTGCTTGAGGTTTCATATTTCTTTCCTTTCTCTCTTGTTTCTACTGTCATAAAGCTAGGAGCTTGTCTTTGTTTGAACTTTTAATTGGTTGATATATTTGTTCGCCATGTTCAAATGGTATTGTAATGAAAATTTGCCGGCTTTTTCTATGCTTTTATTCTTGTAAAGCTTTGATCTTTGATGTTGGAGTTACAGATTTTTTAGGGGTTCTCGCACTTTTTAATGTGTGCAGAATATGCTGCAAGGATAGCTGTATGAACGTGATCTTTCAGTTTGAGTCGAAATTCATTTTGTTATAACTGGCTTTCGTTGCTTTTCGGATTAAATAGCTTTCGGTAATCTGATGTCAGGGTATTTACATGTTTGATATACCTTGAGTATATCTATCTGGTCATTCCTTTTGATTCACCCGGATGTTCTTGTTATGTGGTGATTTGGAGTACCGTTTGGCAGATTGTTGATTGATATTCTTTATTATTCTATATTGAGAACTTAGTTTCTGTTTTCTTATACATCCTTCTGATGACTTTCTTTTGGCAGTTTTGATATTGTGCTTGATTCACTGGGTTTGATTCGGACGGAATTTCCACACTCAGTGTATTTTGTTGCTGGAACTCAGGTGAGAATCAACTTGCTATAGAGTTTTATTTTTCTTTCTTCTGTGAGAGGATGCTTTATAAAACCGAAGCAATTGCCTTACAATTTTATTATTCCAGTGTATTGTTATGATTGTTTTCATTTGGAAATGAGGGAAAGGAGGTGTAATTGATCTCAAATTAGCTTTTTTCATATTCAGGCAGAGAAGTCTTCTTGGAATTCTATTGGAATCTTTAAGGTGTCGAACATATCGGGTAAAAGGCGTGACATGGTGCCTGCTAAGGCTTCTGCCGGTGACACTGACATGGAGTGTGAGAGTAGTGATAGTGATGAAGACAGTGAAGATGACGAAAATCATGGATCTCTCACCCCAGTTTTGCAGGTTACATATTTTTCTTTGAATTACCCATGCTTTACATCCTCAAATAATGCACATATGTTGAGTATAACTTTTCACATATTGATGTACAGCTGCGCAAGGTGGCTCATGAAGGATGTGTTAATCGTATACGTGCAATGACACAAAGTCCCCATATATGCGCTTCTTGGTCAGATACTGGTCATGTGCAGGTTATAGACATTACCCTTAGAATCTATGTTCTTGAGCTCTTGGATAATGAAGCTCTGATCATTTCAGTTTATGAGCTGTGCCCATGTCATTCAATAATTTTAGGAATCATAAGAATGGCACCTGCTCTTTTAGTTTCTCTTGACCATCTTTTGATTAATCATAAAAGTGCAGATATGGGATGTCAGCAGTCATCTGAATGCCTTGGCAGATTCAGCAACAGAAGCTTCACGGGGTGCTTCTTCAGCTTTTAATCAAATGCCATTAGCCAAGTTCAAGCACAAGGATGAAGGATATGCTATAGATTGGAGTCCTCGAGTTGCTGGAAAACTGGTATCTGGTAATATCTATTATCTTTTTCTGTTGCTCCTATCTTTGAATATTTTTCATTTTTAGATACAAAATTTGTAGATCTTCTAATGTTCTAAGGGTCTCTAATTGCTTGAAGGTGACTGCAAGAATTCTATACATTTATGGGAGCCCACTTCTGGTGCATCCTGGAATATTGATCCTAAGCCATTTGTTGGTCATGTTGCAAGCGTGGAAGATTTACAGGTCTGTATTCCATTTCAAGATCTATGCAGGTATCCCTTTTAACCGTTCGATATATTATTTTAACATCATTTGGTTTCTATATTGCAGTGGAGCCCTACAGAAGATGCGGTGTTTGCCTCTTGCTCTGCAGATAAGACTATTGCAATATGGGATACTCGCATGGGGAAGTCACCTGCAATTTCCTTTAAGGCACATAATGCCGATGTCAATGTCATTACGTGGAACAGGTTGCTGACTATTGGTGCAATCTTTTATACCCAATTTCAAGAAATTTTCATCTTCTTTTTGAGGGTTGACTTGACTTGCTTCTTTGGTTTTGATAGGTTGGCTAGTGTTATGCTAGCATCTGGAAGTGATGATGGGACATTTTCCATTCGTGATCTTAGATTACTATCACCAAAAATGGTATGTAGATTCTGCCTTTGCAGGAAGGCAACTGCCATTTTCTTTTGTTGTACAAGTTTTTCCGAGGCGAGAAAGCACTTAATTGATCTCTCTCCTTGTTTTTTCCCCTTATGGCAATGTTCATTAACATCAAGATATTAGCAATTTATTCTTATCAGCTTCCTCTTTATCTTTCAATTGAAGTGTTTGATCTTGTACATAATTTTTCAGGAAGAGGACAAGTCCCTAGTAGCACATTTCGAATATCACAAACATCCCATTACATCCATTGAATGGAGTCCGCACGAAGCCTCCACGTTGGCAGTTTCTTCCTCTGACCATCAATTAACGTATGTAAACGTGTGATCAAGAGCAACTTATATAGCTTGCATTTAGATACTGTTTCATTTATGTTTCTCATCCATGAAATAATTCCTGAATTGGGTTTACACTTGTAGAATATGGGACCTTTCCCTGGAAAAGGACGAGGAAGAGGAAGCAGAATTCAGAGCCAAAACGAAAGAACAAGTAAATGCCCCGGGAGATTTACCTCCCCAACTTCTTTTTGTTCATCAGGTACTCCTCACCAAAATTCAATTCTTACTATAGATTAAACTACAAAATGTGCATTTTGAGTCTCATAGTTGATTCTCATGTATGGGTTCAACAGGGACAGAAGGATTTGAAAGAACTTCACTGGCATGCTCAGATTCCTGGTATGCTTGTGTCCACCGCAGCAGATGGCTTTAACATCTTGATGCCCTCAAATATACAGAGTACTCTTCCCTCTGAAGGTACTTGAGAGTTGAAAAGAGGAATCTGCTCAACAAAACAAATCTTGAGCTTTTGCTTTCATGTCTGAAATAGCAGTTATGTGTAAGCAATATCACTGGCTCCTGCTTACCTGTGATATTTGTTGATTGGATTTATACAATCTGAGTCTTGTTTTTTCTAATTACTTTTGCTTACGAGATCGTAAATATTTATATGGAAGTGCAATTTTAATTCATTCTTGTCTTCCATTCCGTTTGACTTGTAATTCTCTGGAAAGCTGTCGACAACTAGAGAGATTCGCACCCTAGGGGTCGTCGAGTTGATGAAGTGTAGGAGGCATGGGGTCAAAAAGTCCTATATTCGAATTTCTTTATTTACATTCTCTCGATCAAGCCTATCATATAGGACTTGTCTAGCGCGAAGTACCTGGTTGGCGTGATTTGTAAGCTATTACATTAATCTGAAGGTTTACTCAGTGCGCATCTAAAAGATAGTGACTGCGGATTTCTCCGTTTTAAAAAAAAAAACTTGAGAGAGCCTTCTGTTCATCAAGGTATATGAAGACTAAGTACAAACATAGAACCACTAATATAGGTTAAAAGTATATTTTGAATTGAACACTTTTTTAAAACATTCAAAACAAATTCTACCAAATTTTACTGTACCTATTACCTGAATATATAATAGTGGATTTTACTGTAAGGTGACAGGCAGATTCACTCTCTTATTAATTTAAAAAAACCTATTCAAGTAATATGATAATTTTTTATTTAAAAAATATAAAAATAATGTTATGTCAATATCACATTTAACTGATGAAAAGTTATCGTGTCAAATTTTTCATCTATTTAAAGTTTATTTTGAATATTTTAAAAACGTTAAACATTTCAAAATATTAGGATTCTAGTTGTATTTTATTGTAAATATTGAGGATCAAAATGTACTTTTAGCTGTAGACAATAAGTATAATGTCAAGTAAGCTTGGCAATAAGTTAGGTTGCATTAGGTTGGACCTATCCTTGACCCGCTCCGGTTAAAACCCCCAAGAGATTGACCTAAGTTGTTCGGAACATTTAAAACGATGTCGTTTTAAGTTTAACTTTTCAAAATGATACTGATTTAGAAAAGTTTAAGCAGAATTAAAAAGAAAATGTATACCTGCTCTAACCTAAAGTTGGAAAACTTGAACTATCCTTTTGTGCTCTAAATCATTAAGAAATAAACATGATGAGATTGAATGAGAAAAGAATAAATTATGTAAAGGAAAAAAAACATTTGAAAAGATATTTTATTTTTTGCATTACATAATCTAAATCACTTCTGTACGGCAAACAACAAAATTTCAACATTTGCAAATCTATAGCTAACCATAAATATGTATGTATACCACGCAATCTTCTTCTTAAAAAAAAACGGAAGAACTTACAATCGCTATCTTTTGGATATACACTAGGTAAACTTTCGGTTGATGCAATAGCTTGCAAATCATGCCAACCGGGTACTCCGTCCTAAGCAAGCTCTGTACGACAGGCTCGATCAAAAAAGCGTTAGTAGAGGGATTTAAACACAGGATCTTTTGGTCTCAATCTTTCCACTCCACCAACTCGACCACCCCCTAAGAGGCGTATACCACGCAACTCCCTTTACTCAAAATCCTCAAAAATTGAATCTAATTAAGAAAATTACAAATTATTAAATAACTCAACCGGTTCAGTTAATTCAATTATAAAAACCTTGAATCGTCTAACTTTTTGGTTTGATTTTCAACTTTTCGGTTCGATTTACTTTAATAAATTTTCTTGTTAAAACTTGATCAATTTATTAATTAATCAATCAATTTTTTTAAATTAATAAGTTTTTATAAACCAAAACAAATCAATTAATTTTTATTTAACAATATCTTTTTTTAATTAAACTTCAAATTCTTCCATAGGTAAAAATAATTTCTTTCAATCACAATTCAAATTCTTTAATTTTATTTAATCTTTAATCGGTTTTATGATGATCTAATATGGGTTGAATCTTTTAAACTTTAAACTTTTTGTCTCATCGATTTAACTTTCAATCTAGTTTTTAAAACATTAAAAATTGCACAACCCTTTTTACTTAAAAAATATTAAGGTCTTACCAGAATTTTAATTTGGATTGATTTTGGTGAAGTAACATACGTGCAAATATGAAGGAAAAAAAAAAGAAGAAGAAGAAGAAGCAAAATATAAACAGATAAATATTTCATAGAATGCAAAATGTACAATGCCAAAACACCATATGAGATGATGGTTTCATGTCAGAGTCTGTTTCTTACAAAGAATGAAGCTTTCTAAGACATTATTATCATTCCCAAATTAGAATAATTATTCAATGCCATCTTTCCTTATGTATAGTTTCTAGTAATTATTATTGTCAAATAAAGTTTTAAAAATTATCTTTTTATTCATAATACTAATAATTATTGATATTTTTTAATCATGGCTCGCATAACTCCTTTTATAATTTAATTATTTTTTGAACAGTTCATAAAGTCATTTATCATATATCAATAAGTTCTAGTATAACCTAAAACTAATGTTTTAAAAGCTGAACCTCAAGTTAAACCGGTAAGATAAAAGTTTTAAGATTGAAAAGATTCAATCAGTATTAGAACGTCATAAAATCGGCTAAAAATTAAATAAAATTAAAGAATTTGAAATATGGTTGAAAGAGATTGTTCTTATTAATCGAATAATTTGAAGTCTAATTGAAAAAAGAGATTGTTAAATGAAAATTAATTGATTTATTTTGGTTTATAAGAATTTATTAATTTTAAAAAAATTGACCGATTAATTAATGAACTAATTAATTTTTAACAAGAGTTATTAAAGTAATCGAACTGAAAAGTTAGACAGTTCAAAGTTTTTACCAGTGTTTTGAAAACCAGACCGAACTGGTCGGTCGGACCAGAGAACCAGTAACCCGGAGCATGAAACGGTCCGGTTTAGCCCTTATTTTTTGTGAATGGTTGACCCGTTTATTTTACGGTCGGACCGGTAAAAACCGCTGAACCGATGAAATAAAGAGTCGACCGGTCCATTTAAAATGTCTTGATTTTGATGATTTCAACTTAAATGAATATTATGATTAGTGATCTTTTTGATGAAATATGATTAGTGAGCTTTGTTATCTTATTTTGTGTTATATTAGTGAACTTAAAAAAAAATTGTATATTTTGAAGCTTGAAAGCTTAAGTTAAGTTTACAATTAGATAAATAATTAAATAGTATGTTTAAAAATTATCATATATATATAATATATATATAATAAAATTTTATATATTTATTAGTCACCGGTTTGATCACAGTTTAATTACGGTTGAATCATTGACTATTGAATCAGTTGCTTCTCCGGTTCAATCACCGGTCCGATTTTTAAAACATTAGTTTTTACTATTAAACTGATCAAACCATTTGAGTATTTTAATTGTTGCCTAAGGAAAATCCCATTTTGAGAATTGAATGAAGATCTCTATTTAAATAATTGAAGCCCCACTTGCTAGAATTTGTAAAGAGATTGCTTCGAGGATCAAAAGAGATAATTACAGGAATCTCGAATCAGTCTCTTTTTGCTTTTCTTTTTTTCTTACATCTGCATCAGTACTACTGTATTCTACGGACCTGTATCCTCCAATCTTAGAAAGATACAGTTCATAACAAGAACGTTAAGAAAAGTGAAAGCTGCTATATTCATAGTTAAGAATACAGAATTTTCACGACAACCCATCGGGATGTTGTGTTCTTCGAGTTTAAGTCTTTTTCTTCTTCATAAACTTGTATCTCATAATTATCATACATGTATACACTGAGGGTTCTGAATTCAATTGTATATCCTATCATAAATTCAGATTTAAAATATTAAGTGGAAATTAAGAAAAAGTATAATGTAAATACAAAAGAAAATTCTTTATTATGAATTAATTTTGATTTAAGATAATAGAAATTGATTAACAACACTACAAGAAAAATGTTGATTAGCGACGGAAACTTAGCAACGGGAAAATTACCATTGGAAATTAGCAACGGAAAACATATTTCCGTAACTAAAATTGAGTGATTTAGCGACGGTACTAATATTCGTCGCTAAATTTGGAGGGAATTCGTCGCGGCAAAATTAGCGACGGAAGTAAGCGACGGAAAAATATGGCCGTCGATAATCACTACAAGTTAGCAACGGAAAATGACCGACGGAAAATATATCGTTGGAAATTAGCGACGGACAACATATTTCCGTCACTAAAATTGAGTAATTTAGCGACGGTACTAATACTCGTTGCTAAATTTGGAAGAAATTCGTCGCGGCAAAATTAGCGACGAAAAAATATGGCCGTAAGTAATCACTACAAGTTAGCGACGAAAAATTACCGACGAAAAATACAGTCGCTAAATATGGAGGAAATTTTTGGAGGAATAAAAAAGTTTAAATTTACCTACGGAAAATTCCATAAGTAAATTCCGTTGGTAAATGAATTTAGCGACGGAAAATTTCGTTCCGTCGGTAAAAAGGCGGGAATTATTGGCGGAATAAAAAAATTTTAAGTTTACCTACGGAAATTTCCGTCGGTAAATTCTTTTTAAATTTAAACTCACCCGACATCTCCCTCCTACTTGTGTCTTCTTCTTCCTTTCTTCTTCTTCCTTCTTCCTACATCTTCTCTTTGGTTTTCTTGGAGCCAATTTCTCTGTTATGGACTCCTTTTTTTCTCGTCGGCGTTGTCTTCTCCAGCTATTGTCATCGTGTTTTTCGGTGGAGGTATTTTTGTAACTACTGTCATGTGTTTTTTCATATATTAGATGAAAGTTAATTTGGGTATTTATTACTTTCGTTTATTTGTGTATTTAATTATTTAAAAACAACTTTAAGGTATAAATGTTAGTGATAGAAGGGACAAGACGTGATTTTAGTTGTGATGCTGAGATAAATTTCTGATGCATATAAAGTGTTTGATGAAATGTCTATTATTTAAAAAAATGATTTCAGTTCTTTATTTTCAATTCTGCTTTAGCATGAATTTTAATATTTCAATTCTTTTACTTGAAATAATGAAGTTCTCTCCATGGTGGCTTCCAGAGAAACTAAACACTTTGCAGGTATATTTTAAAAAATAGTTTTAAGCAAATTTACTGACGGAAAAAAATTCCGTTGGTAAAATTTGTTGGATTTACCGACAGAAAAAAATTTCGTAAGTAATTACCAACGGAATAACCAAATCCGTTTGTAATTTTCTGACAGAAAAATCCGTTGGTAATTTGTCAGTAAATTTACCAACGGAAAATTTCCGTTGGTAAATTTACTAACGGCCATATCTCTGACGCATTTTTTCGTCAATAAATTTCGTCGTTAAATAAGCTTACCGATGGAATGTGTATAAATTCCGTCGGTAATTTTCTTCGCTAAACTCTATTTTTCTTGTAGTGCCACTAAATTAAGTATTCGCATAAATATCATTAAAAGTACATCTTTAATATGAGATAATATCTCCAGCATACAATTTGGTTGGGATGTAATGTAAAATAGAACAGTAAAAGATATAGAACTTTCGTGTAGTTTAAGAAATTTTATTAAAATTTTATTAAAATTTTTAATTTTAAAAAATCAATTATCTATATTAAAATACTGATAGTTCATTATCAATTAAGACAAAGTCTATACTAAATTTAATAGGATTGGACAAAACTTAAAAACACGGGATAACTGTTTCTGATTCTGTGTGCTACCCTGTGCCTTTTTCTATGAATGAATAGATGGATAAAGAGAAACATAGCTGTTCATAATTTCGTGTGCTACTGTAAGAGAGGGGTATAAAGTGCCCTTCAAATCTTCTGTCCCAAAAATAGTGTATCTACCTTGTCCCAATCCATCCCACCCATCCATTGATGTGGACACATCAATGGATGGGTGGGATAGATTGGGACAAGGTAGGTACATCATTTTGTCCACATCAATGGATGGGTGGGATAGATTGGGACAAGGTAGGTACATCATTTTTGAAACAGAGAATCAGTCCCCTATAAAGTGGCACCAAAAAACAGGAAATTCCAAAACTTGAACCACATCAATAAATGGGTGGGATACATTGGGATAAAATAAGTACACCATTTTTGAAACTGAGTATCAGTCCCCTATAAAGTGGCACCAAAAAACAGGAAATCCCAAAACTTGACCTGATCAAAAAGTTGGAGACACCTTGTAAGGATTAGCTTGGATTTCTGAGCCCTGCGCTTCTTCTTGGATTGATGATGGCAGACATGCTCTTTGGTACGATCAAGACTTTCTTGTACACGAGATTGAAGGGTCTTGTTTTGTTTCTGTGATATGTTCAATCAGTCACATAAGGTATGGAAATGCTCAAACTCCAAATTCCACAATTTCGGGATCACTAACTATGTAACCTTCCATGTGAACCAACATGAACTTACCGACATAATATTATATTATATAGTACCCACGTTTTCTCCTCTCAATCCTATCCTCTTTCGCGGTAAAAAAAGTATAAACTTCTTTTATAAATTAAGAAAAAAATCAATTATTTGGACTTAAATTAATAATTTAAATTAATGAATTATGAGAGTCTTCGTCCTTGGGAAAGAGAGCCATTGGACGTTCTTGAATCTGCTTTATTCGTTGGCTCTTGTAAAAGAGCAGCTAAATCCAAATACTCAGATTCCTTTCTTTCAGGATGGGTCAACCTCCCACTTTGAAACTAATACAATCATCATCAACGATAAATTGCATCAAATGAGCGGGATCTAATCTCTCGTTTCTGATTTTCTATGCCACCTGTGCTCTTTTCATCCCATCCGTCCATTAAATGTTAATGGATAGATGGAATAGAGAAGGCACATGAATGGAATGGATGGAGAAGGCACATGATGGTACTGAGAATCCAGAACAGCCACCCCATATCCGAACTAAACTCTCCGTGTAAGTTAAACAATTACATTAAAATTATTTGTACTTTTAAGGAAATTGTAAAAAAATATTTTATAAAAATTTAAATTTACTCATTATATTAAATTGTATTCTTAATTTTGGATAATGTGATAATTGAACATGTGCACTTTACATAAATAATCATGTTATAAAAATAATTAAAATATAGGGTTGAAATCCAATTGGTACAAATTTATGTTTTAAACTGCATGCTGAAATTGGACTATGATGAGGGCATACTATATTTACATTATACAATTATACATGCATTATACATAATTATGCATTTTTTATAAGTATCAAAATAAATTAAAACAAATTATGTTTAAAATTATAATTTGCAATTATAATTATGTGTTAAATTCACTAGACCTCGTATAGTTTGAAACATTATCGATATATCCTTTAACTTTAAAAAACTATCAATATCTCTTTATAAATTTAGTTTTATGTTTTCCGTTCTTCCTAGTACCAATTTTTGTTAAAAACCCTAATTACAAACTTTAAAATGACATCATTTTTATTACACGCTCGCTGATACACGAAATTTAGAAAAGTTCAATAGCATGCAGTCTTAATCCTAATTAGTAGAAAGACTGTTTTTAAATTTTTGTTACATAACATTATACGTGATATAGCACGTGGTAATACACGACGTCGTTTCGGGATTCACAGTTAGAATTTTTAGCAAAAGTTGGTGATAGAAAATATAAGAAGATTAATGAATTTAACCCTGTAATTATAAAGACAATAATCTATAGTTATATAATTGTACTTGCACTATTCGTAATTAGACTTGTATTATTTATAAACATCGTAACAAACTTTATCTTTAGTGTAATCATACGATCCGAAAATTTAAATTTAAACTATAAGCTGAGGTCTACAAGTCAAAAGTGGTTTAGTTAAAAGACTTCAAAGTGACATATGAACAAAGAAGAACCAACTGTGAGTTTGAGACTAAAGACTAAAGACTTGCACAAAATCCAAAAGCATGAAGTGACCGGCGGGGGAAGGTGTACCAGACTTCCAATCACGATTCCTTGGAGCGCGTGAAGTTCAAGATAGAATCACTCGGGCCAAGTGCCCGCGTCAGGTCCACAAACTGACAAAAACAGCAGTACTTTATCTGTCCCACTAGTGAGTCGGGAAAGTTACACGCGCTCAACTTGGCGTCAAGAATCTCTTCTGGTCACTCGTCAGACATCCCATATTTATTCTCTTCATAGTAAAAGATCTTGCCGATCGTTATATAGAATTCTTCAAAATGAACATCGAAAGTTGGATCAGAGACAAGTTTTCTTCAAAACCCACATGGTGATCTCTTTGGTATGGAATTTAGTGTTGTTTTTGGAGTCTTTTGAGGATCTTGTTACTGTTTATAGTAGTTGTTTCTCGAACTCGTCACAACTACCGACGAGTACTACGTTAACCTCTTTTGTCAGACCAAGATCATTGAAGAATCATTCATGGTTGGTTATTACCAGTTTTTCACCTGACCGACCACCTATGCAACAAAAGAGGACAGTTTGCCATGATTGAACAATAGTAATCTATTGTTCGTGATCATCTTTATCGTTTGATTTATTCTGTAATATGTAAACGTGCATCGTAAAGAATTGGTTTTCTTTAGGGTGAGTTTTGCTGGAAGTCGTCGCTTAGCTCCAGGTGGATCACATTGCAGAAGAAAGAGCATGTTCTGTGATCTACTGGCGATGCTAGAATGGAACATCTTCACGAAACCAAATATACAGAATCTCCCTCAGATTTTAATAATGAAGTCATCAATGCCTGAAACTGAGCCGACCCACTATAGATAGAACTTTCTTTTTTTCGAAAACCTAAGGTTTCCAACTTTGAAACCTGCCCTTTGGTCCCAATTCGCAGCAGCAAAATCTGTTGAGGTATAGAGAGAGTGAACTATATGAATGGATGAAGATTTCAAGTTCTGCATTGAATGATCTATCATTCTATTGAGATAAGTGTTCATTACTATAGTAACCTAGAAGCAAGCAAAACCTGGCTTTATATATCAAGGAAAAGGCTTTGGAAGGCTATATTATGCCTATAACAAGACAGATTTTGGATTATCATAAGTTGAGATTTTACTATTTGAAGAGGAAAATGGCTTATTGTGTTAGCAATATAATCACTTAATGTTTGAAATCAAGCTATGACCATTGTTTTCAAAAGTGACTAGAAGTTAAACCAAGAGGAAATTTAAAAAAATTATTCTTTCCTATCGAAAAATTTAAATTTTAATTGAAGAAGAAGATTATTAAATAAAAATTACTCGGTTTATTTTAATTTGTAAAAGTTGATTAGATTAAGAAAACTGACCGACTAACTAATAAATTGATCAGTTTTTAACTACAAAGATTGTTAAACTAATTTAACCAGGAAAGTTAAAAACGAACCCAAAAATTAACTGATTCAAGATTTAATTATTAAACAGACTGAGTTGGTTCAGCTTATAAAACATCAGGTGTACCATTATTCTAAATATGAACAAAAACTAAAGATTAATGAATAACGTTGATAATGTATCTTTTGGAAAGCAATTATGCGATACTTACCTCCGATTGAGTCGTTTCCAAGGTGGATGAGTTGTTAAATAGCCCGTTATCACAGCTTCGGTCGGCAAAACAGCTTGTTGACATAGTCACTAGGTATTTTTGGTGAGAAAAATAGCCGTTGGCACAAAATTTTTAAATTTAAGAATTGCAATTCGAATTATATTGTATTTACAGACAATTATAAAGGAATGATACGAATACTTAATAGTCAACCTAAACTTTTATTTAATAGTTGAAAGTACTCTAGCTGGATATCATTATGTAAAATCAACTGCTCTACTTCAGAAGAGGACGAGACCGCACTTTGTAGCTTGGAGATTATGGAAAATCAGACAAGGGAAGTATCAAAGAAGCACCTCTTTTAACTTAATAATAAGAAAGTTTTGGAATGCTTGATTGGTCAATATTAAACATCGTGAAAAGCTCACCATGACTTTGTAAAAGAACGAATTGCTGTCTGTTGAGACTTAACTTTGATAGGGTATATTCAAAAGAAGTTCCTTCCTTCAAGTTCAATCCAAATGGCTGTTTAGACGAAGATGATCATTTTCACTTGATTAAAACGAAGTCTTGATTAGCATATTTGATACAATCTCCAAAGTCACAAACCCCATTTTGGTAAACATGCTAATACATTGAAATCTAGAAGTAATACACATCAAGAAACAAAACAAAGCGAAGAAAAAACCATGGAAGACCTACCATTCTAGGGTTTTCCTTCTAGCTAATCGTGAAGAAGGCTAACAGATTCCTTAATCCCGTCTCGGAGTAATTTCTTCTTGAAGGTGAGAATTCAAGGAGTTCATGCTATATATGGTTTCAGAAGTAATATCCTAAAATTTGCACTTGAACCTACACTGACCAGAAAAAGCTGAAGCTTCACCACATAAATTAACCTATAGTGGCTGGCTAGTGGAAGAAGAGCTAAAGCTAGACAGATCTGTCCACGCAGTACTACTCCAGTACTGATCATTCCCTGGATTATTCATTCCCAGAAACTGCCTGGACAAGTTCATCTCCTGATTTTCCTCCATTTTCACTGGAGCCAACAGAGTTGCTCCAGAACTGGATATCTTTGGTCTCACTTGACTAACTCCACC
This sequence comes from Erythroxylum roraimae, assembly GCA_027568915.1. Lineage (NCBI taxonomy): Eukaryota > Viridiplantae > Streptophyta > Magnoliopsida > Malpighiales > Erythroxylaceae > Erythroxylum > Erythroxylum roraimae. The sequence goes on along the minus strand of JAOSBL010000005.1, from coordinate 37,384,271 downwards.
ATAAGCTTGCGTTTGTTCAACACTACCTTCAAATGGATATAACCCTGAAGAAGACGTTGAATCTAACCCACCCAAGAAAGGAAATTGTTGATGTTGCAAGCGCCATTGATCTAAACCTCCTACTGAGAGAAGTGAACTACCTGAACCACCACTTCCATCAAGACCAACACCAGCTAAACCATTCCCTATTTGAAAGCTCAGATCACTTGGTCCTCCAACTGGAGCGGAAAGGCCACCGCCGTAATTTAAACCTACGTCAGCGGCTGAAAAATCAGTGAGATGATGTAGAGGAGCCATGAACCTTAGTTGAGGAAGCTGGGGTCCAAGGCCTATTATATCACTTGTTCCACTATTAGAAGAGACGGTGCTCGTAGAACCAGTGGAACAAGTTTGCCGGTCGCTGCTTACCGGAGACTTTGAGCTGCTTCCCCCTTTACTTCTCTTGTTCCTCCGGCAACCACCTCCAACTGGGACATTTCTTAGGGCACCCCCTCTGGTCCAGTACCTTCTACAGGTTTTGCAGAAGTGGCGAGGCTGTAAAAGACTGTAGTTGTTGAAATAACAAAACTTTGTGTTGGTTGATTCACATCTTGGACATTTTAATGCTACCTCTGGCATAGGTATGTTGGCCAACCGAGCTCGATCGGCCATTGAACCTGGCCTGATCGAACCTGCACCGCCAGTTCCATGAGGCTGTGGAGGAAGCAGTGGTGGTGGTGGCTGTGGAGGAAGAAGCTGACTGCTTGAACCAGAAGTTGCACCAACTTGTTGATGATTTGATTGCTGTAAAATCGAGCAAAAGTGATAATCAAATATCTGGTATATTCAAAACATGATATATACAAACAAAAGCTAGCAGGAATATTTATCTTTTGAAAAATTTTCTGCTTTATAGACAAAAAAAATCATACAAAAAACAAAAATTGAAGAACAACCCTTACTTGTTGAAAGTTGGCTGGATCAAGATAAGGTGGGATGGAAGGAAAAACCATGGTGCTTGAGCTTTCTCTTTTTGTAAAGTTTGATGGGTGTGTGTTTATTTTTTGCTCTCTTTCTTTTGGGAGAGAATACAAGTGGAGAATCACATCAACAAGGAGGAGTCTTTTGTGCAGAGAGAGAGGTAGAGAAAGAAAGATAAGAAGATGGAAGTGGGATGAGAACCTAAGCTAACATAAAGCAAGGACCTCCTTCATTTACTTTGTATTGAAAACATCGAAAGTAAAATTAGCCAATACCGACTATCATTAAAAGAATGG
>JAOSBL010000005.1:37316070-37329953 GCA_027568915.1 Erythroxylum roraimae | reverse complement strand
ATTGTGCTTTGCATATTGTTTAATATACTTTAAATAATATTTATATGCATAAATAATTTTTATTATAAAATAAAATACAGTTAAAATTAAAAGTGTTTTTTATTTTTATGTTGCCAAACAGTCTACTGTATGAAGTTCTTTCAAAAAAACTCTTTTTTAAATAACAGCCAAACAGTCAACTGGTTTCTTAGAAAAGTTCTTCTAAAAAAAGATCTACAAAAAAGCTCTACTAATAAAAGCTCTACTGGTATAAGCCTAAACAAACAGAGGGTTATTCTTATTAAACCATAAATATAACTCATTAAGACCACATTATTTGTCTTTATATTTTTAAATATATACACTATATTATATTCAAACGGCATTATTTTAAAAATAAAGAGTTAGAATTTTCAACCTCGAACTGGTCTTTTAAGTATGAGCTCAACTCAAAATTCAACCAAATTTTAACTTGATTAGTTGATTTCGAGTTAGATCGGAGTGAAGTTTGATTATTATATGACTTCCTTGCATTAATGAATGCATCGAAACTTTTGTCTGCTTATGCAAAATGAGCGACTCTTAACTCTTTGCACATCAAGCAGGCCGGCAGGATGAATCCTCAAGAGCATTCATTGAGCCCTCTGCCCTCAGGCAAGGGAAGTTCCAGTTAACGGTACCAAATGGATACAAAAACATTGTACCAAATGTTTGGATTCGAAATTATGAAAGGCTTGACCTGTCCAAGTGAATAACCAACTCAGACCACAGAAAAATCTAGTTTAGTAAACATCAAAATCAACAAAGTCTTCCATGGACGTCGAGTATATTCAGAAACTGAGAAGGAAACGTGACCAAACGATGTCCAAAGGAAAAGGTGTGATGCTTATACGCCACTTATATCAGTTGCCCGAAGAACCAAGTAACGCGTGGAAGAGGCTAGCCACTAGCAGTTTACTTGTCACTCTTGTCATGTATAACCTTACGTTTAAGGCATGATAGTTTTGGTCCTTTCGCTTGCTGATTCAATGATGCTTGTAAATTCTGAAAGGCAAGGCCATACTGGTTCGTTGGCTCTAGACATAAGAAGCTCACTTAGTTTCCAAGAACAAGAACTTTGGACAACCAAGTTGTTCATGCCAGACATAAGAAAATTTCTGTTTCTGCTTTAGTATATTTAGAGTTGCATGCACTTGCAATAGGAATATATGAATATATCGTGCATGAGTTGGGATGGGCAGGAACAGTGCACTTTCTATGCTCCTTCCAATTTCTGTGAAAAGACTAATTGAAAACTCGCAAGGTCAGTAAATATCCTGATACTCGTCATCGTGATTCCAGGTGGCTCCGTGCACGTTCATTGGTTGATTCTTCTGGGATGGAGTATATATGGCACGTCCAGATGCTTGATTTTGTCCAGACGAGGCAAGATCTTTCTCTTCCTAGTTTTGGTGTACCCTCTTATCTGGTCCCCTTAAAGATGCTAGTAAGGATAAAATTCATATGATTTCATATATTATCAATATACTATTTGAATTTTATAAATAACCATTCTCTTATAGTTCTGATTTTATAATACTTACCTCCATGCTGTCAAACTACCGGTACAAATTCTAACGGCGAACTTCAAAATGACGTCGTGTAATACCACCGAGTGCCATGTGTTGAACTTGAACATGATGTTATCACAGTCTCTATAATCAAAATTTTAACACAAGTTGATAAAATTATTGATAATTTCTAAAAGTTAAGAAGCACATTAATAATAAGTCAAACTATCTAATCTTGTGTATGATTTTAAGTTATTAAATCATTAAATAATTTATACTTACTATTTATTATATCTTGTTTAATATTCATTCAGAATTATCAGTTATGAATTATTATTCAGTCTAGACACTTTGCTATTTGTGGTCTCATTGTGATCATCTAATGGCAATCTTTTATTCAGACACTACCATTGTGCCCCTCTTACTAATTCTTCTATTTTGTGGTTTTCACTTCACTAAAGTTTCAATCAAAAGGCCTCAGGGAATGTGACATCAGTCTCTTTTACTAAATCTTTAACTTCTTGTTACTTAAAATTACTAGAAATTCAACTTCAAACTTTTGAAGAAAAAGAGTAACTAATATAAGACTTACTGCTTAATGTAAGACTTAGTTCATTGCGTCATACCCAGAAACTCAGACATTAGCTATGAAACAAAAGAAACGAGCAACTTCCATTTTCTCTTTACCTGTCGACGTATGAAACCATTTGCAATCAAATGGGGAGACATGGAACCAATTCCTGAATAATGCTATTATCCTTCCAACGCATATTAATCATTGAGTTGGCACCAAATATCCAATTCTTTGGTCGATTCCATTACACCTGATGCTAGTGGAAATCCTACGAGTACATACAATATCAAAACAACACAAACCGCATTATACTAAAAGGGGCACGTTTCTTTTTCTGTGGAACATATAACTTCTCTTTAACCTTTTTAATCAAAAAAAGAACTAAAGAGTGGAAGGACAACAAAAAGTGAAAAACTGTACTTAAGATTGATCTTAACACAGTATTGTAACATCCTAATAGATGAATTATTAATGCCAAGTGAACAAAGTACGTGCCAATTATGCTATGAAAAAGAAAATTAATTGGATCAAAACAGATAAAATAGAACCTAACTTACCACACGCAGTCCCCGCAAGTGAGTCAAACAGGTGGTCCTTCCTATAAAGGGACATGTCACATTAAGTAGTGAACATGCAGTTGAAGCCAATGCAACCTTTGTCCACCATCTCACAAAACCTGTAATTCCCAAACTGATTCGATTTACAGTCACCAACTTCAAATTCTTTTGTTTCTTCCGACCTCCTGACACCAACATCCAACACATATTAGTATTTTAGTATTGCATCCTGGTTTTATAAGTATCATGTCAGGAAGACCATCAGTCTGGCTTGTCCGATTGATTTCAGGGTTAAGAACTTCACTTGCCTGCCTGATCGTTGGTTGCACCACCCTCTATGCGCCAGCTACGATCAGGCAGTTGATAGGGTACCCTGCCTTCTCTTACATGACAACTATACTCATTGTGTCTGATGCTACACTTGGTGACACTCTCAGAGGAAGTTGGCATGCTCTATACGCCACCATCCTAGCTTTGGTCCCCTGTACGTTAACCTTGTGGATGGTTGGACCTGATGGGTTCACGACCGGCCCGGCCGCGGCTGCAGTGACCATTACATCGTTCATGGTATCTCTTCCAGAGTCAACTCCGATGATGTCCAAAAGAATTGCATTCGGGCAGATTGTGATCGTGTATGTAGATGCAGTTGTTAATGGAAGTGATCATACTGGAGTTCTGATGCACCCAATTCATGTTGCTTCAAGTACTGTTTTAGGAGCTTTGGCTTCTAACTTGGCTATGTTGGTTCCATACCCTCGACTAGCCTACTATGAGGTAACAATCATGATCACTGGATAATTCCTTGCAATGATCGTCTTTGCTTATTAAGAAAATATAGCAATAATTTTTAGAAAACATATAAATTATCCAGAAAGATTAAGAACGTGAATATTTTTTGTACAAACTCCACGATAACGATCATGATAATGCTTTAATATATATTCTTTAATCAATTATAATAATTCTGCAGCTCATGCTCTTGAAATATAAATTACAAATAAAAATTCCGACTTCTTTACTTGATAATCTTTGCCTTAATTACCAGTAGATCAAGCCTAATGAAAAAGTAAATCTAAAGAACGTCATCTGTACAACTACTTTTCATTTTTCAATCACTCAAAACTTATAGTTGCCAATTTTGGTATTGGTTTAGGGGTGCCTGCTTATTCAATTACAGTTATGGATATATATATATATATATCATAACAAATTTGAGTTCCTAGGTTCTAAAATAATTCAAATTAAACACCGAAGCTTGTAGCTTGTAGCTTTTATTAAGATGTTATTAGTGTACCGGACACTAATCTTGATAACCAGAAGTACGACAATAATTATACTAAACAGTTTTGATACTGTAATTTAATCACGAAAAGAATAATTGAATAATTGATCCATATCTAACTGAAGATGCTCTAGGATATGCAGGGAATCACAGCTACAAGCACAGATACTCCATTTATGACATTCTTCAGAACAAGAACAACATGAATCATAAAAAACATGTGATAAGTCCCGCAATTGGAAGATTTTAGGGCACTTTAAGCCCTCTCATGTGGTCACTAGCTTTTTGTAATGTTAAATGTCAATTTTCTATATCTTAAATCAATCTATGGCACCAAATTACAATAAAGAGGAGGAGAAGATCATGTTGCCTTGCATCCTATGGACCTCCCACTCTCAACTTCTTGGGATATCGGGTCATAGAAAAGTAGGATAAAAAGAGTTTATACTTTATATCCATCCACTGACATCATGCATGGACACACTAGTCATGTCGTGTTTTATTATAATTGCATATGTGGATAGCTGGTCTGCTAGTGGACACATGCATATATAAAAGAGTCCAATTCTTCTGTTCAATTTTATGGTGTTTTATTGTGTCTAGTAAATCTCAGCCATTCATTTATGCGGATCCCATATTTATTTATGTGAGGCCCATACAGGACCCGCATAAATAAATGGCTGAGATTTACTAGATACAATAAGACACCATAAAAACTGGACAGAGGATCTTGTTCTATATAAAAAGGCATAAAAACGAATAGTTGAAAATTAATTAAAGAACGGGGAATCGAATAGTTGAAAAAATAACTAAAGAACGGAGAAATAAAGTAATTTCTGAGATCATTGTCCATCAAGTACAGCTTTCAGCCTGATCTTAGGCCTAAATCAGAACCTTTAGGCTTTCAAGGCATTGTATTCTCGGCAATGTTCAATAATGGATTTTTATCCTCCTGCTAGGTTAATGAGAATCTAACTCGTATTATGCAACAAAAATTGCATGTGCAAAAGTCATGGAGAAGGAAGAATGCATAGTTGACGTATCTAATGCTTGCAGGCTAGGAGAGAATGCAGATTGTATATGGAGAATGCTTCGGAAAGAATGGACCTTTTGGTGAAGGCATTTTCTGCCAAAGACAAACAAGCAGCAATTGACTTGATATCTCAAGCAAAGTTCCTAAGTCAAAGAGGTGTTAGACATCTTCAAGACTTCATAGATAGTCAGGTAATGTACAATTTCTCATATAATCATTTTCACTAAAGTCTAGCTTTACCTCTGCACCCTAATGATTTTCTTTCATGGATTGAGCAGCGAAGTTTGATCTGGGAGAGACCTCATCTCAGACTCTTTGACCATAACTTGACAAACCCAGGTGAAAATTTACAAGAAATAGAAACCAAGTTAAGGGGACTGCAAATAGCTATTATGTCTTGCCAGTTGTTTCCAGTTGGAATAAACTACGAAGGGCTCATGGAAGAGCTACTTGCAATGAAAAAAAGGACAAGCTTAAAATTAAGCCAAGCTAAACACTTTACACCTTTCTGCTCAAAAACAGCTCCTGATACGACAAAGACAAGCTCGGAAAGTTTCCTATGGACCCCAAAGACAAATGAAAAAACACATGAAGACCTGTCAGCATTCTTCTTCATATTCTGCATGCAACTTCTCCAAGGTGAATTACCAATTCGTAGATGTTCAAAACCCATTTCAGGTAACACAGAAAAGACTAACACCCAAGACACCATAGATCAAGCAGAGTGCAGAATTATGAAGACTTGGAAAAGCCTGATTCCACAAGGAAGCAGGGAAAGATGGACATTTGCATTGAAGTGTTCACTTTCCCTGGGTTTTGCTGTGTTCTTAGGCTTGTTATTTAACAAAAAACAAGCGTATTGGTCAGGACTAACCATTGCCATCAGCTTTGAGAAGGGAAGACAGGCACTACTCACTATTGCAAATGCTCGTGTGCAGGGTACTGCACTTGGATCAATCTATGGAATCATATGGTGTTTTGTTTTTCAACACTTCATAGATTTTCAGTTTCTACCTCTTCTCCCTTGGATTATCTTCACCGCTTTCTTGAGGCACAGTAGGATGTACGGTAAAGCTGGTGCAACTGCAGCTGTTATAGGTGCACTGCTCATCTTGGGTAGGAAGAAGTATGGGATTCCTAGTGAATTCGCAGTTGCAAGGCTCACAGAAGCTGCCATAGGATTAAGTTGCTTCATTACATTTGAATTTGTATTGCAACCAATGAGAGCATCAAGTGTTGCCAAAACTGAACTTGCTTGGAGCTTAAGGGCTCTTCGAAGCTGTGTGGAAGACATGTCAATTTGCAGTGGCCAAGAGAACAGTCAGTTCAGAGATAGACAGAAGATGCTGAAATATAATGTAAATAACTTGGAAAAATTCATTGCTGATGCTGAGCTGGAGCCCAACTTCTGGTTCTTGCCTTTTAATGGTGGTTCTTATAACAAACTTCTTGAGTCCTTGAGAAAGATGATGGATCTCTTGCTATTTGCAGCCTGTGAAATTGAAATTATTCTGGCGGAATCAGATTCATTGGGATTAAACAAGAAGGAACTAGAAGAACTCCTGGACGGGGATTTAGATCATTTTAGAGGAAAAGTTGCCTCTTCACTGGAATTCCTTGAAGAGATATCTTTGATAAAGTCCCTTTCAGAACTTGAAGACAAGCTGCAAATGGACAAAGTACATTGTGATGTTGAGGCAGGAAAAGCACAACATGAAGATAGATCCAGGCTGGGTCCAGGAGAAGAAGAAGTTCTGGAGATTGTGGAATCTTTTCTCCAGCACTCAATCGAGGTAAGTAAGAAGCTTGACGACAATGAAGTTGAGCAGCAGTCTAGAAGTAAGATGACACTTTGCTTGACTAGTCTAGGGTTCTGCATCAATACTATGATGAGGGAAACAATACAGATTGAGAATGAACTAAAGAATCTAATTACATGGGAGAATCCTTCAAGGCATGTTAACTTGTATGAAATTTCGTGCAAAATTCATAACCTGCCCAAAAAATGATGGTGACCCATCTCCAATGTGTGGCATGAGTATGTTTCGGACTCAAAGAATGCTAGAGTAAACCCACATTTCATCATCCTTTTTACAACTTTGAATTAGTCACCCTACAGGGAGTGAAACTGAAGTGATCGTTCCAGGAATTTCTTTTCCATATACATCAATAGAACTCTAACCAGTTGTTACAATAGAACTCTAACCAGTTGTTACTGCCTAGGGAAGCATGAGATATGTCCATTCCATCTCACTTATAGCTAACGAAAACTATACAGAAAACTGATTTTCCATTCTTCTCTAGCTCATCAATTCTATGGACTGAAGGGCCAAACGTGAATTAAACATAAGACATGCTCTGCTTCGGCATATGAATAATCAGCATTTTCCAAGTACAAACCAAAGATGAAAACCCGGCAGCAACCAAGATTGTAAAAGCAAGAACGAGATCCAGGCTCAATTTAAAACTTTATAGTTATGGAGCAATTAAAAGCAAACGAAACAACGAAAAAGGTTATTAGCTAATCACATTCGCGTGGGCGCAGATACCCAGTTTCGACAAAATCAAGCTAACATTCATCTGTCAAACTAACTCAGATACACAAATCTCAACAAGACATGTCCCCAAGGTTACAAAATGCAATAAAATAGCAGGAAAAACCCTCAGTTCCCTTCATACTTAGGATCAGCCATCACATAATGATATGCGATTACCAGAACGAAGATGAAAATGCCAAGAAAATTGGCGAAGAAGCCTAAATCCTGATCGTCAAACATCTGCAACGACACATCCAGGAACAATCAATACACATAATTAACACCTCTTCCGAGAACAATCACACACAAATTAATTAACAATTAAGCAGGGAAATCGTAAGTCTAAATCAAATCGAAAAACAGAAAGAGAAAGAGAGAGATCAAGAACCCGTAACCGTCAGTATTAGAAATTTTTAGAGCCCGCAGACGTGCAGTGATCGGTGAAGTTAAAACGGATATAAGAAGACGACCTGGTAGCTGGTACTAATATAATATATCGAGAGACGACTTAGAGGACTACTGATACGGCGCCGTTTGGTGAGAAAAAAAAAACCGAATTAATCAAGAAGTAAAACAATTTAGTGTGGCTGCTGGGATTCGAGCCCAGGTCTCTACGGCCACAACGTAGAATTCTAACCACTAAACTACAGCGACTTAGTTGTGTCGTTTTGTCAAACAATACTACTGCACTTTATAGCTGATTGAAAGGTTACCTCTCTTGTCTTTCTCAATCGCGCACGAAAATGATATGTAGTACTGTGATTTTCCCGCTCCTCTAAACCTTTTGTCTCTGCTTCAAACCCTAACTAAATCTTCGTTAAATCGCGAATTTTGCTTTATCCGATCTCCATGGCTGCCTCGAACCAACCTCGGGAAGCAACCACCGTCACCGAGAAAGCCAGTAACACAGCCTCCTGTTCTTATTTTCAGAAAACAGTTGAGTTGTGTTTATCCTCTTTTTTTTTTTTGCAATTTTTGTGTATTTGGAAACAATCTCTTGCTGTCTCTCCCTCTCTGATTTGCATATTATGATTATTCCTGAAAAAAAAAAGGTTTCGTTACACGATTGGTGGTTGATTAAAGCCGATAAGGACTTCGAAGGGAAGAAACTTGCAGTTGCAGGCTTCGCTTCCGGAGAGTGCGGTTTCTCTTTTTCTATTTACTTGCTTTGCACCGAAACAGTTTCTTTTTTGTGATTTTTGTTTATTTTCTCTATAGTTTTTTTGTTTTTGTTCAGGCAACAAGCCTTGCGTGGTCTGTTCCACTCCGCACCCATCACTAAAAGATTCGATGTTTTCACTATCGAGACAGCTGATGGCGTCACTGTAATTTTTCAAGGCTTGATGAACAAGACACGAACTTTACAGAACGGATTTTCTTCCGAGGTTTATGTCCCCTGTTTTGTCTCAGCGTGACTACGCAAGCTTTATTTGTAGTCTTTCTGTTGAACTGGTTAATTAAGGTTGATTGCCCGTTATAGTCTCTTGGGGTTTGTTCTAGATACATTTCATTGCTTGGGCTTGTTCAATACCACACGGACTATACACAATGGTTTTTCTTCCGAGGTTTATGTCCCTTGTTTTGTTTCAGATGAAGATGCAAGCTTTATTTTGTAGCCTTTGTGTTGAACTGTCGATTTAAGATTGATTGCCATTTATAGTCATTTAGGATTTGTTCCAGCTACATTACCTTGCTTGGGAATTCCACGAGAACATTTTTGTTTCACAATTCCCTTTTTTGGAATCAAATGCATATAGTTTTCTATCTTATTGTTCTCATTAAACAGGTGTTCAGATATTTCTTGCTTGGCTTTCCTCCTCAATGGGAAGAATGTGCCAAGAAGTGCTTCGAACAAACGGTCAACTCTGGAACGGATTTGCAAGAACTCTCTGACTTCAATCAGTCGGTAACAGATACAGGTTTTAATCCCTACAATGCTATTCTTTTCACTGTACTGAATGCTTTTTCAAAACTGAATGTGCCAATCTATCAGCTGAAATGGCTATCTCTGTTTTGTATTTCCTGCCCCTCTTCCTTTAGAAGTTTCAGTTCTCACAGGCGAAGATTCATGTCTAGTTTTAACTCCAAGTAAGGACAAGAATGAAGATAATCATGATAGCACGGATGCAAGGGATTCCTATTACAGTGTATCTAAAAATATAAATATCAAATCTTCTGAAAGTGTTACAACAGACAATTATGTAGCTGTTAGTGTTCAAGGAAGATTATACGTCAATACATCATTGAGTGTGCTAAATGATAAACTTGAGCCTTCAATACTTGATAAGGAATATGGAACTAATTTGTCGACTACAGTAGAGAATGTGGTTGATAATGTGGACTCAGATGCCCAGGTGATCTTTCCACCATCATTTAACTGTTCCACAACTGCTGGTGGTTCAAGGAAAGATTTGTCTGGAGTACAAGTAGAACTTTCAAGCCACGATGGGGTAGGATCACCAGAAACTAGCATTGATTTGGAGAGCAATAAAAACAGTCAAGAGGGACCCATAATGAAGTCAAAGACTAATGAATCAGCTAGACTCTGTTGTGCGCCCACCAACAATAATGCATCAGAAGAATGTTTAGTATACAAAGGTTCTGATACGGATGATCATGGAATAATCAACTTGAAACAGATAGATTCTACTGGAATTGCAGGCTTGACTGTATTCTCAGCTGAACTGACTAGTTCAATGAAGAAACAGGAAAATCTGGGAGACAAGGATGGACTGAAAAATGATACAACAATATTTTCTACAACTTTATTTTCCTATGGACCTGAGTCTATGGTTGGATTCACAGATAAGAACAGAGAAATACTTGAAGACTGCCTACCTGGAACTCCAGATGTTGCAGATTCTGCAAATCATCCTGACATGTCAAATAAGTACCCTGGTCCAGAAGGGAATGGAAATGCTTCACATATGCTTGAACTGGATAAACTAAATGACAATCCAAATGCCTCTTGTCCTAGAAGAAGCAGTAGGCGTTTGAGTATTTTGACTGATAAGCGGAAATCTATATCAGGATGTTCATTCAAGCACAAAGATAAAAATTCAAAGTCAGAAACAGAGCTCCGGAGTGTAGAGAAGCGTAAGAAAACTTCACTAACAAGTTGTACTCAGGAACTTGTGGATGTACAAGATGCAATGAAAAGAGCTGCGAACAGGTTGATAAATTTTTCAAAAAATTTGGAAAGCAATGGGAAGGAACGAAGAAAAGTTACTGTTGTAGGAAGTTCATCTATGAAAAAAGCTAAAAGGAAAATTAGTTTTGATCCAAATGTAAGCCACCTTTGGATTCTGGTTGCTTAATTGTTTACTTTGTCTATACACATATTAATTCACCTAGATGATTCTTAAGGTAATTATTTGTATGAGCCTAATCCAAAGTTGCACAGTTTTCTGTGGATCAAGTTATCTTAGTAATTTTTGGCTGTTGAGACATAGGAACCTATGGCCTATCTATAAATTAAAGTTTTTAGCATTGTATTTTCTTCGTCTCTTTGCATTTTTTCTGTATGCAAGTATGAGAACCTGTGATCCATTTATAATCTTTACTCAGCAGTTATATGCTGCTATTCATTCATTTTGCAAACCTTTTTCTTTTGCTATATTTGAATCTTTGTTTGTCTTCTTTTGCCTGTTTTTGATGATATATCATTTCTTCATTATGTTTCTTTTCCTCTGCTAAATTAGCTAGTTGTTGCCTTCTCTGTCTTCACGTTTATTTTTGGTTTAGTTTACACTTAATTCTCTGCCGTCATATATTTTGCTTGTCTAATTATAGTATTTGTGTATTATAATTATTCCTTTTAAACCCTCTGCTCTGGTGAGTTTGTTTACACAGGGAGGAAAAGAAAAATCGCGTATGCTATCCCCCGAGTCCTTAAGTCTTAAACGATCTAGATCAGGTGAATATGATATCAAATTCATGTGGCAATTTTGTGTTCCTAGCATATTAACCTTTGTGTATTAAGGTAGTAGAATTTATGTGTGGAGTAACTGACATAATGAAGAGATTAGTTGTGGTTTTTCTCTTTCTTTTCACTGTGCTGTGGATTTGAACATTTCCCTATTTAATTATCAAAGAACCAAAAAGAAAATTTGAATGGTTGAAGTCATTTTTTGGGTACTTACCATATCCTGTTTGACGGACTTGTCCTCCAATCATGAAAACTAAAATCAGATGTCTTTTCCGTTTAATTACCTGGTGCCTAATGGTTCATTTTGTACGTTTAATAGTAATTTGAATGGCTTTTCCCAAGATCGGTCTTTCCTTGTGATTGTGTAGCTTGTAGAATGTAACCTTTAATAATGTATATGTTTAGTTTATTGGTGTATTTGTAGGAAGATTACTTCTACCTACCCTTGATTTCTGGCGGAACCAAATTCCTGTTTATGATGCGGTTAGTGATGATACTTTTCTGATTTAGTTATAACTTCTGCAGCTGCCAATGATTATTCATACTAAACATGTTCGGTGTTCTTGAAAGAAGTTAGTCCATAATGAAGAATACCTGTGTTATATTATGTAGTTAAAATTACCAATTTTGTTTCCATGCTATTTTTGAAAGAAATGTATGATCATTCTCTTGCTTTTTCGAGATGGAGAAGCATTTTCCAACTGTGTGGCAGTCTGACAGATTCCACTTACTTGGTAATGGGAAAGTATTCACATGCATCTTCTTTTCAATATATTGAATGTTCATGTACCTAGAGTTGGCAAATATAGCTTAGCTCGGCCTGGCTCTGTTCAACCCAGGTTAACAAGGCTTCAGGCACCCCTACGGTCTGAGCCCCTTTCCCCAAACTTACGTCGTTTTAATTTGTAAGTTTAAGAAACTCAAGATCAAAATAATGTTGTATTGTAAAAAAACGACGTTTAGGGCAGCCCAGGCTCGGGCAGCTTGTCCTGGGCCCGGGCCACGTGTAGGGGTCTTTAGGCTGGCCCGACTGATTGCAATCTCTACATTTATCTAGAAAGTAAGTTGAATGTGCACAATGGTGTAAATATTGTTGGATCCAAGTTAGGAGAATTGACTTGATTGATAGTTACCATCTTCCATAGAGAAACCCTCATGAACTATGTGGATACTCAACCATATACATTTATGAAATTCATGATGTTAAGTTGTTATTGCTTTTATGTGATTATTGGTCCACAAATGGCTTCTTCCCGGAAACACTGGTAGTTTATATTCTTGTCCGACTTTTTATATGCTTAGATGTGATGGAGAGGTCTTTCTATTGTTTCAGAACCGGAATATCACTGGAATTCAGGAAGACGTGATTCAAGCAACACCTTCTAGAGGTTTGTATTTTTTTTCGAACTATAACTGAATCACTGCACCTGATGTTCATTAAAATATGAAAACATTACCACTTTCTTTACTCATCATGGAGGAAGATTAGCTGAAGTTGGTCCACTGCTGTAACAAAAATTTAGTGATGATATTCATAGCAGATGCAAAGCTTGTAGGGAGGGGTTGGAAAAGATCGACCTGTGCATTATTTCTGAAATTTCTTGGTTTCTGACACTTTCTCTCATGTTTATGTTTCTGTGTGTTCGTCAGGGACTAAATCTGAGCCTCAAAAGAGGGGGAAAAGATGAGATTTGACTTGCTCAAACTAGCAAAACCTAGCTATTCTCACCGTTCCAGTAGTACTGACTTATCGTCTCCGTGAGTTAGTTGATGTTGGTATAAAAAACTTGTGCGTGGTTTTGTCGTATAGCTTACTCATTTCGTGAAGAATGTTGATCTCTATTTAGTGTACTGTGTATGTTAAGCTTGTTACGATGACGTGACGTTATGTTACATTGTTTCTCATTTGTAAAAAGAATAAAACTTTGATTTTGTTAATATGGCTAATGGATAGACGTCCACGTGGTAAATAATCTTTTGACCTGATGTTTACAAGTTTTAAAATATTGGGGGGTGTTTGTTTTTATTTTTATTTTTAGTTTTCTGTTTTTGGTTTTAAATTCAGTTTTTATTTTTGATGTTGGTTTTTTTCCGGTTTTTAAAAATTATGAAAATTATAAAAAATAGTTTTTGTTTCCCTTTTTTTTTCATAATTTGATTTATTATCGATTAGATATATATTATTTAATTATTTAATAAAAAATATGAATATTTAATTCAAAATTATAGTTATATATTTAATAAATTAAAATTAATTATCAATAAAATTATGAATAGTTTATTTATTTAATTTATATAATTAAAATTAAAATATATAAATATTCAAATAAAATTTGATTGAATAATTTAATTATATTTTAAATAAAATTAATTTATAAATAAAATTTTAATTTTTAAATTATTTATTTTATTAAAATAACGTAATTTTATTAATAATTAGTTA
>JAOSBL010000005.1:37232947-37243531 GCA_027568915.1 Erythroxylum roraimae | reverse complement strand
ACGGCCCGAAGGTTAGTTAGCAGTTACAGAAGCCTACATCGGCTTTTCTTTTTCTCTCGAAACTTCGGCTAAAAACTATGTGCGCATTTGCAGAACTTGACATTGAGCGGCTTCCGTTTTAGAGTCTTTACGGTTTCTTCGACTCTCAGTGAAGCTTCCAATTACATTCCGGCTGCTCCCATTCTACTCCCCGAAGGACCATGGAAGCAGGTCAATACCACCGCTCATTTGTTATTTTATTCGTTTTTCTTTCTGGTTAGTGTGGAGCTTGGTTTATTTTGGTTTTATGTGGAATTAGCTGGTTTATTGGCTGAGCGTTGCTGTGCGTGTAGATTCCTGGTGGAGTAACCGCTCCTAAAGGATTCAAAGCGGCGGGAATATATGGTGGTTTGCGTGCGAAAGGAGAGAAGCCTGATCTCGCCCTTGTTACTTGTGATGTCGATGCTGTAGCCGCAGGTAGTTTTAATGTTCTTGCTGTATTTTGTTATAGTGACATTTATGAGTTTAGATAATGATTTTATTCTGTGCATGTTTTGGGGTTTGGGACTTACGATTACTATTTTAGGTTTTTAATGTTGGAGATTTTCTGATTCTTACAGGTTCATTCACTACCAACATGGTTGCAGCCGCACCAGTGTTGTATTGTAAACAGGCATTGGAGATTTCTAAGACGGTAAATTCAGGATAAGAGTTTGGAAACTTCATTTGTTCATATCATTGATCATTCATTTTATCGATGAGGTTGTATTGGCATCGGGTTATGGTACCTACCATGTTCTTGGAACTATTGAGCTTGTTTTTGTTCTTTTATGGAAGAGAGTTTTATGGATTTGCTTTTACAGTTAGTTTTGAATTCTTTACTGGATGATACTCTAACTCTACATATTTATGCTATTTTATACCTCTATTGGATTTTATCTTGGGGCCTTATTTTGAGCGTCAGTATGTTATAGGCGGTAATGTCTGATGCTTACTGAACTAAGTGCAGAACGGAGGGATTAATATGTGTTTACATGATCCAGTGCTATATCTAAATTTTGATATTAATTTATATCTCAGACAAAAAATTTACTAAAAATTACGTCCTTGTAATGCCCTCAGCGATCACTTAAAACACTGTGGTATTTGAGTGGAAAAATGTATTGCTTAAAGTTATATAAATATTGTTTGTTTGATGGTCAATGAGCTTAGGGTTGATGTAGTTTATATTAGCATAGCCATAGATTAAAAGTCTAAAGCTCTATTTCTTCTTCAGGCACGTGCAGTGATGGTAAATGCTGGTCAAGCAAATGCGGCAACAGTAAGCTTCTGCCAAGAATTCTACAATAGTGCTAACTTTCCTATTTTCTTATTTCCTTTTTAGGGATTCATTGTTATTTATATATTCAGTTGCATATTCCTGTTTGAATGGATTACATGGAGGAAAAATCATTATTTTTGGCTTTTCAATCTTGCTATTTCCAAATTATATGAGTTGCTTTACTCAATCTGACCACTTTCTCTTATCATTAAAGTGTTGACTAAGAGATGCCTTCAATGATATTCAGGGTGATGCAGGTTACCAAGATTTGCTAGAATGTGCTGATAAGCTTGCTGCGGTATGCAAGCCTAGGTTTTAGCATATCTACCTGGTGAATTCATATTTTTCCCAAGCTTAGTCATTCCTGTCAATTGTCTCAGCTGCTAAGGTTAAAGAGAGAAGAAGTGTTGATCGAATCTACTGGAGTAATTGGTCAAAGAATCAAGAAGGTAAATAAGGAAAATCTACAAATATACCCTGATTCCTTATGTTGATCCAGTTGGTATGTTCAATAATTGTGCACCATATTCTCATCCTGTAATAATATGTGCAGGAAGCCCTTGTAAATTCCCTTCCAAAATTGGTTAACGTTCTCTCATCCTCTATTGAAGGGTAATCATTATCTTTCTGCCACATATTAGTCTTTGTTTTTCTATTTAGTACAACATCCATCTATTCACTCACTTGTTTGGTCTTCAGCATTGTGTTCACTACATGGTATTGTCTCCTTTATACATCCTACTGTTGTTTATGCATTTTTTCAATTCTTGTGCAGGGCAGGTTCAGCAGCAGTGGCAATCACTACGACTGATCTAGTTAGCAAGAGTGTGGCTATTGAGACACAGGTATGGATGGTTTCTTGAATTTTATGACTGGTGCTTATGTGGTTCCTCATTCAAATGAATCAACCCTAAACACATGCTTAAAGATTATTTTATCCTCAGTTAACATTCACGCATCTTCTGTTCACCAACGCAGTGGGTTGAAGCTTTGAACAACTAATATCTAGCATCCGTCTTTTTTCACTCTCTTTTCCAACATACCTCTCTCAAAGGGTGATAAAACCTTGAGATTTGGAGTTTATAATTTTGAATTGACAGGAAAGCAGGTTGACCTTATGTAGTTTGTCAATTCCTCAGGTTGGAGGGAAAAAAATAAAAATTGGTGGAATGGCTAAAGGTTCTGGAATGATCCACCCAAATATGGCCACCATGCTTGGTGTATGTCCCTTTTATCATTTGTCTCTTATGTCTTCAGAAAATTGTATTCTAATTCCTATTGCATTCTACTAATTTCAGGTAGTAACAACTGATGCGGTTGTTGCGAGTGATGTTTGGCGGAAAATGGTGCAGATCGCTGTGAATCGTAGTTTTAACCAAATAACTGTAGGTCACTTAATTACTCAAATTTCATCCTCTAAAAACGTGTATAAATTTTTCCAACAAGCATCACACAAAAAGTTTGGGGTTGGTGACACGTTGCTAGATTTATTTCATCCAGATTGCTAGCAAAAATTATCATTAAGCTGTTTTGCTGAGATTGTGCTTGTTTTTCCACACTAAAATTTACTCTCAAATTTTGCAACTGCTTTAAAGCTATTTGTTGCTTTTGAATCTTTGACATGTTTACTTTGAAATGTTTTGTTGGTTCCCAGTGCATTTGAATTTTCCTGATCTAAGAGATTGTAGCTAGCCAGAAGCCATACAGTTTAACTTTTCCTCCAGCTTTGCAGTTGTTTTTATGAACTTTCTTGAAACTTGGTGTTAAGGTACTTAAAATTCCCCGCATCCCTGGGAAGCAATTATGCTTTGCTTTACAGAATGCTGACATGCTTGCATTCCTTGCATGCCCTTGTGTATGGTTATGTGCTGATTGCTGATGATGCAGGTAGATGGAGATACTAGTACTAATGATACAGTGATTGCTTTGGCTAGCGGATTATCTGGATCAACCTACGTTTCTTCTTTTGACTGCTACGAGGCAATGCAACTTCAAGCAAGCCTTGATGCAGTAAGCTTGACTGCCATAAATTTGTCATTGATCTACTTGTATCAAACTATTCTATTTTTCATTCTTTGTATAAGTATTTATCCCTGTTTAGATTAAAAATAATTATATTAACATGCGCACTCACATTTCCCTTTTTTCCTTTACCAACTATATTTTATGTAACAGACCCATGAAATATTGTGATACCTAATTTTAGGGTTGGCATTTTGGCTGAACCCAACCCGAACTTGGCTTGAAACATGAAAACGGACTTCAGGTTATTTGGTCCTGCCCGATGCAAACCTGATCAAATTTTGGGCTTAGGCTTGGGCTTCTTTTTTTAAATTTTGAACCTTACAAAGCTTGGCCCAGCCCATTGCATGCATTGTTAATTTGTATCATCGCCTATGTTAATTTTCTTTCTTTCTGTTCATCATTCTTTAAACATAACCTATTTTTTGATAAGCATCATACTCCAACTATGTTCAGCCAACTCTTCTGCTGGTATGTCTAACCTTTCCCATATGTAACTGTTTGCGTGGACTTTTTTGAAGGTTAGCATATGTTGTATTGTGGTATCCTGGCCTCTGATTGATTATTAGCCCTAAATATTGGTAATCTAGGTTCAACATTTTTGCTCTCAGGTTATGCAAGGCCTTGCCAAATCAATAGCTTGGGATGGAGAAGGAGCTACCTGCCTGATAGAGGTCTAATTCTATGTTAAAATGTCTTCTAATAATTAAGGAAACAAAAAATGATATCACATTCCCTTCCTCCAGTTAGGGGCACACATCTGAAGAAACAAAAGTTGCACTTGTATGACGTGTGACAAATACAAGATCAAGTTTTTGCTGTGTGCAGAAGCTAAATTGTATCTGTTCCACTTGATCCTTTATTACTCAAATTTGAAAATTGGAATGATTACCTAGCATATTGCGATAGGAACACAGTTAACCATTTAGAATTTGGCAGCTTTAACTAATTTGTACTTTTTATTTAGGTTTCAGTGACAGGTGCAGAAAGTGAGGCTGCAGCAGGCAAGATAGCACTCTCAGTGGCATCTTCTTCACTTGTCAAGGCATGACACTAAACTTGAAATAGTTATCCATGCTTTGTCTAGCCATGTCTAATTGACACGCGGATACTAGGCTGCAATATATGGAAGAGATCCAAACTGGGGACGTATTGCTGCTGCCGCTGGCTATGCTGGGATCAATTTCACGCAAAACAAACTTCGAATTAGGCTCGGAGATTTTTTACTGATGGATAATGGGCAACCACTTGCATTTGACAGGTGAGATCAACTTGCTTGGCTTGGCCAAGACAAGTCCTCAAGTCCTCCCAGTCGCTCAGATGTCTGTCTGGTTTTCCTCGTTATGTTTCAACTAGTGATATATGAACCTTTTCAGGGCTGCTGCTAGCAACTATATGAGAAAGGCTGGTGAGGCTCATGGAACAGTTAATATTTATATATCTGTGGGTAAGCGTCAAGATGCCATAATATAAGACAAACACAAGGCAACTGTGCTTTTATTTGGCTAGTATTTCCGCAGCCATGAATCTATAATTTGACAACCCCATAGCATTTTAAACCATGCAAGTCTTCATATTACACTGCCCATGCACTGCAAGAATTGTTCAATAGCTCCCCATTCAGACTATGTTTCTCAATACTTCCAAACGCTATTAACCGAAATTTGCTTGCATAAGCGGGAAGCTTGGAAGTTCTATTTGATTGATTTCAAATCATTTATGTTAGCTTACATTTGAGACTGTAAAGTTGCTAATGAAAAAACATACTAAGAGTGACAATAATGACATTTGCACATTCTTTCCCATTCTCCTCTCTTCAATTATGCTGAAATGAAGTTTTGACACTTATGTGAGTTAAGAGATGAGCTAACTAGCAGTCATTTGTTCCAACAGGTGACAGATCAGGGAGTGGACAAGCATGGGGCTGTGATTTAAGTTACGATTATGTCAAAATAAATGCAGAGTACACAACATAACGGAGCACACTGCATCTTTTTGGTTTTTCATTTCATGTACCCTTACCAGAATAGATAATTTAGACACCATAATTCTACCTGGCTTTCATAAGATTGTCAAGATCGGTACTTTCCAGGTGTTTATCTGAAATTTCATTCACATCTACGAACAGGGTAATGTGAGCACAGGTGGTTCCTTTTAACATATGAAATGGGCAGAATTCCTGTTTACAGTCAGACGTCTAACTCAAGTTCATAGCCTAGTGGAGTGTCAACAAAAGGGCACAAGAAGGAAGTGTCCTCCAGTATTTATTTATTCACACAGCTTCAGAGCACGGTGCAACTATAGTGAAGATGCCAGTTCACAGTGCCTGCGTAACTTTAGTGAAACTTGGTGATTGCTTCAGAAAGCTACTCCTGCCACAATCCGGGCCGCCGATGCCAAAATCATCTTCTGCATTATCCGTTGTCCGGTAAGACTTATCTTTCCACCAAGTTTGTTTGCAATATTGCTTCTTGTCTTGACCGCTAAAACCACCACCTCGTGAAGAGTCACCCTTTTGGCCTTTCTTGCTGTTTTTCTTGTAGTTGCTATTGTTATCTTTAACCCTATCCATTTCCGATTGCTTCTGCTTGCTTTTTATCGTGTGATACTGAGAATAGGATCAAAAAATTGAGGTGCCCAAGTCACACTCAAATTCTAAGGATTTAGTGCCCGTTTGCTACCTTTCATGGCTGAAAGGAGCTGCAAAAGGAGCACATACACAAACTCCATTAGCTCAAAAGGCCTATTAAATTTGGGAGTATAGAAAATGCCATCTTTCTTATTTCTATTCATGATACTTTTCTTCTTTTGTTACTATAAAGTAAACTTTTTATGAGGAACTGCGGTTTTATACGTCCTGGAACTCCATGTCGAAGTTTTGTACTATGGATTCCTCAGAGAACAGTAGCTGCAATGACAATTCAGGATCAGTATCATCTTGAACCAATCTTTAAGGGGTAGATGGGAATGTTGCAGACTTATTTGATCACAAGTTCAGGGCCAAGATCTTTGAATCATTCCTCTCCATCGCTGCTGTTATCTCTATCAGAATCTTATGGATCTGGAAAATCTTGTACCTTAACCAACTTACGAAAGTCACTATCTAGTTCATACACCAGAACATCGCCTCACGTCCATCGATCATAAAAGTTGCAACAAAAATCTGACCAGAGAAATTGCGCATAAAAAAGTTGGATAGTAAGTGTTCTATCAGCTTCACTCATTGCACGTAAATGTTCTATCAGCTCCACAGATGAAACGCAGCGAGAGAGGAGGAGAAAGATATATGAAAGGAGATCATTCAAAAAAACATATCAAGTTATGAGTTTAGAGGTTGAGACTTGCGAGATCATTGAGCAACAGAGGACGAAAAGAATTGAATTGCTAGTAGATTAACCGTGTTCAGGCTATAGTGCGGAAAGATATTAAGCATCTAAACTTTCAGCAGTTTTGGTTAGCTTAATGACAAAGTTCATCAATATATCTGCTTCAAAAGTAAGCATGCATAATGTAGCCATTCTAGGCATCAAGAGTGGTAACAGCTTCACAGGTAAGGCCATAAGATTGGGTAAAACCCCACAGCTTGATTGTGCAAAACCTTACAGTTCATCCAGAATCTGATCACCATTTTTGCATATTACATATTCCCCTTACTTTGGGAGTTGGAGCCAATATCTTCATAGCTTGTAGTTAGTATGGACTCCAAAAGAGAGAAACAGAACAGAAATACTAACATCAACACAAACCATCAATAATAATAATAACCAATAATATTTCGGTATAAGTTTCGCTAGACGGAGGGTTTGAGGAAACTCAAAAGTACATAGTTTTATCCTTAATTAGTAAATAAGTTGTTTATGATAGATTCACACGAAGAAGAAAAAAAATGTATGTATATATATACGCTAAATAAATAACTAATATACAAATATAAAATAGAATAAAAATAAAAAATTATACAGAATAAAATAATAAAGTAATAATTATAAAAATATGCATAAATATATAATGAATCAATGAATATAAATAAATATGTGCAAATAGAAATATAAAAATAAGTAATAAATAAATAAATTAGAATAAGGTAACGAATAAAAATAAAAAATAAAAAAGTAAATAATATACAAAAAAAAAAGTAAATCAATCAATCAAATAAGTCGTTACAATAAAAAATCTAACCTAAGTAAGCCGTTACAAGAAAACATCAACATCAACCGAAAACAAAAAATGCCTTACAAAGTATGCGAGTAGAAATAAAAACCATGCATGTTGAAAATAAGTATAACCAACTAGTTATGTGCTAAGTAAACATTGGCTTGAGTAATTTTAGAAACAATTTGAAGATTTCATCTAGAAGTTCATGTTAAATGATCAATTCAATTAACATAAAATGAGGCAGATATCATCCACGTCTTTGAAAGCAACCTTTCTATATATTAGAGGTAAAATTGTGTATTATTAGACCTTCTCAAATCTCGCGTATTAATGAAACTTTTATTGAATTGTTGTTGTTGTTGTATATCATGCACTCCTTTATATCGAATATGTCACGGATAACAAGGAAACAACCTCTCTATTAATTAGGGGAAAAGTTGTGTATTATCGGACCTCTCCGAATTTTGCAATTCTACAGGGCTTCGACTAAGTGACGATGATAATAATATCATGGATAACAAACATCTATACAAATCATACAAGGAAACAGACACGTTCATTTGGCATGGCTCATCTTAAGAACCTCAGCTAGCAAAGCAGGATTTCATATTTGCAAGACAATGTTCTCGCCATTTTATACCTAAGTACATATTTATCAACATCTATACCAGTAAGCGTGAAACCTGCCCTGGTCAAAAGATTGCCCGCATCACAGACCTGAAAAATAAAATAAAATTTGTTTATTATGGTCTACTTTGAACCGAATTACCTCAAGTTAACTGAAACCATACCCCAGGTGATCAGCATAAAAGACGACTAATTCCCCTTTCACGCTCTAGTTGAGCCAAAGTACTTGCTATTTATCAACTCCCTAATTACAACAAAGAAGCAGCAAAATAAATTAATGTGCTTATACCTTAGTACTACAGAACTTGAAATAAGGAAGAAAAGAAGAAAAAAAAAAAGGGAAAACTGTAGGAAAAAGAGCAACAAAATTAAACAACTTTACGGTTTCTCCCCCAAGAATGGCTGCTAGAAATAGCCCTTCTGGCTTCAATGCTAGTTTACACTGCCATTAATTCAGTAAAAGAATGTCATTTAAATAATAGCCTTAGAATGAGACAGAAAGTAAGAAGTTAAAAATTAGTAGTTTGATTCCCTTCACTAAATTCTGTCATACACACTATCATATTTAAATCGGATGCTCAAAGAAGTGGATCCCTGTAGCATGGCTTCTGGTAAATCATTTGTCCAATAGAGTCCCAGGCAACTAATTGCTAGATCTAGAGAACTTCAAAAACATATATACAATCTCAGCAACTTAGATTAAAATTAACAGTAACTAAACCTCATAAGAATTAAACGAAGTAATAGGCAAACCTATCTTTTAGGGGGGCAGAAACTCTTCGTCACCAACCACAAAGGATGTCTCCATACTGTTGTTCATATTTTGATGAGCATGCCTACATTTGTTAATCATGTTCATCATCATGAGCTTTTCAATGGATCCTGAGAATGATGTTATATAGCATTAGCTCCAGCAAATGCACAGCAGAAACAAAAAAATACTCTGTGGAATGGTTATTGACTAACAAATGTCATTAGTGTATATATACAAACGTTTGAGTGAGTGAGCATAAGTAACAGAAATGTTGCAAAGAAAGAAACCAATGATTGAAAGTTGCAGACATTATGGATATTTAACACTTGGGACTAGTGGCTGAAGGAAGAAGATCTAACAAAAAATCCACGTAATCTCCAAAAGAATATGGTTTTTTTTTTCTTTTTATTAAAAAATATAGCTTTCCATGTTTAATTTGCATTGAGTTGCCTTTGAACTGAAGAAAACAAAACATTGATTGGGGCACTCTCCTCTAGCACCTTGAATCTCACACTAGGCAATATCCCAAACACCTGAATCACACAGAGTCACTTACAGTTGCTCAATATCTTCATATTTCAACAATCTTTGTTCCTTTATAGGAATGTAATTTTGACAGAATTCAAAATTTAAAAGCTAGTTTACAACTCCTCAGTTTTCAGTTAACCTCAATGTAATGCAGAATCCTATATGTCAAATCAGATTCTCGCAAAAGGAAAAGAAAAAAAGAAGATCACAGGTCCCTATTTTTAGCAGTTTCCACCATCTCTCTTTACAGTCGTAACAGATGAATCATAAGCTCTATAACTAGGAAACTTGTTCAACTCTCCACGAACCTAGAAGCCTCCACATCAAAGGGCAAAATGAAAACTTTAAATAAGTTCAAAACGAAAGAGAAGCTAACTACCTCCAAGCGGTCCATCAAGTTCTCAGCAACAGCATCCATCAATGGATCCTTGGAATTCATCAACCACTCTGCTCCATCAGGCTGCGCCCAAAAGCTTAGGGCAGACACGCCAAAACTCACAATGCCAGTGCCAAATATCCGAGTACATACACTACAAATAAATTCTCTTGATTCATTTATATTGAGTTATTCAACCAAACCGAAAAAAGAAAATGAAAGCAACTTGGCATTAACTACTGAGAATATTAGGAAACGAAAGTTTGGTTTTACTTGTTTTCGCTTGAGATGGTGGTCGAAGACCAAAACCCTCGAATTTTGCAACCCATCTCCGCCGCTGCCACCGTCTTCGGTACAATAAGAGCTGCATTCAATGGAAGTGTGGGCTTTGATACCGTTACGCACCGGATATTAGACTGGTACGAAACGATTGGCAGGTCCGTTATACCGAATTTAAATATTTTAGACAGTACCGGTCAGTATCCACTATTATTTAAAATACCAGACAAATATTAAAAATTTTAAATAATATAAGAACCTTTTTTTTTTGTAAAATTTTCAAAAAATTTTAAATTCTTCTTCCCTCCCTTCCACCTCTCCTTCCCCTCTCTTTTTTTAAAATTTTTTAATTAGTTATTTTATTTACTTCAAATTTTATAATTATTGTAAATTTTTCATTTTTGTTTTTAAAATAAAAATAAATATTTTATTAATAATAATTATTATAAATTAAATAAAAATTAAAAATTATTGTTATTTAAATTTATTTTAATATTTTATATAATATTTATTAATAATGTATTAATAAAAATATTTTATTTT
>JAOSBL010000005.1:37208403-37230364 GCA_027568915.1 Erythroxylum roraimae | reverse complement strand
TTAATAATTAAAATTCTAAAAAATAATAATTAATAATTGATATTTAAATGTTGTATTTATTAATTATTTTTTATTAATATTAACGCTTAAAACAATTCCACTTGACTTTACTTCAATTGTTTAACCCTGACCTGTATATCTCATTCTTAGTATTAGATTATCTGTTTCGGTTAATCAATTCCTACTTTATTTCATTAAATATTATTAACACATTTATGTAAAATTCACATAAACATGTGGACACAGGTTTAGAAACATGTGCACCCCTCAGAAAAGAACCACCCTCATGTATGTAGCTGTTTAAAACTTGGGGCCAGAGCTTTACTTCTCATAAGGGATCTACCGGCTCGAACAAGGATTAGTTTGAGAGTGAATGACTTAAAAGTGTCTTCCCATAGTTGAAACCCTCCTAGAACATCTCGTGGGAAATCAAAAAAATAAAAAGAAAATAGGGTGCTCCAAGCCACTGCTCTCGTGTCAAAAAAAAAACAAATTAACTTTAATTGTTTTATTCTTCTCCACACCGCGCCCCCCCTTTTCGTCTACAAGTGCAACCTTTTTACACGACAAAAGCCATGAAAACTAGTACAGTAGCTACAACCCAGCTTGGGGTATTTCCTAGAAAAAGTTGGATATCTAAATGATGTTACGGCCGGAGTTCATCTGGGAACCAAGACTTATGAGAGACGAGCAAAGGTAGAGAGTGAGGCACAAGCCACAGAGATGGTGTCGCAAAAGTAAAGGCAAGTAGCGGCGAAAATTGTCGGGGGAGAGAAGAAGAGTCGAGAGTGTCAAGTTAAGGTTGGCTGATTTTTATTTTTATTATTTTTGTAAATTAGTCCTCTAATTTTTTAAAGTTTTCAAATCTTTCTAGTACTCGATCGGTATTTTATATACTGGCCAATACTAAACAAAAATTCTTTTATTGACCTGTACTAATTTTTGGTACGGTACCATTTTGTTTAGTACCGTTTTTCATCAATACAACATATACCCGTTGATATTGACCGGTACCGTACAAAACTCATAACGTTGATTATAAACCCAACATAATTCTTGGATTTGAAGTCAATGAACGTTTGATGTTACATTCAAGACCACCTCGTTTTTTTAGCGAAGTTTGACATGATAGATGAAAAGAAGAAAGAAAATACTTTTATTATTATTCTTTTCTCTAAAACGTACTTATTATAATGTACAATGTGGGAAAAAAAATCTCAACAATTAATCCTATAGTTAAAAATTAGGAGTTTGAGAATATATTTATAGTTGTACAATCTCAAAAATTATGAAGAAAAAATATGGACACTCCTTTGAAGTTGGTGCATAGATATCATGCATGCCCAACGTGTTAAGAAATTTTGAGAACATATGATTTGA
Source organism: Erythroxylum roraimae (assembly GCA_027568915.1). NCBI lineage: Eukaryota > Viridiplantae > Streptophyta > Magnoliopsida > Malpighiales > Erythroxylaceae > Erythroxylum > Erythroxylum roraimae. The sequence continues at coordinate 37,228,984 of JAOSBL010000005.1, read as the reverse complement.
AACTGCTTTGGTAAAAAAGTTAGTCAATTAATCCTCAGGCCGAATCTTGGGCAACTCCACAGTTTTTTTATCCAACTTCTCCTTAACAAAGAACCTGTCAACCTTAACATACTTTGTTTGATTATGTTGAACAGAATTGTGAGCTATATCATAAGCAGCTGTGTTGTCACAATATAGACTAATTGGTTACTTTAGCGAATAGCTTAAATCCTGTAAAAATAGTGTGAGTCACAAAACTTCACAGAGATCAAGTGTTATATCTCTGAATTCAACTTTTGTACTTGAGCAATCAACCATGTTTTATTTTTTGTTTCTCTGTGTGACCAAGTTACTACTTACAAATGTTAAGTAGCCAAAAGTTAATCATCTATCTTTTATTGATCTAGCTCAACTGGTATATTTTTATATACATCTATACTTTGTCAATCTGTATTTTTAGTAAATAAAATTCCTTTACCTAGAGTAGATTCTAGATGTCTCAAAATTTTCACAATTACTCTCATATGTTGTTCTCCAAGATTATGTATAAACTGATTAACAATATTTAAAGCATAAGCAAAGTCAGGTCTTGTGTAAGCAAAGTACATTAGCCTTCCTACAAGCCTTTAGTATCTTCCTTTATAAAAAGGTATTTGATATGCTTCTACAAATAACTTCAAGCCTTCCTTAACGGGTGTATCAACTAGTTGATATGCTAACATACCAGTTTCTTGTAATAAGTCTAATGTATATTTTCTTTGGGATAGAAAATTTCCTTTGTCTGACTTAGAAACTTCAATCCCGTAAAAATATTTAAAACAACCAAGAACTTTCATTTTGAATTCTCTATAGAAGTTTTCTTATAGTACATTCCTCTCTTTTAGATCATCTCTTGTCGCCACCATATCATCCATATGTATAATAAGGGCAGTGGTTTTACCTTACCTTCTTCTTAAGAATAAAGTATGGTTAAAATTACTTTGATGATATTTGAAAGTTATCATAGACCTTATGAACTTTCCAAACCATGCTCTTGGAGACTGCTTCAGGCCGTACAATGATTTCTTCAATCTATAAACCTTTGTACTCTGCCTTTCTATTGCCATACAACTTCGTGGAAACTCCATATAAATTTCTTCAAACAAGTCACCATAAAAAAAGGCATTTATTACATAAAATTGTTGCGAAGGTCAATCCAACTTTGTAGCTAGGGACAACAATACTCTAACATTATTGATTTTAGCTATAGGAGCAAATGTCTCTGTGTAATCAATCCCATAGGTTTGGTTATATACCCATTTTCCACCGATCTTGCTTTGAACCTTTCAATTGTGCCATCTAAATGGTACTTTATGGTGTGCAACCCATTAGCATCTAACTAACTTCTTTCCTGGTAGGCATTCAACAATCTCCCAAGTTTTATTCTTTGTTAAGGAGTTCACTTCCTTATTCATTACAACTCTCCACCTTGGAACATTTACAGCTTCCTGCATATTGTTAGGAATAACTAAAATAGATAATTGATTTACAAATGACTTACTTGATTATGGCATAATATTATTTGACACGTAATGACTCATGGAATATTTAACTCTCTTGAAATTTCAGGTTTATATGTAAGCTTGGGAATACCTCTAGTAAGACATTATGGTAGTTGTTTTCTAGGTGGCTCAGGGTCAGGAATAGGAACATCCTCAGTAAACTATTGGTGTGATATATTAGTGAGAGTCTCAACTTCTACACTTGATAGACCAACATCCTCCTCTTCAGTGGTCCCTTCTTGTTAATATCCTCTGGTTCAATAGCCCCTTCATGTTCCTCTTTATGCTCCAACTGATTATTAGTAGCATCACTAACATCATTATCATATGAAAAATGACAATCACCTTCAAACTCCCCCTGAAGCTCATAATCAAGAGTTTGAATTTCCTTCTAGTACTCCCCCTGAAGTTCAGATTCAGAGAAATACACTATATCTTCATGAAAGACTACATCCACTATGATGAACATACGTTTAGTTGGAGGATGATAACACTGGTGCCCTTTTTGGTTTATCATGTACCTAAGAAAAACACCTTATAGGGTTCGTAAAGCTAGCTTGTTATGTTAATGTTTATAGATATGCATAAATGCTACACATCCAAAAACAAGAGGAGACAAATTTGGTATTGGTAGAGTAGTTACAACATTAGTGAGGATTTAAAATGGTGTTTGAAATTTGATAGAGTGGGAAGGAGTTCGATTAATCAAATATGTAGCAGAAGAAAGAGCTTTTTCCTAATAGGTTATTGGCAAATAAGCTTGAATTACTGAGTTACGAACAACTTCTAGCCAATGTTGATTTTTCCTCTCACCCACCCTATTCTGTTTGGTATATCCATACAATTAGTTTGATTAATAATGCCTTGTGCTTTCAAATTATGTTACAATTCAAAACTCCGATATTCTCCACCATTATCACAATGAAGAACTTGAACCTATGCATTGTAATGAGTTTAAATGATCTTATGAAAATTTTGAAATAATAAATTCACTTCACTCTTGGATTTCATTAACCAAAATCAAATCATCCTTACACAATCATCAATAAAAGTAACAAACCAACGAGACCTACCCAAAAGTTGGAATTTTGGATGGACCCTATACATCGAGTGAATAGCTATAAAGGGAAAGGGACTTTTATTTGACATTGATGGCAATAAATTTCGATGACATTTTGCAAGTTCACAAACATCACGACAGAAACTAGAGACATCAATTTTTTCAAACAAACCAGGAAAGATAACTAAAAAATGTATGCCCCAAACGTCGATGCCACAGTCAGTGTTTAGCGTTATTTTTTCAACCTTTAAGTCATCCATGACAAAAACTTGATGCAACTTGTTTGAACTCCTTGACCTGAAGTCCAAATAAAACAACTTATCTCTTTTAATACCACAACCAATCGTCTGCTTTGTTTAGATGTCCTTAAAGAGACACAAGTTAGGCTAAAAAATTACAATACGACTATGAACGACCAACACATAACCTAAATTTAGAGTATTAGTGAGACTTAGAGACCCTTCCCCAACCTATCTAGAATAAAAGGCCATATGATTTGTAGCATCAAAATCAATTATCCATGTACTATTAGAAACAAGTGTAGAAACATTAGAAGTCTTACCACCATTATCTGTAGTTGCTATCAATGTTGAAGTTTTCTCAACAACATCATCGTTAGTTTTGATCTCAGCAATAGCAACAGTTTGAGTCTTCTTGAAATTATTCTTTCGGGGTGCTCGATTATGGTCCCACCAATTTGGATATCTTATAAGTTCATAACAACAATCTTTAGTATGTCTAGTTTGGTTGTAATGAGTGCATTTATAATTTTATATGTAGACATTTCACTACTAGTTGTTGTCTTTGATTTGTTTCTAACTACCATAACAACAGCTTCAAGGTTTCTAGATTCTCCTTTCAACGTTTCACAATGTATTGCCTCTCGCCGAATCAATGCATAACATTCTTCTATAGTCAGAATTGATTCCTTCCTTACAATCTTTCCACGAACTTGTTCAAAAACATCATCTAAACCTGCTATAAATATATGCACTCTTAGTCATTCAATCGACTTTTGGAACGCTTCAACATCTTCAGGATCCTTCATGACAAATTTGTCCTAGTGATCCAGTTGTTAAAAGACTTTGGTTAACTCTCCATAGTATCCAGAGAAAAGTCTTCTACTTTGTTTTGCATTGAACACCTTCTGGTTCACGGTAAAAAACTGAAATTCATCACTTCCATCATGGAAGGCTTTTACTAGTGCACTCCAGATTTCACACGCTATGGGTAATTATAAGTATCGCTTCATAATCTTTAGACTAATAGATATCATCAACCATCTTTTAACTTTTTTATTTTCATCATACCACTTCATTACGCATCTTTAGATCCTATAGGTGATTTTGTTTTGTCATGAATATAAGAGAGTTTCCCCCTTTCAGTAATATGCATCTGCATCAGTTGTGACCAAACATCATAGTTTGATTAAGAAAGAATAATGCCTGTATTATAAAAACTTCTTCACATTGAACAATAATAGGAACCTATTTTGATTCAAATGATTCACTTTATTTTTCACCCATTTTCAAAGGTTTTGTAAACTCTGGTATCAACTAGAAAGATGCGAAAAAGAAGCAAGAAAATACTTTTATTCTCATTCCTTTATACTAGTTATAATATACAATAAGGGAAGAAATCTCAACAATTAATGCATGATTGACAAAGATGTTAAGTCATAATCCTTTTAAACGTTTATGACATGTTATAATTCTTTATGTATATGTTGAAATGTTAGGATTTAAATTAAATTTTAGTTAACATTTTAGGGTCCAATTTGACTCATTTGTCTTTGAAAAAACAAAGATTTGTATATAAAGATTCTTTTTCAATTAATTGAAAGACGATCTTAATAGAATTTCAAGTGAGTCTTAAATAATGTTTATTTAACAAACTACTGTAAAATTAATCTGCAATATCTCTTTTCTACTTTCTTTATATTATTTGTGTGTGTGTGATTGTATTTAATTATATTAAACAATATCTAAAATAATATATAACTAATTCTGATTATAAATCCATATCACAATAAAAATATTATTTTATTAAAGCTAACATGTGATATACAAATTAAATAATGATACAGAAGTATATTTCATATATATTTATAACAAAGTTACCTTATTTGTTTAATTTAGGCGTAGAATATATTATAACTATTAGGCTATGTTTGGTTGAACGTAAGATTTTTAATAAAATGGAATGATTTATAATAAAATGGAATGTAAATTGATATAATATTAAAAAATTGTAGTTTGTGATGGATAAAATGGTTCATAATGTAATATAATGAAATGTTGTTTAGAATAAGGGTTTTTTATAATGTAATGTAGTGAAAAGTTGTTTCATCATTTTTCATTCCATCCTAAACCTCTCAAATCGAATATATCTCATTTTTACTGTTTAGGTGGAGGAACCATTCCCTCAGTGTCGTCTTCTTCTTCTTCTTCTTCTTCTCTAACTTCATTATTACTATGGAGTATGGACATGATCATCATAACATTGGTTAACATCCCCATTTTTATTAAGTCACCAGCTCGGCCTATTATTGCATTTCCCATGATCGAATAACAATATTAACATGAAATGATGATTACAATAATTTTTCATCATTATCATTATCATCACCTAGTCTTAAGTCCCGCAATGAAGCGAGATCTGGGAAGGTCTGATAATACGTAGCCTTACCCCTACATAGTAGAGATGCTGTTTCCGATAGATCTGCATGCAAATAGGACAATATAAGAATGATACAAGTTTGAGAGAGAAAAGGCAAACTAACACAATAATTAAAAAGTCAAATTGATTAAATCAATTTAATTATGAAAATATTTATTTCACTAATTTTTTGTTATTAAAAATTAATTCTAAAATATTTAAAAAATTAATTTTGTAGTTGGATTTATTTTTAATAGTTCTTGTTGTTAAAAATTAATTAGCTTATCAATTAAACCGACCAATTTTTATACATGAATTAATTAATTTTTATTTAGCAAATTTTTATTTACATTTTAAAATTTTGATTGACAATAATAATTTTCTTTTTAATTCTATTTTAAATTATTTAATTTTATGATAATTTAATATTAATTAAATTTTAAAATTTTTATTTTATCAATTTTATTTTTAAACTATTGGATGATTGTTATACCACTTTGGCTTGATGAGATGTTTGTATGTTTGTATGCTTGCTAGCTGTGTTAGATCTCCACATCGTTCTCAAACTTTAGGAAGTTTCCAAGCAACAGAAGAGGAAGTGTATCTTTAAATTTCAGTGTTGGGAATTGAACCTTCTTGTCCTTTGATATCAGTAGCGAGGTGTACGCTAGTTAGGATGTTGCCGTGACATTGGCGGGCTCCTTAACTTTTAAAAAACCTCATTAGCGCTCGTTAGCGAACTATGGCGGGACTTTGTGATTCTGAAATAATATGATTTTACAAAACATTAAATAAGCTAAAATTTAGTTAAAATATAGTTAAAGGCCGGGATGAAATTCTCTGTACCGATTAACCTGTTCTAATCTTATTTTTAAGTGAAGGATTGTTATTTATCATTACATAATATTTTGATTCGCCTAAGTTGAATTATTGTACGAGAGGGTAAAAATAACGAGAATAAATCAATATTTAGTAAATTTAATGATGGCATATATGTTAAATTAAAAATATTTATTTACTTATAATTAATTGTCATTGGTATTAGAATAATGATAATGTATTGTATTATTTGCTTAAAGGAGAATTAGGTATACTTTTGATTGTGTATTTTGAATTCTTAAATCATATTGTAAATAAAATCAACATTTTATATATAATTCTTGCATTTGTTTCTCTTTAATCGCAAACTTCATTTGTGGTTGCCTTTAATGTTTAAATTTTACTTAATGGAGTGAATGAGTTAAAATTTAATTAGGTGCTTTGGAACTTGACTTGTGCCCTTAGAAGATCAACAACTTGTTCACACAAATACGAATAGTGAGGGAGAGGATTCATACCATAAGGTATAAAAAATGTTTTAATAGATTAAATATGATGTTTAAGTGGATGATTATGGCAAACAATATTAAGGTAATTACTCTAAAATTTGAAAGTGCATAAGAGTGCTTGAGTTTGTGGAAGAATGTTTTCATTGTACTAATAAGTCATGTGGTATTATTCTTGTAACAAAACTCACCGTGAAATATTTTAGCGAAAATAGCAATAAAATAAAACTGGAACGACTTATCTGAAATATAAGACGTCGCAAAAATTATTGTCCTAAGTCAAAAAAATTTCCTTTACGGTGCGGCAGGATAATAGGATTTGACCCCAAAATTAACACCTTCTCTACTAGCTTCGGTGCACTCTAAATAGTAGAGTAGGAACTGTCTCCAAAAATTAAAAAAAAAAGAAACAAAAGCATAATAGACAAAATAAAAAGATATATGCGGAAAGATGTGTTTTTTTGTAGAAGAAGATGTGTGTCTTGTTTAGAAAAAATGAGAATATGCGTAGTAGTGGGAGTGAGTGAAAGAGTAGAAGTGAGGGGGCTTTTATAAAAGAAACAATGACAAGAGGCATTAAAAGATGTTAAAGCAAAAGAAAATGTTAAAAACGTTAAAGACCATAATATCCATAATAACTATTAATTATAACTTTAATGGATAATAAAATTGAGAAACCGTAGGTCCAAGTTATGGACCAATAACACCAACAATCCTCCACTCGGTCCAAAACTTGAGAAACAAGCTATAATAATTTAGGAGAAAAATAGGTGAAGTAAGTCTTGAGCCTGTTGTCGAAGAAAATCGGAGACAAAACTTGCTAGAAAAATAACAACATCAAAATGTCCTGATCTCATAATTGGTCTAGAGAGATAGCCCAAATACTCTTATAGGAGGGTAGCTAGCCCCCCACAATCATGTAGATGAGTCCATCAAGAGTGTACTACTCACACCACCTAAACTTGGGTTATAGAACTCATTAAGGATTAAACAATCTAACCTCATCAAACACAGTAAAGTCATGATAGGGATGTAATTTAACAACTGAATATATCTCAGTATTATTCCATAAACAAGGTACAAGTAAGTAGTCACCACATAATTTCGTTTGACTCATTAAACTTGATTTCCTAGGTATCCATTATGAGGTTACTACATAATTGGGCCCAACCTTATCCTTTTAGTATGTTCTGAAACTAGTTTCCTATTCAAAGCTTTTATAAACGAATCGGTTAAGTTTCTCTATGACTTAATATAGTCTAGAAAAATTACATCATGTATAATTAAAGTATAGACAATTTTATGTCTCAATTTGATATGTCTACTTTTGTCATTATTTGCCTTGTTCTTGGCAACTTACGAATCACAATGAAGGAACATAGAAGGAATTGATTTTTTCCCAATGTGAGATATCTATTAAGAGATTCCTTAATCACTCAGCTTCCTGTCCTGCCAATTTCAAAGCCATAAAACTCAGCCTCCATTGTTGATCTCGCAATACATGTTTGCTTGGATGGTTTCCAAGACACAACAACGTTTGCTAAGGTAAAAATATAACCATTGATAGGGTGCAAATCATTACTCTCCGTAACTCAGTTAACATCAGAATACCCCTCCAATACAGGAGGATAACCACCAAAAGATAATTCATAATGCATAATACCTTTCAAATACCTCAATAAATGAATCAATGCATTTCAATGCTCTTGACTAGCATTACGAGCATACCTACTACGTCTACTCAAGCAGTATGCAATATCAGGACGAGAATAGTTCATTAAGAACATCACACTACCAAGAATTTTTGCATACTCAGCTTGGTTTACATTGTCATTAAGATTTTTTTTTAAACAACACTAGCATCATAGGGAGTTTTGGCTAGATCAACATCATAATAACTAAACTTCTTCAATTTTTTCTCAATATAATGAGTTTGATTCAACCTAAAACCAGAGTCAGTTCTATCAACTTTGATTCTCAAAATAAAGTCCACAGGTCCAAGATCATTCATATCAAAAGAAGACTTTAACAAACTCTTGGTAGTATCGATGACAAATAAACTAGTACTAAAAATAAGAATATCATCTACATAAAAAGTTACGATTACACATCCATTGATATCATATTTCACGTAAATGTAAGAATCACCATCACAAGAGGTGAAACCTTGTTTGAAAAATCTCACTTTCAAATTTCTCAGCTTGTTTAAATTCATATAAAAACTTAACCAACATATATACCTTTTGTTTTTGACCAGGCACTTTAAACCTCTCAAGCTAAGACGCTGCAGAGCAAAACGTTTCTTGTTAGGAGCAACGTATTTAACATGATCAAATAATTAAAACTTTTCAATTTATTAAAAATAGCTAATAAGTCACTTACTAAACAAGATATTTAATAAAAAGATTGACTTAACTTAAAAAGAAAAATAAATATTATGTTTCAAATGAAAGTTATATAAAGTTCATTTTAATTTTTAGTAGTTTGATATCGGTGTTACTATTTACGTTCTAAATATGATAAATGAATTTCTTATGATCTAAAACATAAACTCAAATAAGAATTTTCCCATTATGAAAACAAAAAGTGTACATTTAACTATTTATGTTGGGCACCATATAACTTAGGCGTAAACTTAAGTTAAATACAGATGCTAATAGATAAGGTCAGCTTGGGCTCAAGCCACGCTGGGCCAAGCCTGTCCTAGCCCAACTTACGGGTTGGGTGGCTCGTGGCTTCACAAGTCAATGATTACTAGATTGTTTACATTTTTTAAAAAAAGTTTTGACAAAATAATATTATTTAGTACATTTTTTTCCAGGTACAAGCTGGACCTAACTGGGATAACCCTAACTTAAGTTGAGCTCGATCGATTAATTTGGGCCAAAATTAGGTCAGGCGAGTCAAGATTGTCAACCCTAAAGTTAAATATATACGAAACTATTTGAATTCAATACAAATTCATAAACTGGCCTGTTCAAATCCTTTGCAAAATTATTTTGTGTAATCAAGTTCAACCCAGATCCTAAAATTCAGACTTATCTTACTGACGCAATAGGGAAAAAAAAGAATAAATATATTTATTTATTTCCAAGCCCATCCCACTCGGTTTGATTTGAGCGCTTTTCAATTTCACAAATTATTTAAATTTAAAATTTCGTACCAACTTGATATTTTATAGTTTATACAGCTTTGGATGCGACTCCATCATGTTGGCTCCCACATCTAACCAAATTTCCTCTCTCATTGGTCCATTACCCTCTACACGGATCGCCAACATGTCACTCCTTGTACATCGTTGACGCAATGCCATCCAACGGTCCAAATCCAACGACCTCTAAAATTCCTCGCATTTATATCCATCGACCCCCATCTGCCTCTTGTATCTGAGTCCGATCTTTCTACTCTTTACTGTTTGTTTATCGAGGAAGAGAAGTAGCGTAGTACCTTAGTAGTTGTTTGATTTTGATTTCTTGTCTCTGAGGCATGGACGCCGCAACAAAGGTGAAGAAAGGAGCGGGAGGGAGGAAAGGAGGAGGTCCAAAGAAGAAGCCAGTTTCCCGGTCGGTTAAAGCTGGTCTACAGTTTCCTGTTGGTCGGATCGGTCGGTACTTGAAGAAAGGCCGTTACTCGCAGCGTGTGGGAACCGGAGCTCCGGTCTACCTCGCTGCTGTACTCGAGTATTTGGCTGCTGAGGTAACTAGTTACTCAAGATTGTTAATTTGGGTTTCGGGTTTTATCATTTCTGCGTTATTTGATTTTTAGGGTTATGCTAATTTCTCGAAGGTACTTTACCATGTTGTCTTGATCGTGGGACGTAAATTTCATAGTTATGTGGTCTATGTAATGGATTAGATCCAAATTTCCCATCCTTTTGCTTGACTAAATTAAATGATTTATATGCTATAGTAGTATTGTTAAAGTTGGATGGTTGTTAAGTCTTTTGTATATTCTTTTTGTTTGAGAGCTGAAAGTTCCAGGTCATGTTTTACCTCTCATAGTCTGCATTTGTTGGGAAGTTCTGAAAACTATGGATCTACTGTTAAGGACAATGGAAGCAGTGGGTTTACTGTATGATTGATACTGTTCTTTACTTGATTGCCATATGAATGATGTAATGTTTTGGTTTGTTGTAGGTTTTGGAGTTGGCTGGAAATGCAGCAAGGGACAACAAGAAGAATAGGATAATTCCAAGGCATGTGCTTTTGGCTGTGAGGAATGATGAAGAACTTGGGAAGTTACTTGCTGGTGTGACCATTGCTCATGGTGGAGTCTTACCCAACATCAATCCTGTGCTCCTTCCTAAGAAATCGGAGAAGGCTGGTTCAGAGCCAAAGTCATCATCCAAGGCCACTAAATCCCCTAAGAAGGCTTAGTCTCTCTAGTTATTGTTGTTGGTGGTTGCTCCTGTGTATGAATTGTGTAATTTCTCATGTCATTTGGGTTGTAGGAGAGAATTTAGTGTATGACTTTTGTACTTAATTTTCTATGCTCTTAACTTGGAAGACCTGTCCATTCCAGAGAATGGAACAACACCTGATGTTTTAACTGCTATTTTGTTAGTCAATTCGAAGATGTTTAAACTTCTCTTTGCAGTTGAAATTGAAAACGGTTCAACTATTCTTATGCATTAAGCTCGTAAACCCCTAAAAATCTTGGAAGATGTAAGACTTGGAATCTTAGAGAGTTTATGAACAAATCTTGGGTTTTTGATCTTTAGGGGGTTCCTTCAACCCTCTTTACAAATTTCAATTTCCTAATGGTTTCCTTGAATGTTGCATATGGTTGTTTCAGTTCACTGGCATGTTTGAAAGATTGGTTTGCTTGGTTAAATTGAGAGAATAGTAATAAGAATTTAATAGATATGGTGAGAAATTAAAAAAATATATAGTTTCTATTTTTTATTATATTGTATTGTTTTAAAAAGGATATAAAAATATTGTTAATTTAATTATAATATATTATAAACTTTCTTTTTCTTCCATGCCAAATAACCAAGCCCAAGTAAATTCATCTATTTAAGAACTAGTACTTAAATAAGTATAAATATTTGTCTTAAAAACTTATACATGGTCTTTACCTTGGGCGTACATGCTCTTTTCATGCAGGGATGAATGCAAAGATATCTGAGGAACATTACGAAGACTAAGCGGCTGTCTATCTATGATCTCAACAAATGTGGGTATGATTTGTTTGTTGCTATAACTTTTACCAAAATAAGTTTAATATAATACCCTTTCAAAGGGTGCTTCCAACTACTTGAGGTGGGTTGATATGTAATGAACTACTTAGGATTCTCAAGTGTAAGAAAAAAGTGAAAATGTTATAACCAGAATTCTTCTTCCTTTTTGTCTAATATTCATTACAGCGAGAGCAACAAACAACACGGTGGGATTATCGTCATCATCATGTAATTACCACAAGCAAATACCAAATCCGTATAGAGATGTACTATAAGCACGCATTTGGAACACGAATATGTCTGTAAATCAACAAAAAGAGAAGACCGCATATATGGCAGAGCATCTTATGTATATAGGAGGATTCAAGAAGATTGTGGTTCGCACGTATATGCCAGAGTTTCTACCGCCTTAAGCTCTCAATAACGTAGTCTGCGTACAGATCCCTTCAGATAGCGAAAAGGTCAAAGAAAATAGATTAGAGACTAATCCGCACAAGATCAAGGATATTGATTTAGAAGTCGGGAAGAAGAAATATAGAAAAGAAAACACAACTAGAAAAATGTTCAGTGAAGTATGACAAAATGCAGAATTAATAAAGATTCTCAAGTCTTGTGAAAGGAAAAGCTGAGCTTTAAGTTGCCCACAAGCAAAAACCAACAGAACCAAGTCAGGGCGGCACAACACTTACATTGAATGTTGGATTGCTTTGTATGCATCTGTGGCTGGCAGAAAATCATTTACAGCAACTTCCTTATTCTCATTTTTCTTGTCTGATTGCATCATTAAGGAAGAGCAATGTATAAATTGAACTTAAGAAGGTTCTACTTTTTTGGTGGTGTATTCTTAAAATTCATTCTTCTTACATATAATAGTTGCTAACAATATAAAGTAGTAAAAAGGATACAATCCTCAAAGAAGCGACGGATCTCAGCAAGACGATGTGGTGGAAGTTCCTTGATATCATTGTAATGGCGGTACTCAGGATCATCAGCACATACAGCAATTATCTTGTCATCAGTCTCACCCTAATTTGCGAATGCTAACAAGTTAATTGAGAAAGACTATAAAGATGGATTATTTATTCAGTCTGGGCCAAGTACCTGATCAATCATTGGCATAACTCCTATAGCTTTAGCCCGAAGAAAACACCCCGGAAGAACTGGTTCCTGCACATATAAGTGGTTCCCAAAACATCGAAAACAGCCATGTATTTCCACCACAAAATGAATAAGAAAGAAACACAGTTCATCGTTCATTTAGTTATGTCCTAATTGCAATCATCAATTAGAAATGGATTCTTCCCAAAGCTTCAGACCAGCACAGGGACTTCACACCAAGTTCTTCCAAGCAAGCATATATTCATGATCAACAACAAGAACAGTGATATACCTGCATGATAATCAAGACATCCATCGGATCATTGTCCTCACAAAGAGTACGAGGAATGAAGCCATAATTGTGGGGGTACACGACTGAAGAGTAAAGCACACGGTCAACCTGCATGTGCAACAATTTATTATCTTAAACAGGCAATTAAAAGGCCAAAAGAAATGAGCAAAGCGAGAACTAGTACCTTAATGAGTCCAGTTTTTTTGTCAAGTTCATACTTCACCTTGCTACCTTTCCCTATTTCAATTACCTGCATAAATAAACCATGTATGAGTACAATATGTGCCATGTAATTTAGGTAAATGTGTCAAAATATTTTGGTGTGCAAGTAGTCGAGATTTCCAATTTCAACAGCATGCAAATGTTGAGCTTTTATGTATTTTATGTTCTCAAAAAGAACCATTTTTGGCTCACAAACGTAGTTCATATGAACCAGGATTCTGCTTGCTTGAATATTACTATCAAAATGATAATAAATCAAACAATCAAAGGAATGGAATGGACTAGTGACTTGTGCTGCTTCTATGGTTTCCAATAAACAAGTGAAATACAGCACAAATCAAAATGAAAAACTCAATGAAGTTTTTTTGTTAAATTTGTTCAAGAAGCCATGAAATTTGAAACTAACCATAAACAATAATCTGTTTTCAGCATTTAAGCGAGGGTTATATCAGACTCATGACTGTATACCTAACTAATCAAAAGGAGTTGCGGTTGTTATCATTAAGACGACTCTTCGTAGCATGTAGAACTAGGCGCTGAACCAGTCCAGAATTAAAGCTACACTAAAAATGAGAATTAAGGAATCTATTCTTACACAGTTGAATATCTTTGGAGCTCCAGATCCTGCATTTGAACCAAAAAAGAAGGCATATAAAGCATGCTATTTCCTCAAAATGCATATCTATGAAGAACTAGTTGATATACTGTTATACCTAGCTCGAGATCATGCCAGGAGTGTGCAGCAACAGACCTCCTGGTCATGGATGAAAGAATCCTTTCATTCAGAGGTGGATGCGACGACTGCTTAGCGAGGATAGACTTGATTGAAGGGTCAACAGGGGGAGCCATATCTGCCAGCTAAAACACAAGCAACAACAATATATAAATAACCACAGTTGGGCTAATCATGAACTACAAATTTACGTGAAATAACTTTATAAATACTGTAGTAATTGTCGAGCCAAAATTCTCAATAAACCCATTCTAGCTTCCATCGAAGTTAAGTTTGATAGATAGACACGTAAAAGTGAAACTCATGTTCATAAATTCATCATCCTAAGATTCTTAACCAACACTATCCACTCTGAACATGAACCCTGCCTCGTATAAGCAAATATTGCAGAGTCAGCAAAATGAGGAAGCCACCTTGGTTTATATCATTCTATTTCTCACTCATATATGAAAACAATTCATAAATCTCTACTATATACAGACATTTCCAGGTTCATATAACCAGATCCATGGAAATGTACGTCTTAAACTATACAAACCATAGATCCACCAAAAACAAGCATACACAACCGAGAAAAGAATACCAGATCCAAAAACCGCCGTAGAAACCGCTTAGTAGAGTCTACACATTCAACAAATACATAAACAGAGATAAAGAGAGAGATTTAGAAACTTACATGCAACAATCACACTACAGGTTCCAATCTCTGTAACAGAGGTTATCGCAAACTGAAACCAAACAGTAACCGAACGAAACCGCACAGATCCCTTGAGAAAAGAAAAGGAGAGAAGACGAGAGAATATTCGAGAATGGGAGAGTAATAGCGAAGGGTTTGGTCGTAGTGACGAGAGGTGGTGTTGTGTTTGGGATGCGGAAACAACGCAGAGACCGCGCGTTCCCGCTTTCTTTCCTCTCTCCGCAGTTAAAGTTAACACAAAAAATGGCGAAAGGAAGACTAAATTCCGGGAAAATACTTAAAAAGGCCTTAACGGTGACACGTGTCACGTTTCGGTTTATCCAGTGGGACCCGTTCTAGACAGAGAGAGGAGTTCCTGACATTCTACGTGGATGCCTTTATGAATATCATTAGATGCTCTCATGTTTAGCAGAAACCACTGCAATTAGGGATTACAATGCCGGGCTGGGCTTGGGCCTAGCTGCTGGGGCTTAAGTCTGAGCCCGATGGTTGATAGGGCCCAAAATAGTAGACCCAAGTTTGAGTTTTAATTATCTCGTAACAAAGATTTAACCAGAAACTAATATAATTAAATCTTAAAATGTAAAATATTATAATGTAAATTGATAATATAATTATTTTAAATATTTGTAAAAGTTAAGATTAACATTTTTTAAAAAATTTTCAAATTTATATAAAATATATTAATTTATAAATTATTCATAAAATTTAAATAAGTATTTGAAAAAATTAATTTTTAATTTTAAATATTTTATTAGAAAAATATAATAATAATTTGTTATTAGACTAAAGTTATTTGTGAATCTCTTTAGGTTTTTTTAATAATATAAATAATTCTTTATCATAATCCTATAATAATTATCTTATTTATAGATATTATATTAAATACTTATTTAAATTTTATAAACTTTTAAACAAATTGCGATGCAAAAGAATAGAAGCCACTGTGAAAGCAAATTAGCTCACAAAGCTAGTACTTTTTGCGCTTGATTCAATGGATTAATCTAATATCAAATTTTCTTAAATTCTTATTTTCAAATATTTAAATTCAACAACGTAGTTCACTTTAAATTTAAATTTGTTGTTATCACAATTTATAATTGCAATTCCACAATTACTATTCTTATTAATAGTATTTAACTTGCTTTCAACAAATAAAAAACTTAATCATTAGAAATATTTTATTTTCTTAAAAATAATAAATCGCATATTTATTATTTCTATTTAATGTAATGATTTATAATCACAATGTTACGTTTAATGTAAAATTAAAAACTTTATTCACAATGTTACGTCTAACGTAAAATTAAAAAACTTTATAGAATAAAGATTGTGATTATTGTTTAACTTGTAAAATTAAGTCGTAGGATGATATCATTACTTGTTGTTAGAGATTTCAATTTTGACTTGATTTGGATTGACCGGATTATAAGCTAAAATGATTCGGCCCAATCAAAATAACAAAAACGACATCATTTTATAACTTTTTTTAAAAAATAAGGTCAAATCGGATCAAGCCACGATCGACCCTCGAGCCATTCAACCAATGGTCAACCTAACCTGGCCCGTTAACATCCCCACCTGTTGCCAATACTCGAATTTCCAATCCCATGTGCAAAGTTTATTACAAATTATAAAGTTAATACTTTAATCACAATAATTTATTTCATTAGTGATGATTATCATATCGTTGTCGTTCAAGATTTAAATAACTCCTGTAGAGTCCAAGAACACAAATCTCATAAGTTTAGAGAGAGAGAAATATCTTCGGACCAAGAAACGACACCGTATTAAAGGATTCTAATGGTGCTCCGAACTGACCCTGTACATGTAAAGCAAATGAAAAATATAAGCTAAAGTTAAAAGTTTTTTTTTTTGTTTACAAGGAAAGCAACTAAATAAAATCAAACTTTGGAATACAACACTCCGTGCGCATCTCTGCAGAGTAGCTCCTGGATGCCTACTGGCGGCTCCTGAAGGATGTAAAGGCCCGGATGTAGAATGATTGCAAGGTTGGCCAAGCTGTCGGCACACTGATTTCCTTCCCGGAAGACATGCTGGAGATTAACCTCCCAAGCTCGGTGTAAAAGCTCCTGGATACCTGTCACCAGAAAAGTATCCCCAATTAGCGCAAAGTTAGGGTTAGAGAGAATATTGATGACCTCAAGAGAATCCAGTTCGGCTACAATCCGGCGATACCCTAATTCCCAGGCCAGCGTAAGGTTGGAGTACACACCCCAAAGTTTCGTGGCTAAGGGCGAACTCCTTACGAGGCTTTGCTGAAACCCCCCACACCAGTTCCCATTACAATCTCGAATTAATCTGCCAGTGTAGGCCTTGGTGGAACCATGCTTAATCGCTCCGTCAGCATTGACTTTAACCCAACCCTCCGAAGGTTTAGTCCAGCCCACTAGGGTACCCACTGGTATGCCCTGTGTTGGAAGCACACAGTTTTCCATTGCTCGAGCTCTAGCGATCCATTCAATGTAATCGAGAATGATTCTGGGACCATCGTCCGGCCATACAAAACCAGGCTCGAATAGACTGTTGTTCCGCCACTTCCATAGGAACCAGCAAGCGACTCCATAGATAATGGCCTATGCTGCCTGCTGCACCCGAGCTTGCTTCGTGAGGTTAGACTATAGCCACGTCTCCTTATCCTGCTAGAAAAACCCCGCATCTACCACCGCACTAGGAAACTGCCGCCAGAGAGCTGTCACTCTCAGACAATCCCTTACTACATGAACATTAGTCTCTTTTTGGCCACAAAATGGAAAACTGTTGTCCATGGCAATATGCCTCGCCACTCGCTATTGGTTCATCAGGAGTTTACGTTAAGCAACTAGCCATAGGAATGATCTAATCCGCTAAGGGCCAGCCCATTTCCAGATAATCTCCCCTAGCTTGTGTCTGGATCCCATGGAGCACCCTTCAATCAGATCATACACTGACGCCACGGTGAACCCCCCATGGATGGTAGGTTCCCACAACAACCTGTCCTCCCCTAGGTCGTCCACAAGAGGGCCGTAGTTCGCTAATTCCATACAAATAGTGGACGAAAGATATTGTCGAAAATCATGCCAAAGCCAACTGCCTCAGCCATCCGTGAGGTTCGTGACTGTAGCGAAACGAAGATGATCAAGGACGTGAGAGGTGGCGACATGAAGCAGAGGACCCCAGTCGTCCAACCAGTTATCTAGCCAAAATAAAATTTGTCGCCCGTTGCCCAGTGAACATTTGAGTCCTTGTTGAACAACTTGCCAGGACGCTGGGATCCCCTTCTAAATAACTGAAGCTCCTAGTTTTGATATCCTAAGGGGGATTGGATTAGCTTTTATTCTATACTTGGCTCGAAGAATCTGGACCCAAAAAGCGGTGAGTTTAGTGAGCAGAGCCCAGCCTAATTTAGCTAGTAATGTGTCATTTGTAGATCGAATACGTTTGATGCCCAGACCCCCCTGTAGCCTTAGGTTTACACACTGACTCCCAGTTGACGAGATGCGTTTTTCGACGTTCATTGGTTAACCGCATATGAAGTCCCACATGATTTTTTCAGATCGTCGTACAACTGACGCGGGAGTCTAATTGTTTGCATCGTGAAAATAGGCAACGAAGAAATGACTGCTTGGGTTAAAGTAACCCTACCCGCAAGAGACAACATTTTGGCGCGCCAGCCAGCCAATTTCTTCTGGGCCGTATCAAGGATGTGTTGATATGTATTCCGGGTCCTCCACTAGTAGATTAAAGGCACCCCTAAATACCTGCCCAGATTAGTCGTACTGGTCACCTGAAGGCCTTGGCTGAGTCGTCGCGCAGTTTCCTTAGGAACATTCTTAGAGAAAAAAAAATCCAAGTTTTGGCTTGACTAACTTTCTGACCGGAGGCAAGGCAGAAGGTCTCCAATGTTCTTGCTATTACTTGCGTCTGCGTGTTTGCGACTTCTGCAAAGAGCACAAGTTCATCAGTAAATAACAGGTGAGAGATAGGGGGTCCCGTGCGACTCAACTGGATCGGTTTCCAAACCCCGCAACCCACCTCGTGAGATATGAGATGTCCTAGTCTCTCCATACAGAGGACAAACAGGTAGGGAGAGAGGGGGTCGCCTTGTCTGATACTCAGAGATGGTGCCTTGCCAGCTTACTTGCATGGAAGCAGTCGTAACACACTTCATAATGACCCATATTACATTCTCTAGGAGGCCAATCTCATCCAGAGTAGCCAGAATAAATTGCCAGCTAAGCCTGTCATAGGCTTTCTCCAGGTCCACTTTCAAGGCCAGGTAGCCGGTTTTACCGGTCTTCTTCCGCATTGATGGATAACCTCCTGGGCTATAATAATATTATCTGTGATATGCCTACTCGGAATGAAGCTGCATTGGTTTGCCGTTGCTAAGTGGTCCAGGTGCGCTTTCAATCGATTCACCATAACTTTAGAGATGACCTTGTAGAGGACATTGCACAGGCTTATCAGTCGGAATTGCAAAATTTGGTAAGGGGAAGGAGTTTTAGGGATTAGAACCAGTATGGTACGGTTTAAATCTTGGTCCCACCTTTCCATTCAAAAAACTTCCTGAATAAATGACACGACAGTTGGCCCAACCTTCCCCCATTGGTTTTGGAAGAAGATTGCATTATACCCATCAACTTTCGGGGCTTTGTTGGGATTCATAGAAAATACCGCACTCCTGATTTCTGCCTCTTGGACTGCAAGAGAGAGATCCTGGACCTGCTCCTCGGTAAGGGGCGGGAAGTCGCCTAGGATAGGGAAAGGAGAGGGAGTCTCTGCGTCTAGGCTATAGAGCTGGACTAAGTATTGCTTGACAAGGCTGCGCAGTTGATCGGGATCAGAAATGACGTTCCCTGTAGGGTTAGTGAGTTGCTCAATACGTAATTTCTTCCAGTTGAAAAGGGTGATGGTATGATAGTACTTAGTATTCCGATCGCCCTGCGAGAGCCATTCACACCGGGCTTGTTGATGCCAAAATAACTCCTCCTCACACAAGGCTTGTAACAACTCGCTGCTGAGCTTGTCCTCCAGAGCTAACAACGATTCCTTAGGGTCTATCGACATGACCCTTTTGGATTCCTTCCAGTCGGGCTAACAACTTCTTTTTCTGATAGAAGATATTACCAAACCTTTACGTGTTCCAGCGCGTAAGATGATTTGCAAACTGGGCTAAGTTTCTACTCAGGTCACCCTCCTTTGGGACCCAATGCTTGTCAACCACTTCTGGAAACTCGGAATGAGTGATCTAGGCATTTTGGAATCTAAAAGGCGGAGCTCCAGTTAACTCCTGCTAGGGTCTGAATAAATGAAGAAGCATAGGTCTGTGGTCGGACCCGAGGAAGGGAAGATGGTGGTTCACAGTGTAAGGGAATTGTTGCATCCACGCCAACAAACCAAACACCCGATCAAGGCAAGCTTGGACTATTCCTCTTCTCCAAGTAAATTTAGATCCGATCAAACCCAAATCATGTAGCCCACACCGATGCATCCAATCCCTAAATCGTCTGCTCACTACTTGGGACGAGGTAGCTCCTCCCTTTTTATCTGAATTTTCCAGCTTAGCATTGAAATCGCCTCCCACAAGCCAAGGCCTAGTAGTAGAATCTCCGATCCATGTTAGAACTGACCAAAGCAGGGATTGCGAAGACACTTGTGGACTGGCATAAACTACGGTTAGGTCGAAAGAGTACGTCCTGTTGGACCAATGGAGCTTGACAAATTAAATCCTTCTATGTTTTGATAATAATAAAACTTATAGAATTGGTTAAGAAATAATTTCAGGTGTTTG
>JAOSBL010000005.1:37178477-37192998 GCA_027568915.1 Erythroxylum roraimae | reverse complement strand
ATAATAATAATAATGGTGGTAGTAATAAGAATAAGAATAATAAATTTAATAAGATTAAGGAATTTAATAATAAAAATAATATTTAATAAATTTAATAATAAAAAAAATTTAATCATTAATAATAATAATAATAATAATAATAAGGGTATTTGCCATAAAATGATGGAGCCCAATGAGAAAAGGCCGCTCTTCATGGGTTTGATGGGTTAGGACCAAAATGTCACACCTTACTTTGTCCAAAAATAAATATACAGATTATAAAATTAAAGAATTTATTAATTTATATAAATTCATCTATTAATTAATAAATTAATTATTTTTAATAATAAAAATATTAAACCCAAAAATTAATTCTTCCAAAATTTTTACAAAATCGAAAAAACAAAAAACCCTCTCTGCCAAAAAGGGGGGGAAAAAAGTTGCAGTCAATACACCATATATGTTCAGCTTAATCAAAAAACGCCTAGTGAACCAAGCCAGTTCATTTCTCCATTTTCTTTGCTGACCAGTTTCAGATTTCGTTCTCAGGCTTCACCGTAACGCCTAATGATCATGTTCCATTACCTTCTCATGCTCCAAGTTCTGGAGCAGACAAGTTTGTACTCATCATGAATGTCTGGAGCAGACAATCGAATGGTGTCCTCTTGCAGTCTGGTTCAGTCACTATAACAACTCTTCAACTTGTACTTTGGCGACATGAACTGGTTGTAAAACAGCAGTTGTTGAAGATCTCGGAGAAAATTGTCCGGTGGGGTTGTTGGTTTTCCTAGGTTTCTTCTTGTTTACTATGTCAACCTGGACTGAGAACACTGATGAAACAGGTCGGTGGTCTGAGAATTTGGACTCTCCTCTTTCGTACCACATTTGTTTAAGACCTTCACCCTTCCACAATATACGGTCGCACCACGCTGGAGTTCGACATTTGTCTTTAGAATTGGAGTCTTGAACTACATAGTCGTCTGAATCAATCAGGTACTTGTAAGTTGGAGCAAAGTAAATTCTGCCCTCTTCCCAACCTTTAAACACTCGACCAGCTTTCTGTTCCATTCTTAGCTGCAAAACAAGGAATGGACAAGCACAGTTTAACACCTTGTAGGGATCCTAAGCTTCATTGTACCAAATTCAACCTAGAGATTCTGATCTTCAGTTTGTTGCCAACCTGATCTTTCTCCAGAAGTGCTTCCCAATCATTCTTCTTTACTAGTTGGTTTGTATCAGCACGGCCTGATGCGAGTCGATAGTTCAAATCACCAAGCCATAAGATCTTGCTGAAATTGGTGTGAAATTTATGAGCAGGTTTACTATGACCTGGTGGTGATCATACAATTAAAAAAAGACTTACTCGTGATCTAATATGCTTTCAGGTGGAGGAAATCGTGTAGGACTTGCAGAGGAATGAGAGAATCTTGTTTTCTTCAATATTTCAATGACGTCTGAGTTTCTTCTAACCGCGTCACCTTCTTTCTCCCCTGAAGTCAAGTGAGTGCAAACGAAGCAAAATGTTGTCTGGTGGAGTCTCATACTGACAGATATTGAACCCTGTTCATGAAATGGAAGGAAAATAACTTATAGTCCTAATGGAAATGCATTTGGGATTCTGTTAAATCATCTAAATTCACTGTAAATTGTTATGTACCTAACCTTATTGCCAAGGTAACCCATAATGCCTCGTCCAACACAAGACACCTTCAAATTGCTAATATACTTGCAAAGATCTGCTCGAACCCATACGCATAGAAATAGTCCAACCATCTGCTTGCTTGCTGCTAGTCGAAAGCCAGCTCTTGGAGCTGGACTGGTCGATGCAGGAGATGGGCCAGGCGAGCTTTCCTCGCTTGAGCTTAAACTACAATTCAAGTTCAGCACTCTCTCAAAATCATCTTCCATTAAAAGGAGGTCGGAGAAGCTAAGCCTCGGTATCAGGCTGGGTTGTTCATCATCGGATTGTCTTGGCTCAGTTTCGTTGCTGTAACATTGAGGAAATTCTTGGTCTCTTTCCCTGCTGTTCAGTGCCTGTCTAATTAGCGACAGCCACTTGGTGGCTGGTCCGTTGTCCTCAGGCCCAAGTACGTTGCCGGCGTTTAGAGGCACTATTTCTTGAAACCTGATCGACCCAATTCAGGATTTTAGATACAACCACCCAAATTAAATCTTCTGTGATAGAAAGTGACTGATAGAGATGTACCCAATAACATAAATATCAGCAGGAGTTTGCGAGCGTAGCCAATCTTTCAAGTTCAAGCTCTCATGGGGCGATTTGCCTCCAACATTCCACGTCCCCACGAACATCCTGTAGAGAGTAAAACTTGGGTATTCACAAATTTCACAAGCTCAAGAATAAACAAACATAAAAACTGAAAAAAAAAGTAAAAAAAAAAGTTTATACTTCTTTTCCAATTACCTGAGGTCCAGAGGATTCCTGTCAAGTCGACTAGATGTTCTGAGTCCTGTAGTGGCCTCTTCTAACCACCCATCTACTACTGCATTAAGAATGCTAGCTAGATTTAGAAACAGATCAGATCACCCAAAAAACTTGAAAACCAATAGAACTAGAAGTAAACCTAGAGCCTGAGCTAGATTTCCATTAAATTCCTGCAACCTAAATCTAGATGGTAAGTGAAGGAGATGGACCCACTTCTGGTAATGTTATGTCCAATCAAATTAATCTAAACACGAATCTGTCGGCTTGGAGGCTCCAAACACTTTTGGTACTCTTTATTTGACTGATACGATCCAAAGTCCAGTATAAATTACGAGTAAATGTCTTGCTGTATATTAACGTTACCTGAAAATTTTTCTGGTACATAAACGTAATACTCCCCGTCCGAACAACTCTTTCTTCTCTCAGTTTTATCTGGGTATAATCAAAACAAGAAAAAGAAGAGTTCTTTTTAGTTCAGAGAACCAATATAAGTTTGATATAGAGTTTCCGAAACAGAGAGTTTGTACCTTGCATAGTGTAATCGAAGAGAAACTCATCTCCACCACTCTGCAGATTTAGCCATTTTCTCAGTACTTTAGGCCATGCAGGCTGAATCCAACCATGAACACAAAAGTAATATTTTCTCAGTTTCATCTTCCAGAAAAGAAAATGAAAAACAGAGTATTGTAGGAATTTTATTTTCTGGGACACTTGATTGTATACCTTGGAGACCTTCCTCGTATATGTTCTCATTGCTCTGCTGTCTGATCACAAAAGCCGACCAAAGATTTCAGAACCAATAATAATCACAAAAGACTGTTCTTTATTGTTAAACTTGTGGCTTATTAGTTGAGATATTTTAGAGATCCTTTCAAGATGATGTTAAATAACCGAAGTCAAGATAGAGTTAGAAAATACCCAATTGCAAGGAGGTTCAAACAACAAATGTTGAAGAGTGATGAAATTGAGATGGTGAAACACGGAAAGCTTTCTTTAATCATTTATTGAAGGAGCAGACGAAACTTAAGTTACTTTCAAAGGGAGTGTTCAACGAGGTTATTAAATGCCTAGTTGCAGGAGAAAGAAATGGAGACAAGCTGAGAGGACAAAACGTGAAGGGAAAGGAAAATATAATGTAATACAATGAAAAGTATGATTGAAGGTTGTAAGATGAGAGACAGATAGAGAAGACGCCATGTTCATGCTTTTGAGTGATGAATAATTTTTGTTTTCCTTTACAGAGAGGTACAGAGTGTGAGAGATCGTGAATTAGAGAATAATAATGATCAAGTTTCGTTTGATCTCTTTACATGGGAATCAAATCGTATATTAAAGTTAAAAGAAGTTCCTTTTTTATAAGCTGAAAGCACGTTCAAAGATGTATAGAAAACCCAAGTCTTTCTCGTTTAGGACATGAAAAAAAAATCATGAAACCAAGTTCCTTGATCATGATGATGGAGGAAGAAGTAAACAAAACAGTACACAGAACAAAAGCAAAGAAGAATGGAACAGAAAAAAACACGAAACTGGGTACATCGTTTTCAGAGAAAACGGTCAACAACATTGCTAAAATTGGACACAAACCTTAAAGAGAAACCATCCATAACATCAAACACACTCTTAGTTGAAGAAGACGCCATAAGAGAGGCGTTTCAAGGACTAACACATACCAGGGTTTGGCTCAGACGATCAAAATGTGAGCTAACACCACGTTTGTCGAGCTTTCCTTGTCCTTAAAAATGGAGGCGGTCCTCGTAAAAGCAGAAGAGTGAGTTGCTGCTCAAATGTATAAGCAGAAATTCAGAGAGAAGAGAAGCAGATAAAGGGTGAGATTTAAAGAGAAAAGTGGTACTAATACAGGATTAATAATTGGGTTAATAAAAAATTAACCACCTTTTCAATTGCTATATAATACGCGTTCAACTCTTATTATGCCATATGGTCTGTTACTGTATCAGGTCTACTGTAACGAGTCTAATGCCAAGTCGTCACAAGTTAGCAAAATCATTTTTTTAATAATAAATTTAAAAATACCTAATTTTTAAATTTAATATTAATTAAAAATTAATCCCAATCCGTAGAAAATATGATTTATGGATTAAAAATTTTTAATTTGGTAATACTAATATTTATTAATATTATAAATATAGAATAAATACTTTTAATAATAATAACAAGTAAAAATTACTAAATCACAGCATTAAGCTTTCAAAAGTTGAAATCTTGGCTGCTCGTCAAAACTATGAACTTTCAGCGCCCTGGTTTCGATATTAGACTTTCGGATCGGTCAAACCGTTTGGCAGTGTGACCTATAATCATGACATGACTTCTAGTTTACTGGGTTGAACAAGCACGATATAATGTTTAGGTATGAGATTGTGGATAACTTGGGACAAGGACCAAGGTTTGATTCTCGGTAACGGGAGCTTAGTTGGGCCGCTCTGTTAGGTAGATAACTAAGATCAAACCGTGATTTAACCCTTCACAATCTGGTCAGGCCTGGGTGTGGAGGTAGCTGGGTAGTTGATTCCACCTTTTTGGGACAAGGTATGAGATTGTAGAGTTCAGATTCTCTGTCCAATTTTTATGGTGTCTTATTGTGTCCAGTGAATCTCAGCCATTTATTTATACAGGCTCCACATTTATTTATGTGGAGCCCACGTGAGACCTGCATAAATAAATGGCTGAGATTCACTGGACACAATAAGACACCATAAAACTAGACAGAGGATCTTGTTCTGAGATTGTGACCCGCACAACCCTAGACAAGGATAAAGTTGTGTTGTTGTTTGGAAGTAAGAATTTTTTAAAATAAGAGAATATTTACTCAAAATTAATAAATTATTTAATAAAAATTTAAAAATTAAATAATATATTCAACTCAAACAATATTTAAATTGTTAAAACTACAAATTATCATATATTTAAAATTTTAAGAACACCTTACGAATTTAATTTCAGTTAAGATCGAAAAAAAATTAGGTCGAGTTAAATTTGTTGAGTTGGATTAAAAGTGAGATGTAAGTTAGTTAATTTTTATTCGTTATCTTTTACATGCACATTTAGTACATCTCTAGATTGATGCGATCGCCTGCAAATTACGCCAATCGTATACTCCGCACTAAACAAACCCTATACGACAGATTCGATTGAAAGAACGTAATTAAGAGAATAGGATTTTTTGATCGTACGCTCTCTCACTCCAACAACTCAACCACCCCTAAAAAATCTTATTTTAACACGTTAAAATAAAGGAGACATTATTATCTTTTATCCATTATATGTAAATAATCTTTCATTATCGTCTAGATCTTTAAAACCATTGAGCTCGACATATTGGGGGTAACGTGTGGTGGGAGTCACGTGCAATGCAATTCAATGAAATACAAGTCAACTACATTCACGTTAAATATATTAAAATAAAATTTTGAATTTTACGAAAATTATTTCAATTCTCTCAATTTTTGATATTTTTATAATTAAAAATTCCAACGAACTGATCATGGATTTTAATTCAGGCGTTTTTTATGGATCAACTTATAAATTAAGCTTAAATCTAGATTGACCTGAAGTATAATTCTTCTAAGTAAAAGAATGGTTGGGTCTTGCGCAGGTTTAGACTTAAGCAGTCCAAACTTATATTTAATTTAAAAAATATTATTTTATACTTTTAATCGATTAAAAATATATAATAAATAAATTATAATTTCTCAAAATTTTGTTCTCTTTATAAAAAATATATTTATAATTTAAATTTTATTTTTAAGCCGCTTTACATATAAGGGTGGGGCCTAAAAATCCTAACCTGAGTACACATTGCACGTGATGTGTACTCAGTAGTCGGTTCCTTGTCTTCCTCAAATAAAACAAGTCAGCTATAAGTTGGTGAGGACACGACATCGGGTTTCCAAATTAGAGCGGCTTCTGTGATGGTCTGTAAATGGATAAAATGGTTTCGTAATACAGTTCACTACAAAATATAAACACGTGGTAATATGATTTTTTTTTAAATTCATTTTTGTTGTTTATTTTATGAAATTAAATAACCCATACAACAGATAAAAATTATATAAAAATAAATATGCATATACATACTAAAATAATAAAATAGAGATAATAATAATAATAGTAATAAAATAAATATAAATAATACATATAAATAAAAATAAAAATATGAACTTTGGTCAGTAACCACAAGGGGCTGCTAGGACTTTGGTGTACCTGCAGCATACTTGAGGAGCTGTTGTTGATTTGGGAAGTGTCGTATCAAAACTGTGGGGACGTGATCCTCTGCCCGTGAATTGTAATATTCCTGTCTTAACTCATCTCAACCATTTATTTATGTGATCTGTGAATTTTGTACCAACTCTGTCCCAACCTATCTTCAACCATTTATTTATGTTTATTTAATAAAATACAAAATTTTAAAAATAAATATAATTAATTCCTATCATATTCAATTAACACATGGGGCTGCTAGAACTTTGGTGTACCTGCAGGATACTTGAGAAGCTGTTGTTGATTTGGGAAATGTCATATCAAAACTTAGAAACTTCGTTCAGGTCTGCTAACTTAATTATTGTACACTAATCAATAAAATGGGAATAAAGACAAAAGATATTCATTTATAAATTTTTTGTACTGTAACTTACTTGATTTATTAAAATTTTATATTTATATTAAATATATAGGTAAACTTTTTTCTATTTTTATTTTTTTTGACAAACTTAATATACAACAACAATAACATCCATTATGAATCTCGGTATTTTACAAGATCTCGAAAGATCCAATAGTACATAGTTTTGTTCCTAACTAGTAGAGAAGTTGTTTCCAAATTTAACAAAATTAATATGTAATACTAAAAATGATTTATGTTTATTTAATAAAATACACATTTTTAAAAATAAATATATTTAAAATTCATCACAATATCCAATTTATTTATTAAAAACCTTAAAATCTACTCAATTTAATATTTTTAATTCATTAAATAATAACATTTATACTTATTATAAATACAATATGTGAGACAAAAATATTAATCTCACATAGCTCGTTACGTGGTTCATATTAACCAAAAAGTTGACGTCAAGTTATTTTTATTAAAAATTGAAAATTTAAGTATTTTATAGTTATTTTTTAAACTTTCGGTTAGTATTATAAGATTGAGTAAAATTTGAATTTTTTTATAATTTGAATTTTAATAAGTTGTGTTAGTTAATATTTATATCTTCCCTTTCAATTATTTATTTATTTTAAGTAAGTTGTAATAAACACTTTCCGAACTAATTCTTGAGTAGCTGTAAATGGCTAAGCCAACGAACACGATAACATACGTCTTCAAGTTAGATGATCAGTACTCATCACCGAATTTTATGAACATCAAATGTATAACGGACCGTCCAAAGCCTGCCAGAAGATACCGTACATTTGTCGGATGAATCTGAGACTAGAACTCATGTTTCTCCAGAACCAGCTTGTGCTTTGGTCATTGGCTTGAAAGCGGCACAACTTGGTTTCTTAACAAGACCATTAATACCATAACGCGTGTTAAGCGATGAAATCATTGTAGCACATAACCCTACATCATCAGCGACCTGGAGTTCATCGAATGAACACGTACCCAGGAATTGTAACAGTTTGGTTACGTTTGGTCAACGTTTAGGTTGACAAAGCTTCATAGATTTTTTAGACTCTAGAAGATCTTGTGAAGTTCCTATTTTCATTCGTCGTGCTTAAGGATAATGTCCAATTGGTACTTCATCATGTACCCCTCACAGTAACATTTCGTATTTTATACGACCTATGTTAGAGTCGCAGTTGGTACAAAGTCGCTATCTTAGCTAATATACGATAATGTTTGTGATTTAGGTGGCATTAGTACGTATAATATGGTTAGTTGGCCAAATCTGACTGGGGCAAGATGATACTGCGAATCGAGCCTTGACATATTCTAATCCAATGTTCTTATCGCGGTTAATGATCTAATTAACTTAATAATTGTCTGGTCACTATCTGGTCACCACCTTAGGGGAGGCAAATGATTTACGTCATGCACAAAGATTACCCAGCAAAAGAAAGCGACCTTTTCGATTATCCATTCTCACTTGGTTAAGGAAACAAAAAACTCTTGATTTTTCAATTTTTGGATTTATTTTTTTAATAATATTTGTTGTTAAAATTGATTAATTTATTAATTAATAAGACAAATAAACTAATAAATTATTATAAATCAAAATAAATCAATTAGTGTTCATTTCATAATCTCTTTTTTAGTTAAATTTTAATTGTTTTGATAGATAAAGATAATCTCTTTCAATCATATTTTAAATTATTTTATTTAGTTTAATTTTTAGTAGGCATCTTACTAATACTTCCAGGTTTTTTAAAATTTGGATATTGTATTGTTTTTTAAGAAGTAAAATGAATAGAAGGAAAGGATTTTGAAAAGGCCATTTTTATTTGAAACCCTAAATTGAATTCTTGTGAATTCTCTAGGAATGTTAGAGTTTATCATTAATTAATTAAATTAAATTAATTACTTAATTTATAAAAGCATATAGTTAATAAATTATTACGTACTCTTAAAAACTTATCTAATATTAAGTGCTTGTTTGGATAGACTTTTGGGAGGCCAATAAGAACTTTTCTTCAACACAAAAGTCTTTTTATTTAAAAATGGGTATTTTGCTGTAAAATAAAAAAACATTTCGTTAATAGATATAGCTTTTGTGGCAGCTAAAATATAACTTTTTAAGAAGCTCAAATTTGGAGCTTCTCAAAAAAGCCTCTTAAATGATTTTTTTCAGGTAAATTTTTCAGATCAATTAATAAGCATATTTGTTAGACCCTTTTGCCCTTATATTTTACACATAATTCTCACAATACCCACAAACTCATCTTCTCGTTTATTATGTATTTAACTATTTACTCAACTTGAATATTTATTTTGGAATTTATATAATATTATTTGGCTTTTTTATATGTTTTAATATTTATTTTTTATATTAGTTTACTTATATTATAATTTACTTAAAAGATTTGGTTAGATATATTTTCATTTATGTTTCATAAGCTTTAAAATTACATAATAATTAATATATTGTGCTTTGCATATTGTTTAATATATTTTAAATAATATTTATTTGCATAAATTAATTTTTATTACAAAATAAAATATAGTTAAAATTAAAATTGTTTGTTATTTTTATATTGTTAAACAGTTTACTATATGAAGCTCTTTAAAAAAAACTCTTTTTTAAATGACAATCAAATAGTCCACTGATTTCTTGAAAAGTTCTTCTCAAAAAAGATCTACTAACAAAAATTCTACTGGTATAAGTCCAATCAAATAGAGGCTTAGTTTACTAATACATACCAATATGTAAATTAGCGTTAAGAGCATAGGAACTTTGTTTGACTCTAATAAACAAATTTGATGCTTTGCAAGAGTAGGTTGTCTAATTAAGTTTTTAAAAAAGCGATTAATTCAAGTCGTTCAAAATGTTCTTCGTTTTCATAATTATAATTCCTAATTAGTCAAGGCGGCGAAAGGTTAGTCTTTAGTCGTATCATACGATATAATAATTAAGACAAAGGAGGACTACTCTTACCGCAAATTTGATTTCTTCTTAATTGGTAATCATCTTGGTTTAATACGTGAGCCAATTGCTTTTGCTCCACATCTCCACTTTGTCTTTTGACCTTATATAGCACTAGCAAACTCCGTGTATTTATGGAGGCTTTTGAAACTTAATTATACAAGTTTTTCCATGTTTAAATTAGTTTAAGTACTCGTAGAATTACCAACTCTAACTATTGTCATCTTTTCTTTTTTAATTTCATAATTGCTACATGCAATGAACCTCCATAACTTACAACCGCGACGGAGATCCTCTCTTCTCCCTTACCCTATTTCTTTTGTTTTTAAGTGATCCCTAACCGTTTAATTTTTGTAGGTCTCATTTATTAAATAAATATATTTTTATAAAATAGAGTAATAAGAACAGGTGATCTGGTTCCTTTACTGTTATGATCTAATTGTCCCACATTGGTAATAAAAGAAACTGATGTGGGGTTTATAGGTTTATGAGCTTTCCCACCCTTCAAGCTAGCTTTTGGGATTGGTTCTCTCATAAGACCTGTAACAATTGGTATCAGAGCCGGTCTTAGAGTGGTAGCCCACGGAGTGGTGGCCTGGAAGTGCCAGCCGTGACCAACGTGGCCGTGACCAACAGGGCCGTGACCAATGAGGTCATTGGTCCTTATGGAGGGACGAATGTTATGATCTAATTGTCCCACATCGGTAATAAAAGAAACTGATGTGGAGTTTATAGGTTTATAGGCTCTCCCACCCTTCAAACTAACTTTTGGAGTTGGTTCTCTCATAAGACCTGTAACATTTACAAGCCTTCCACTCCTCGCCAAATGTTATGTATTTAGGTAAGTGTAAAAACAATTCGCATGTTAGTAATATAATAAAGAAATTATAAATACATTCTCTTCGAACAGCCATTGATTCGGTAACAAAGTTTGGTTGATGTTTCTATCTGATAAGACCTCTATGTTGTCCTAAGCTTATCGTCTTTTTTGCCTTTACACAGAAGCACTCCGGCACCTAATTATTATATTAATTATCCTTTTCCTACTTACCAACAAAAGATTTGGGGGAGATACAGAGGAATTAATAATGATAATAAAGAAAAACTGAAAAAAGATATTCGATTCGTTCTTTCTGGCCAGACAACCATACAAACTTAGAGCAGTTGTACTGGTCAAGTATACAATTGAGGAGGAATCCTAGTTTTGTATTAGTAATGAGTAATGATTGAAAAAGGGATTGATTTAACATAAAAAAAATTGAACCGATTTGTTTTTCGGTTTAGTTTGCCTTAATAACGTTTGTCGTTAAAAATGTAACTAGTTTTTATAAACTGGAATAAATCAGTTAGTTTTTATTTAATTATCTCTTTTTCTAATTTCTTTTATAAATAAGGATAGTCTTCTTCTTAATCATATTTCAAATTTTTTAATTATATTAAATAATTAATTAAACCTTAAATTATTTATCTTATCGATTTAATTTCGGATACACTTTTAAAACATAGGTGTTAAGCTCAGAGAAAAACATATTTAAATGAGATTAATTTTTTGCTTATCCTTTTATCATCATAATAGATTAATTATTAACTTAATTTTATATATAGCTCATTTTTTATTAGGATTCCTTTTTATATAAGACAATTTTATTTATAAAATTATAATTTTCTTTTGAAGATAATGCCATTTTATGTAAGAAGAAATGGAATAATGGAACATGCGAGTGGATTGCCTAGCTTTGGACTACCCTTCAAGAACACAACTAGACATAGTATTGTTTAGGCGGAATGGAATGATTAGGTTAATCATAAGGCATATCAAACCAAAACAAATTTATTAGTTAATTTCCAATTAATCAAATGGGGTTTAGGTATCCATTTAGAGCTTTAATTCATAATTATCATGGGCCACTAGCTATCGTGTCCACGGCCATCTTAGTTGTCTGACTATTACTTTGAAAAGTGTTGCGACTACCAAATTAACTAGCTTGATCAAAACCTAACCCATAATGATTCCATAAAATTACTGGCCCATTAGAAGCTTAATCATACTCATTACCTTCAATAATTAGTGGTTAAAAGGTAATTAAACAAGCTCCATACATTCATATATGTATATATCATTAAGAAACAAGTAAAGTTTGAACGAATTTTAAGTATATTGGTTGGTGTGGGGCAAGTACATATGAGGTCCATGATTTCTTAGCTTTGATGCAATTAATATGGCCCATATTAGCACATCAAATCTTCTCTTTCAATTACCTTATTCTATTCAATCTTATTCATACATTTATATAAATTTACGTAAATATAGATAATATTTCATACTGGAACCACATGATTCCAGACTAAATCATGAGACTCAAAAAGTTTGTGTACTAAGTATTAAATGGCAGAGATTTGGAGAATCTCCTCCGAATGCTACAATAGAGAAGTTAAATTTTCGGTCTTCATGCAGGCACGTACGTCGCCATGCAGCAGACTCCATGATTGGACAATTTCTAGCGTATATTTCTGTAGCAGATGAATCTAGAGCTTATCCTAATCAGTAGTATAAACTGTTAATTTTCAATTAATAGTTCATTAAGGTCTTGAGATTTGTGATTGGATGTTCATGTTAGGACCTATGCTAAGTGTACTACTAATCTTGACACTTCCAGAAGAAGATTTGTGATTGGATGGTCATGTTAGGACCTATGCTAAGTGTATTCGACTATAAAAACCCATTTTAAGGGGGAAAAAATTGGATCTATATCCAGTAACACTTATTAAAAAAAGTTTTTAATTGTAAATTGACCAATAAACATATATGAGACGAAGGTAAATTAAAATTTGAAAATACTTTTTTATTAAGATTTATTATAAAAAAGATAATCTAAAATCTTGAGTTGTCAATTATAATATTTATAAAAATAATAAACTAATTCAAAAATTAATTTATTCAACATTAATTTGAGGTTAACACAAAAAAAAATGTAGAAGGGACTTATCCTTCACCTTTAACCGTCAATATATTTAATACACAAGACTTCTCATTTTACGAGATACGAAAATGGTTATAATGTACGCAATATTTTATTTATATTTTTACAAAAATATTGTTTCTATAATTTGAACCTATAATTTTATGGTCACAATAAGCAACTAATAAAAATGACCCCTTAATGAATTCTTATATTTCATATGTCTATAACAATTCATTAATAAAATTACATTTATAATTATTACACAAACTCATAATTGTAAAGCAAGAATGGTCAACTACAAGACAAGAAACAAAAGATACACATCACAGGCAGTTTGTGAAAGAGGAGATAAATGATAAAATCTCAAATCTCAAATTAGGACCCAAAAGCTGATTAACCAGCCTTTTAGGCTTTTGCATCTCTCGTACTCTAGCAAGTACCTATGGATTCTAGCCTTTTAATTTTAACATGCAATAGGCAACCTTAGGCTCTTTGAGGTTGAAAGATACCTTCCAGGAGACAACAATGGTTTGCGTCACATGTATGAAGCTTTAACAAGTTAACTTGTGGAGACCTCGTCGACTTCACTTTTTAATGGCAAATCCATTTTGGTTAAATAATAAAAGAATTCCTTTATTGATCTTGCTTTACCAAACTCATTATATAACTTGTTTCAGTAGAACGATGATTGTAAATCTACTCCTGTTACATTTGGCAATGTTTTAAAATTCCAATTGGAAGTTAAACTAAGAAAATAAAAATTTTAAAGTTTAAAAGATTCAACCGGTATTATACCGTCAAAAAATCGACTAAAGATTAAATAAAATCAAATAATTTGACATATGATTAAAAGAAATTGTCTTAACTTATCGAAAATTTTAAAATTTAATTAAAATGGCAACACTCCTCGTACCATTCTCACAACCTCCTCTAATCAAATCATCTCTAATTAACCATGTACGCCACACCCCTTGGTGTCTTCTATAAAACCTAGTTTTGTGTCGTCCAAATCACGTCGCCTTAGAGATCCAAAGCAGCAATCTGGGAAGCTTCCTTCACTTGAAACCTGGGTCAAAGATAGGGTCTTTAGATATTGATTTATCATGGTTTCATCCTTATGACCGTTTTCGCTTTGATGTTAGATCTCACAAGCAACAGACATGAAAACAAGCCTGAGAAATAGCAGACTGTAGAAGACTCGGTAGAAGACATAGACGACGACGTAGAAGAGAGAAAACTGCTTTCAAAACTCACAAAACTTTTTGTGAAAACATGTTTTAGAATACTCGAAAACCTGTTGTGAAATATTAGGAAAACGTCCTTTTTTTCTTTTTTCGTGAAATGTTATGGTTTTTTTTAATTTTGAAAACAACAGAATGCAACAATAACGAACCAAACGTATTTAAAGAGAATGTTTCCTTTTTTATAAAAACCACAACAAGAAATCAAAACAAAAACAAAAACAAACAGGTACAAGGGATTGCCTTTAGGGCACTACTCTAACAAACTCACAATACCTCACATAAGTCGAC
>JAOSBL010000005.1:37139633-37153011 GCA_027568915.1 Erythroxylum roraimae | reverse complement strand
TTGCCTTCCCGAAACACGTGTTGGAGATGCACTTCCCATGGTTGACGCAGGAGCGCGCGGATACCTGCCACCAAAGGATACAGATCAGTTCCTAAAAAATGAGAGGAAGAGAGAATGTTGATCACCTCAAGGGAATCAACTTCCAAGATGAGCCGTCGATACCCGAGAGCCCAAGCTAAATGAAGACCTGATTGGACTCCACATAGTTTGGCCTCAAAAGGCGAACCTCGCCCAATCCAGTGAAGAAATCCACTGCACCAGTGTCCTTGGCAGTCCCTGATTAAACCTCCCGTTAGAGCGACCTGGTGACCAGACTTAACAGCTCCATCGGTATTAATCTTGACCCAGCCCACGGGTGGTTTGGTCCAACTAACAGGGTGCCCTACACCAACCTCTGAGTCTCCAAACAACCGCCTTTCCAGGTTTCTCACCCGCTGAACCCTTAAAGCTTGCCTCTTAAAAATTTAGACTCTCCATCGTTTAAATATTAATATCATATATAAATTGACAGAGGTTAGCGTTCTTAAAATTTCCATCAATTCAAAATCTATTATGAACATTAAAAATACCCTTAGCAATTGTTTGGAGTAACTGCAAGGTCGGCAAAACTAGCAGTCTGAAGGGACAGTTTGGGGACTTTGAAGGGTAGAGAAGCATACCAACCAACTAGTACAAACATAGACAGGGAACAACCCACCTACCAAAAGAAAACGTAGCTTACTTAGGTTTTATTTTATTTATTTATTTATTTTATTCGAGAAAACTTCGTAAGTAGGTCAAGCAGGCACACCTATCTAAGAGTCCAACTGGCGCACCACCTCATAGGCGGGCTAAGCGGGCGCATCTCATCATTGAGGACCCAACTAATTTTCCACCTACAGGTAAAATCTTAACAGCCTCAGGCTTTTACAAGAAAGGCTAGCATCGAATCGAATCTGGGACCTTACTTAGGTTTTAATTAAAATATAATATCGAAATATATACAGCATAAACATATCATTAATATGATAGTTTAATTTAACTTTTAAACTTGACTCTAATAAATTAAGTTTAAATTAAAGTAATAATTTAATATATAATTAAATTTGAATAGATTAATTATATCTATCCCTAATTTATTATAATTTACTTAACTAGTTCCAAGTTTAAAATTTATAAATATAAACTACGGAGAAACAAGAAAAATAAATGATACATTAAATAAAAGTTCGTGCACGTAAAAAAAGGTTCGACGACGTTTAATACTAAACCGGTACAATACAATATCGATATCAGTTATTTATTATAATTAAAATTTTAAAATATATTTGTAATTTAATAAAATTATTAATTACATTTAATATAAAATATAAATTCATTAAATTTCCTGAAATTTATGATTTTAAGCCGTTGTATTTATTTAAATTCTTTTTTATCTTCTGTATTTGTATCTCAAATGTAAGATTATATATTTAATAACTCAATCGCGGTCACGAGCCGTGGCCCGTGGGTTAATCAAAGATGCGGGTCCAGACTGCTCCATTTGTGTCACACAGAGACAAATGATGGCTGGTTTATAAAATCTCCTCTCATCCCCTCTCCACCAATCATCGTCCTCCTCCCACGTGGGCACGTAGACCCCACCCCGTATAATAAGTTTTCTCCCACTTGGCACTATTTATTATTTTATTTAAACCTAACCCAGGTGCCGCTAGCTATTCTATTTATCGTGGCTTAATATTATATTAAAGATCTTTTGGCTATTGCTTTGGCTTTTGTTCATCTACTTGATTCGATTCCTTCCTTTCTCTACTTTACCTGTATCAACCCTCTTCTTTTAATCTAGTTCATTCTTCCATTACTCTTGTCTCTTATTTCTTACAGAGTAAAGCAGTAAAGACCCAGAAAGGGTCACTTTCACTTATAGAGCACCGTGTGTCTTGATCGTTTGTGTATAGAGCTTTCTCTGTATATATAACCATCGCGATCCGGTAGTTTCTGTAGGAAGGCCATGGCTGACTCTTCTGCTTCGTATATACATCTGGTACGGACAAGTTTCTTCCCCTAGACTTCTAGGTTTCTGCATATTTCGATCTGTTATTTACAAGGGTTGATCGTTGATGTGATGTGTGAATACTGTTATCTTATGATCGCGAATAGGTGCACCGTCTGATTGAAGAATGCATCGTCTTCAACATGAGCAAAGAAGAGTGCATGGAAGCCCTCGCAAAGCACGCCAATATCAAACCTGTCATTACTTCCACAGGTCAGGCTTTCTTTCAGAACAGACAGTTCACGTACACGAGTGTGTAAAGCTGAATATATATACATATTTGTTACTATTGTAGTGTGGAAGGAGTTAGAGAAGGAGAATAAGGAGTTCTTTGATGCATATAGAGCGAGAAGAGAACAGAAGGCAGCTTCAGAGATGGAGACAAGAGAATGTCTTCAAAAAATTATCTCGGATTCTTCCAAGCTGGGTATCAAAGAGTAGGTCCGATGGAGATAAACGTTGTTAGCTAGGTTAGTCCTGTGGTTCTGTGGTTGCTTGTATAATAGTAAACTAGATCGTTACGTAACGTACTCTCTCAGGTCTCATTAGGGACAAAACCTTGAAGAGTAAGTGTATACCAAAAAGTGGGCTGCATGGAGTTGTGGCACTTTGTACATACATTGTTTGGCTCTTTGTAGTATTAATTGTCTCTTGCACGAATAAGGGTGAAAGTTGAGCGATAGTGGGGGACCAACTTGGAGGAAGAGGGAGGGTTCAGAAGTTGTCACCATTCCAAGCTTTTTGGTGTGTGTTTTGGTTCATTTGATCTTCTTTTATTGTAGAGGAAAAGGGATGATAGTTACAGACTTGGAATGGAAGTTTACGGTGAATATATGCCAAGCAGAGTCTCTATTCAATTTGGTATGCTTTGACATCGACATTACAAGTCGCGATACATAATGTTTTCTTTCGGAGCTTTTATGTGTATTTGTTCAATTTTAAGAATTAGTCCAAAAATATTGCTTAAAGCCACGTCGTTTTAGTGTTATTATTAACTAAAATGATATTGTTTATAGTATATAAATTTAAAATTTTAAAGAAAAAAAGATGTTATTTTAGTTAATTATATAAAAATAATATTATTTTAATTTGATTCAGACGAACTTTAAATCGAATTAGAATTGCTTACAATGAGCATCGGATCAAGTCGAATACGAATGATCTTTGACTTAACTTGACGACCTATTCTTTAATAGCTACTTAGTCTTTCTTTCACTTAGAAAATATTTACCAATTGGCTGGTTTCATTTTTTTTTAATTTTTAATTTTGTTTTTCTTTCAAATAAAAATAAAAATTTATTTAGTTATTAAACATAAAGATTTATTTTTTAATTAATTAAATTTATTTTAGTCTCTTACGTAATATATAACGTGATAATAATTATTTTATTTTAGTTTGAATTAATAATTATTTAATTAAATTAAATAATATATAGTTTTAATTAATTATGGATAATAATAAATTAAATTATTCATAATTCTTATTATAATTAATATATTAAATAATTCAATAATATATTTAGTTAATAGTAAATAAAATTATAAAAAACAAGAACTGTTTTTTGTGATTTTTATAAATTTTGAAAATGAAAAGAAATCAAAACAAAAAGTAGAAATAAAAAAATGTAAACAATCATATTTTTTTGCCAAATTTAAAAGTAAAAACAAAAATAGAAATAGAAACAAACAAGAAAATTAACCCACGGATTGAATTCAAATTACGAATAAAAAATTTGAAATACTTGATATCTACTACTAAAAAATTGTCATTTTAGTATAATTAACTAAAACGGCTACAGGTGGCAACTGGGTCATGGCCCATCTTTGCCCGAAATCAACGAGTCTAAGTTTGAGTTGATCGGAATTCTTGTCGGCCTCAAACCAAGTTTTTTGGGCCTAGTTGGGTGAGTCCAAGCTTGTGACTCGATCATTCAAAACAAAATGACATCATTTTGCACTTTTAGTTTAAAAAATTGACCGGTTGAGTCGAGCAGGGCTCGGGTTATCTCTTTTCCAATTAGGCACGGGCTTGGGGCTGCTATATTGGGTTAGGACGGGCCTCGGGTTGAGCCTAAGCCCTAGGCACTAGCTGGCCCATTGTCACATCTAAAAATGACATTATTTTAAATTTTAAATTTTATTTTTATAAACTAAATACTATTGATAAATTTGATATAATTAATTAAAATGACATTATTTTAGTTTTTAAAATTTATAAACTGAAAATAATATCATTTTAGTTTGAATCGAATTAGAGTTCAGCTTATAACAACCATTGGATTGGGCCAAATCAAATTGACTTAACCCATTCTCATCCCTAATATACGAAGAGTTTAAGAGATAGTCTTTGTTTCACTTAAAAATACCTCGACCAAGGCAACCTCCGCAAATATCTAACGGTATTTTTAGTGATTATTGTCGTGCAAAAATTTGGAGCTTACATTCTCTTAGGATGGTTTTATTTCATTTTTCTATTTTTATTTTTATTTTTGTTTTTTTTCTAAATAGAAAAAACAAAAAACAAATTTAGTTGTTAGATTAAACGTAGTTATATTTTATTATAATTATATATTAGATAAATATATTCTAAAAATTTAATATATTCTAAAAATTTAAAGTTATTTATCACTAATTGTTAAATTTAATAAGAAAAAATATTTTTATGGTCATGAAGACCGGAAGAAATCAAAACTAAAAATTCAAAAAATTTAATTTTATTATTAAAATTCAAAATAAAAAATAAATAGAAACAAATAGAACTATATTAAGAATTTAATTTTATAACGATATGATTCAAACATTATTCTTCGTCTAAAATTGATTAGAATTCATAAAATACTCCAAATAATATATGAAATTATATGGAACATAAATAATGTAAAAATATATCCAATTTATTATTTATGAATTTTAAATTTAGTACATTAATAAGCTATAAATCACTCTTTTTTTTAAGGTCACAAAGTGACAAAACCCTTAAAATTGTAAAGAAATTGATTTTTTTACAAAATTCTCTATCAATAAATACATAAAGACCCTAAAATTTATTTAGTTAAGATAAATTGATTAGAAGGTGATAATTAGGGCTTTTTAGTGATTATTTATTTTAAATTTTTTATTTAAATAAATTAGACTGATAAAAATTTCATATAATTTTTTCAAATAACATATGGGTAATTATTTATTCGGTTACATTATTTTATTTATTAAAAAGTCAACTTATTTGGTAGGTTTTCATTTTGTGGAACTTTGAAAAGGGTCATAATGTATGTGACTTTCCATTTATATTTTTACAAAGAGGCTATTTTTGTGACTTAAACCTAAGGTTTAGGATACTGTTTCGTACCGGAGAGTTGATTGTACTGAGTTTAAATACTGGTCGGTAACGGTCGGTTTCGGATGGTACCGACTAGTATTCAAAAAATCGGCAAAATATTGACCGATATAGAAAATTTTAAAAAATACGAATTTTTTTTGCAAAATTTTCAAAAAAATTTAAACTCTCTCTTCCTCCCTCCCTCCCCCCTCTTTTTTTAATTAGTTATTTTATTTACTTCAATTTTTATAATTATTGTAAATTTTTAATTTATGTTTTTAAAATAAAAATAAATATTTTTATTACTAATAATAATTATAAATAAAATAAATTAAAAATAAATTATTTTTATTTAAATTTATTTTAATAATTTATATAATATTTATTATTAAAGTATGAATAAAATATTTTATTTTTAAAATAAATAATTTAAAAATTATTACTTATAAACTAATATTTATTTTATATATTTTAATTATTAAATCAAAATTTATTTGAAATTTATATTTTTTTAAATATATTTTAAATTTAAATATATTTATTAATAATTATTAAATTAATTTTATAAATTAAATTATTATTATTTATTATTATGATTTTTAGAGATCGGTTAAAAATATACAGTACAAATGTATAATATGATAATGATTTATTTTGTAATTTTTTAAAAATTCAGAGATTATTTCATAATTTTAAAAAATTACTCAAAATGATACCTGATATTAACTAGTATCGGTATAGTACCGTACTAAAATTTAATCCAATATCAAATTCAGTATTGTATTCGTAACATTGCTTAACCCTGTGATCTCACAAAAGAAGCAATTTTATTTATTCTGAATCAAAATTGATTTTCTTAAACTTAGAAGAATAATTTTATGTGGGATTAAATAAAAACTGAATCCCATAAGCCCTTCTAATTCAATTTGGGCTTAGAGCGTCGTTTCAAGGCCTCAATTATTCTAGTCTTCTTCAACCTCTATACCTCCACCTTATCGTCAGGGTTTAAGCAACGCCCATACTCGCTTTCTATAGAAAATGGAAGCTGTTGCGAAAGTGAACCACCGTTTCCAACCACTCCACCTCTCACTAACTCCCCACCGTCCGTCTTTCTCCAAACCCATTCACTCTGTCTCCTCCAGAACTTCACTTTTACGATTGCCCTCCTCGTCATCTCCGTTCAGATCATCTTCCATCAGAGCTTCATCTTCCTCATTGTCACAACCCTTTTACACCGTAAAACCCTCGATCTCTCAACACCAACCAAACCCTAAATCTTCACTTCTCCGGACTCTAAAACCCTACTTGAAAACCACCGCCGTAGCTCTCACCGCCGTCGCCGCCGTGCTCTTCACGCAGTTAAACCTTAAGCCCGCAATTGCCACGCCGGTCTCTACGCTGACGACGGAGGAGACCACCGAAGAAAATATCTCGCTTGAAGAACAAGAGAAAAGTCTCGAGGAGTACTTGACTCAAAATGGCGAGAATTTTGATACTCTTCGGTCCCTAATGGAAGTGAAAATCAAATCTAGGAAGCTTCTAGAAGCAGTCGGTGTTGTTGACCGCTTGATCGAGCTCCAACCCAATGACGATGAATGGCCGTTGCTAAAGGGTCAAATTTTGTCCTTTAGCGGCGATTCAGAGTCGGCGAGGAAGATATTTGAGGACATACTAGCGAAAGACCCACTTCGCGTGGAGGCTTATCACGGTCTAATGATGGCGAATTCGGAGTGTGGAGAACCATTCAATGAGTTGTTGAAGAGAATTGAAGGTGTGATGGAGAAATGCGAGAAGGAGAAAAAGGGTTCACTTTTGAGGGATTTTAAGTTGCTGTTTGCGCAAGTTAGGGTTATGGAGGAGAAGTATGATGAAGCTATTAAGCTTTATGACGAGTTGGTGATGGAGGAGCCTAGGGATTATAGGCCTTACTTGTGTCAAGGGATGATATACACTTTGTTGAAGAAGAAAGATGAGGCTGAACAAAAGTTTGATCAGTTTAGGAAGCTTGTTCCAAAGGATCATCCATATAGAAAATATATTCTGGATAATATGTTCGCAAACAAGTTTTTCTCGGAGAACAGTTAGGAGGTTGATGGAGGATGCTATTGAATTCAACACAACGGGTATAACTTTTTCCTTTGAACTTTTCTCATTCCTATTAACCGTGGATTTGTTTCTGTTAGTCATGACACCATTTACTTTGGATATCTATATTTTATAAAATTTAGAGTGTTGTAGTAGCGGATGAGAGTTTTGCCAATGTGATAGTAATTCTTTCTTGTAAGTTGTTCTTTTCCTCGACTGGTATGTGCGGTGTATATCATTTATAATTGGATCTCAATTGTTAATAACTTAGAGATTGGAATTTTGTCACTTCTTAAGGTAGTTATGTTCAGATGAACCCGGATATTCAAACAAATGTATACATATATGGCAAGCTGTATCAAGAATTTGTTCTCTGATACTTGGTTTTGATAATTGGATAGCCCTACTTTGTGTGCATATTGAACCTGGTAAGTTGAGATAGCAATGTAAAACCAATTCTTATTAGATTTACAGCTTGGTGTGATAATTTAATTTTGCTTCATTCAGTCCACTGGGCAGAAGGCATCCGAGCTAACTTTCATGATTCCATATGACTCAATTTTTGTTATCCTTTATGAGGTTCCAATTTCCAAATCCTCATTGTACTTATAGGAGTTGTTCTTATCACCTGACATTCTTTTAACATATGATTCATCATAATCCGTTCCCTTAATTCAACATATGATTTATCATAAGCCAAGACTCTCTTCACTTACCATGGGAAGATGAAGCGAGTTACACACGAAAAGCTGAAGAACCATGTCGCACTTGTTCACTTTTTCTGTGTCTTCAATTAGGAATTCCCAACAGAGTGTTGGAACCATTCTGATAAGAATGCAGAGAGATGATGCTTTTTGTGTTTGTTTTGTTTCACTTCTTGCAACAGGCAGGTGAGGTTGTTGCATGCATAATTCATTGTATACTTCTTAGCTGACTAAAGCAGGCTATTGATGAGATCTGCCTAAAAATTATTTTGTTTTCAGAACCCATCAGTAGGTTTGATTGAATGTATCGCTGTCTTATGGAATGCGGTTGAACAAATAGTCCGTTGTTGTTGTTGTTGTTATTACTGCCATGAATTTAGTTTTTGGTGCAGGGTTAGCATCCTCACAATAAGTGGATTCATGTTGGTATTTTGATTCAGATTTTTGTGTTGGCTGTTCTAGTTTCTCAACTGCTAAGAAGAGTACGAAGGCATCCAATGTATGAATTTTG
Source organism: Erythroxylum roraimae (assembly GCA_027568915.1). Classification (NCBI taxonomy): domain Eukaryota; kingdom Viridiplantae; phylum Streptophyta; class Magnoliopsida; order Malpighiales; family Erythroxylaceae; genus Erythroxylum; species Erythroxylum roraimae. Next base: position 37,144,363 of record JAOSBL010000005.1, on the reverse strand, counting down.
GCAATGTGCTTCTCGCTTGTATATTTTTACTAGAGTTGGTGAATTGTTGCTTAACATTGTTTTTTATTGATAGATCATTCTGACATGCTTTCATCAATTAACATAACCGAATCTTATTTGAATCATCCTTATAGAAGGTGAATCTGAGAATCTGACAAAGAAAGAACTTGGCATGTCCTAACCTGATTCACCTGGAGTTAGGTGATTGGTATTCTTTTCCAGATAAGTCATGTGCACCTCAATATATCACTATTGTAACGATCAGAGATAGAAGGAAGTGGTCATGAACTGTTCTTGGAATATAATAAAATTCAAGCTTCTGATGTTCATCTATTGAAGCTGTTCCTATTTTCGTGGAAAGCCTGCTTATTGTTATCCGAATACTGAGATTATTAGTCAAAAACATGCCTTGTACTCTACGTTACAGCATCATTAGATTTAATAAGATCTGGTCAAGATAAAATCCCTTTTGGAATCAGTAATGATACTCTTAGGGAAGCTTGCAAACATGGGGTTTGATGGCCTCCAATCATGCCGGAGGTGACTTCTTTATAGAACTCTTCTCAATATATTTATACATCAAATTTATAAATTTCATGAATAGTAATTTTAGCATTATATTTCCTTAACGAAAATTGACTTAAGATGAAGGATTAATTTCTTAACAAATAGATCATCAATATTAAACCATATTGATAATTTAAATTTAACATTATATTTAAGAAATAAACTTTACAAGATGAGGATAGGCTCGCTCTAATTCATTTTGGGTACCAAATGTGGATTTTAAGCACATTTAATTTCATAAATGTTTTCAAATCTAGATTGTATTGGTGATTTTTTTACCATTTCCATAAGAAAAAGAAATTGGCATAGCATATACCTTTTTTTGGAAATAAAGGAACCCACAGTCGCAATTTTTTAGATGCGCACTAGATAAACTTTCAGATTGATGCAATAGCTTGTAAATCACGCCAATAAGATGCCTCGCACTAGACAAGTCTTGTACAATAGACTCGATTGAGAGAGCGTAAGTAGGGGATTGAAACACAGGACTTTTTTACCTTATGTCCTTCACTTTACTAACTCGACTACCCCCTAGGGGGCAACATAACATATACATTAACAATAAAATTATAAATTATGAATTTTAACATTGAAAACAGACCATTTTGGTTGGTCCCATTTTCAAATTAATAAATTTGTTTTTTTATGTTTGCTTTCTAATTTAATAAAAAATAATTGTTTTTTCATTTATATTTTTAACTTTTTGTTTTTGTTTTCAAATTTAGTAAAAAAATATGTTTGTTTGAGTTTTTGGTTTTCAGTTTCCAAAATTGACGAGAAAACTACAAAAGGTAGTTTTTGTTTTCTGTTTTGTTTTTATTTTTCATAATTTAATTTACTATCAACTAAATATATACTCTTTAATTATTTATTAAATTAATTACTAATAAAAATTATGAATAATTTTAATTAAATTTATTATTGAATTAATAATTAATAAAAATGTATGAATAATGTAATTTTATTTAATAATATATTTTTGTTATTAATTTAATTTTTAAAATGAATATAATTAATTAAAAATATCTTTAAAATATATCAATTTTAAATAAAATTTTGAATTAATAATCAAAACATATTTAAATATATATTAATTTAATTTTTAAATAATTTATTTTAACAAAATAAAATAATTTTTATTGATAATTTTATCATATATGTAATTATCATCAATAATAAAAATATAACTGACAACTAAATAATTTTTTATTTTTATATGAAAGAAAAATTAAAGCTACAATCAAAAATAAAAATTAAAAAACACAAAACAAAAATAAAAAGGTGAAATTAAATAACTTCTTTAGTTTTTGGTTTTCGTCTTTTTAGTTTTCAAATATTAGGGAAATCATAAAATTATCAATAATTTTTATTGATAACTTTATCGTATATGTAATTATCACCAGCAATAAAAATATAATTAGAAGCTAAACAGTTTTTTATTCTTATACGAAAGAAAAATAAAAACTACAATAAATAAACAATAAATAAATTTAGAGGCTCCACCCAAGCTCAAGTCCTAGGTCCTATTGAACTTGGACATTCCAGTCTAATTTAGCCTGATTAAATTTAGCCTTTAAATTTAGAACAGTGTTGTTTCATCTAAAGTGACCTGATTTTATATGAAAATTTAAAAACTGAAATGCTTAGAAAAAATTTGAGTCCGGTTTAAAGTATGATTAACTCAGATCGGACCATTGATTTTAGAGTGGACTCGACTAGACTAGCTTTTCTTCAATCTATCCCTAGTCTGTACCTAATCCTACCAGTTGTCAGTTATGATTGAAAACTTCTTAGCTGCATTGAGATGGATTAATTGACGGATCTGGTATCAGTAGGAATAAGTAATAACAACAGTGCTATTGTTTGTCTCCTTCTAGGTTGGCATGTCCCGGAAAATTTGGGGATTTATGAAGAAAAAATTGCTTATGCGATTCGAGTCACGGCTGCCCGCGCTTAACGGGGATTCCACGACCATCGGTTCAAAAAATTGTCGTCTTCACCGATTGTCAGCCAGTGGCCTTGAAAAACCGACCTCTTGTTTCCACAGAATTTGCGTCATGGAAACTCATGCCAGAGACTCGATCTTCAACGGAAGATGATCTGATTTAAAAATACTTGATTACAAAAAAAAAAGAAAAAAGAAAAAGGATGATATGGAAGACATCATGTATGATGAAGTGATGGTGAGACATGAGCAAAGTGTGGGCCTCAAAGACCTACGTCTTTTCCTCATGCTTCCATGAGTGACCTTTGGATTCCTTAGAGAAGAGGAAGATGGTTCTAAAGAAATGGAGGTCATCATTTCAGAGGAAAATGGAAGAGTAAAACTAGCTTTAACCAACTTTATCGTAGGGATTGGAGACACCAATCATGTGTTTGGTATGTTGTCGTTTGCCTCGGTTCCTTGTACACTGAAATAAAGGCTCCAAACAAACCACGTAACATATGGGGCACGGCTTGGTGCAACACATCATGTGTGGTACATGCATAGAAATATCTACATTTTTTTTTTTTAATCTTTAACCAAGGTATCTACCGGTAGAGTCAGTGACTAATCCCCTCGCTAATGAGAAGGCACCTCACAGGATGGGACAGCTGACCCAAAGATTTAAAGTTGCTCCATATCCAAAGTCAAGGATCGAACCTCCGACCTTTAGTTAAGGGTGGATGAGTCCCTTGTCACTCAACCACACCCAATTATAATAATTACAAATTATTATGTAAATTGAATTATGTACTTAAATTAACATATATAGTTTATGTGGCCTATTAGAAACAATTTTCCTACTATTTAGAATAAAGTTGTGTACTATTGAATCTCTGTAGACCTTGCGCTCAACAGAACTTTCATTAGATGTTGTTATTACAGTAGTATAAAAAAGCAAACCAAACCATGAAATCAAAATAGTAAAAACAAAATTTGACCAATATTAAAGTCAACATATCTAGTGTATAAGGCTTCCCGCTTTGCGGGATGTCTGAGGAGAGTTGTGATGTACGCATTAAATTTTTTTCTTAGATAAGTGGTAATAAGTAATAACTCAATTCATTAATTTCTATAAAAGAGAAGGAATCGTTCCTAGAAAAATTTCTTGGTTGTTAGATCTTTTAGTTAGGTAAGGTAAGAGTACGAACTATGGCCAGTGAATTAGGTAAAATTTGAGCAAGTTGAAACAGAACAAGGCATCTTTTTTGATAAGGTTCTGTGTTTCTCCCTCTCTGTTCCTCTGAAATGTAGCTTTCTTCTGCTAAGCAAGAGAAAACTAAAGAAAGAAAGGTAATGCAGACGACTTGAATGTCCCCAATTATGGTTTTCCTTAAAGTTTGCTTCACTACCAAACTTGATGCAATCATTTGCAACTATGAGCTGAATTCCATTTGTATCTTTCTCAGCAGTATTCGTGTTAAAAAATAACTCGTAATCACTATATTTAGAAATTATGTCCTAACAATGTTTTTTTTAGTTATTATATTTACAAAAAAAAATGTACTTCATATACAAAGTTTCGATCGAAGAAAAGTTATCAATATTTTTAACTTTTTTGTTTGATTTATTTTAATAACTCTTAAGGGATGCTTGGTTGATGAATTTAAGAAGGGATTAATGGCTAAAGAATGAAAAATGAGTAGTTAGTTATTGAATATCATTATAGGGGTAATAGTTTGATATCCTACTTTTGGAGAATCCTCTATACCCTCCATTTAGTAGAGGAATGAGTAATTATTACATTATAATTAATTAAAAATAAACAATTCATTAGTTACAATATAATTAATTAATTAATATATTGTAATTAATTAATTAAAATATAATTAATTAATTAACATATAATAATTTTATTTCTTAATATTTTTTACAAACCAACCACTATCAATAGTAATGGTAATCATTCTTTCTTCTTAATCAACCATCATAATTATAATGTTAATATCCATTATCATTCCTCACTATATTCATTTCCATTCCTATTATCATTCTCTTATGTGAATCAACCGCCTAAGTGAGATTGCTGTGTAAAGGGTGTGAGCGAGAAACTTTGGGTGAAAGTTCGAGTCTCCAAGGTGATCTTTGTATCAACTGGTATGAAAGCCAAAGTTCAAAATGGTTGTAGGCAACTTGACAGAACGGGTGTCTATGTTGAAGGCATTCATGGGACCTATTC
>JAOSBL010000005.1:37122869-37136875 GCA_027568915.1 Erythroxylum roraimae | reverse complement strand
CGTTACCAGGAGTCGAACCTAGGACCTTGGACCAATTGACCCTGTTAGTTTGCCACCCAAGCTACCCGTGCGGGCATGTAAAAGTAGGACCTAATGTTATACATTATGAGTCTCACTTATCATGATTAATGAAACCCATTAATCCATTCTCATACATTTCAAAAAGTGAATGTCTTTAGTGATAAAGCTTACTTTTAATTTAAAAAATAAAAATATTGTAAGGTTAGTATTGAAGTGAAATTTAATTAATGAAAAGTTAATTATATTAAAATTTCTATCTACTTAAGTTTTAGTTTAACTGTTTAAATATTATAGTTTAATTTGAATGTTTTAAAATATTATGGTTTATTGTATATTGTGTTCAAAATATATATTTAGCCTAAATTTTATAATTTTTAAAGTTTAAAAATTTAAATTTTGTATGTAACTAAATTTGATTTAATTAATAATTTAAATTAATTATAATAAATTATTAATTTTTATGATTTGAATTAATTATGATTGATTTTAATAATTTAATTTTAAAAATAAAAATGAAGAATTTTTAGAGATAAGAAATTTCTTAAATATAAGAGTAATTTATTTCATAAATATTTTTAATATTTGATAATATTTTTTTTTTTAAGTGATCATTTATTATTTGATATGATGTTGATTTTGATTTCACTAATTGTCATTATAGCGTAATAAAATTATAAGAGAAAAAAGTCAGAAACAAAGGAGGACAAAAGGAAAAGGCGGAAGGGAAAGAGGAAAACTCGTGTAAGAAATTAAAGAATGGGTTAAATAAAGTGAAGTGAAGCCAAACACCACTTGCCCGCGTAGAGCTCGTCTTTGTCAGTCAGTCCAGAGTTTTTGAAAGTTCAAAAACTGCTCTATTCCTCGCACTTTCAGTCTCTCTCGATTCTATCGAGATCTGACGATGGGTGTGTGTGTGTTCCCGATGCGTCGTCGTTTCTTTTCTCCTCCTTTTTGAATATATATCCGAACCGAGTCTCTGAGGACTTTTGATCCAGATTTGTTCTGCTCCTCCATTAACTCGTACTAGAATGCTTGTGAAGGTTCTACCAAGTCTCTGAACTCTCACGCATTTTGCTTTTTGATGCTTTAAATGGCGTCGTTTCGGTCAAGTAGTCTTGATCGCATCCGTAGTCGTCGACTCGGAGAAGGTAACGTTGTTGTTTTTGTTGTTTTTTTTTTCCCCCCGAGATGCTGTTTGGTTGGTGAGAAAGTAAACCAAATGTGAGTGAAAATTTTGTTATATTTGTTAGAACAAGTTTGATTCGAAAGGAAACCACCTGTTTTCTTTCATTTTCCATTTAAAAAAAATCGACACACCTTGTATGTTATTTACTAGTAAGAACAAGCATAACGCCGAAGGAAACCACTAATTTCCTTGCACTCTCATTTCTAAGTGGATTTTTTTTGTTTTATTCCGCTTGATTTCGTAAATTTAGACTTATTTTTCTTGAATTTCATAGCAACCAATTAATGATTAAAAATTTACTGTGCCTTCTTCGCGTGCTTGTTGGTGGTTTTAATTTACTAGAGGTCAACAACTGGGTTTGAATATTTTGGCTTTTGATTCTGCTTTAGTTAAAGTAGGTTTCATGAATTTTTGCCTTTTGTCGCTTTTTGGTACAGTTAGGGGTATGATTTTGTTTGCTTCTTTTACAAATTGATCCCTAAACTTTCGCTTCAATTTTGACCTTTTGATTGTCCCCAAAAGTGTCTTCTTCATTATGTAGGTGAAATATTGTGGTTTGTTTGGCTCTTGACAATACAATAAGAAATTCTTTTTTTTTAAACGCCTGATTATGATTTCCAGCTCTTTTGCGTCTTCTTTATAATCACTTCTTTGTTGCGTAGCTTGAATTAGTAAGTTTCTGGTTCGTACTCTTCTACATTGCCTTTGCCCTTCTCAGTTTGATTCTGCATAAACAACAGTATTAATGTTGCAGTAGGATTTTATATTTTCAGGAACCGGGCGGGTTCAGAAAAAAAACCTTCCAAAATTGGCCTCTGATTCTAGTTCTCAGTCCACTGACACTACCGAGGAAGATTTGGTGAGATAATTTCCTTGTTTGGGTTCATTAATATGTATGATTTGGGTTTTAGTGAAAATCATTGTTTACTTATGAAGTGCGATCTGGGTTTGTCTAGTTTAACTGCATGTCATTGTTCTGATCCAACTTTTCGGGGTCATATAGGTTGGTTGTGAATTGGGGTGGAGATCTTCAAAGCAAGCAGTTGGAACACCAATGAAAAAGCTGTTGGCTAAAGAGATGTCGAGAGACTCTGAATCCAAGAGAAGGTCTCCGAACGTTATAGCCAGATTGATGGGCCTTGACGGGTTGCCACCTCTGCAACCTTCTCTTAGACAACAAAAGATGTCCTCCGGGAGCTTACAGAAGGTGGCATCCACTAAAAAGTACGAAAAGAATAGCACATCACATAGCAGTCGGTCATCTAGGAAAAGCTCAATGGAGAACCAAGAATTTAAAGATGTATTTGAAGTCTTAGATGCAGCAAAATTACAGAGTAATAATGGTAGCAGTAGTAGTAGATTTTCAGCACAGGATACTGTAAACCCAAAGATCAATGAGGCTGAGATGGCTTTCATACAACATAAATTCAAGGTTGCTAAGCAGCTTTCTACTAGTGAAAAACACCATAACTCGAAGGAATTTCATGATGCCATTGATGATCTAGACTCGAACAAGGATCTTCTTCTGAAGTTTCTTGACCAACCCGATGCACTGTTTACAAAACATCTCCATGATCTGCAGAGCTCCCCTCCCAACTGTCATTTTGGTCAAATACCAGCCGTAAGGTCATCATACCTTCAGGCTTGTCAAACTAGTGATCGAAGATGCAAAATAGAGAGAGAAAGCAGTCGGAAGAATCTGACAAATTCTGATGATGATTTTGTTAGCCACTCAAGGAGAAAACTTGATGCCCATGATCTGCAAAAGTCATCTAATGTTGAAGTAGAGAACAAAGATGCATCCGGAGGTTTTGCTACAAGGATTGTTGTACTAAAACCAAACCTTGGGAAAGGGCAAAGCACCGCTAGAACTGGTTCATCAACTTTTTCCTCTCATGAATTTCCTCGAGATTGCAGGAAGCAGACTGGAGTTTCTAGTATCAAGAATAGGGAACCTGAATCACATGGAAAGAAAAGGTCTCCAGATGATGTTGGCCACTTGAAATATAAATCTAGAGAATCTAGAGAAATAGCAAAGGAAATCACCAGGCAGATGAGAAGTACACTCAGGAGTAGATCCACACAGCTGTCTACATCCACATCTAGAGGATATGCTGGAGACGAGAGTTCATCCAGCAGGTCTGAAAACGATTCAGCAACTGAGTTAGAGGTAATGTCACTGACTTCAAAAAATTCAGCTGGTTCAAGCAGTTGTTACAGGCCTTCATCCTCCCGTACTACTGAATCATCAGTGAGTAGGGAAGCCAGGAGGAGACTCTCTGAGAGGTGGAAAATGACTCATAAGTCTGTGGACATGGGAGTGATCAATCGGGGCAGCACACTAGGTGAAATGCTTGCCATCCCTGATAGAGATGCAAGACTAGCGAAGTTAGATGTTATGAGTGAAAAAGGAAGCAGTCGAAAACTAGCAAGCAATAATGAACCAGCAGAGTGGACTGAACCTTTAGGTATTAGCAGTAGGGATGGATGGAAGGATGGATGTGCACAAAATCTGTCCAGGTCAAAATCTCTACCTGCTTCGTCTACTGCTGCTTTTAGTCCTAGGACTGGCATGCACCGAGAACCTATGCCAGAGGACAAGTATATGGTGTCAAAAGAAGTGATGCAGAGTAGGAGGAGGAGGGTGATGACTGATAGTTCCACTCATAGAGATAGTTCACCTTCTCGAAACTCGAGATCCCGTCATCACAATAAAGGGTCTCATCGTTCTGCTTGTACATCTAGTGATGATGTTGACACGCCCACAAAAATTGATTTTAGACAGAATCACATGCATAACAATGCTGCAGAGGGAAATCAATTTAAACAGGATCGTATGGTTTCTGGTACATCACGAGCCACTGTTCCAGATAGCAGTTCTGTTAATGAGGATGTGGTGGATGTAACAACTGAGGACATGACCATGCCACTAAAGCCCGCAGAATTATCGACATCTATGTTAGTAGAAGGCGAATCCTTTACATGCAACTCAAATGTTCCAAGCTCACAGGTTTGGTTTTATCTTATGGAATTAGCTTTATTTTTGAAATATCAATTCAGCAAATATCAGTTATTGAAAGCAGTAGATGCTTGTTAAAGTATATACTTTAGTCTGACAACATATGATTGCTTAGCCTCTTATCTTTTGGGGTTTTTCAGGAGCCACCAAACGATCCACCTGGGAAAGGTTTGGTCCCGGCACAGCATTCTATAGCTGATCTAGAGTCTGCTGCAAGCTCTAAGGAGAGTGATCAGCCGAGTCCTATTTCAGTTCTTGAAACACCTTTTGCAGATGATGTATCGTCTGGCTCTGAATGCTTTGAAAGTCTCAGCGCTGATCTGCATGGTAATATATGAAAAACCTAGTATTTTCCTTGTGCTATAGAATAGCTTGGACGTATGTTTGGAATCTGAATTATTATGAATCAGTAATCTTAGCTTTTATATATATATATATATATTGATCTTGCTTGTAGTTACTTTGAATATAGATATACTAATCCTCATACAAATTTCAAATACTTGAAACTTCATAATTTCTCAAATTAGAAAGAGTATAACTTATGATCTGACTTGATTGATTCAATTCATACGATTTATAATAAAGCACCCATGCTTAATGTGTCAATTTGCTGGTGGCTTCCCATATATAAGGAATTGAATTCTTCTACAAATGTTTGGAGAATTCTTTTTGCTTCATTCTCTGCTTGACGCTGAAATGTTTGGTTCATCCTAGTTAAACCTATACTGAGATAACTTTTTATCCTACGTCACAGGGCTAAGAATGCAAATTCAGCTACTAAAGCTTGAGTCAGAGGCATATACCGAGGGTCAGATGCTTGTCTCAAGTGACGAAGATACTGAGGAAAGCTGTGTCCCATTTTCAAAAGAGAAAGGACTAGCTGAAGAAATTATGGAATATTCCTACGTGGTTGATTTGCTACACGAGTCTGGAATTAATTATGCTGAGTCTGATACTTTCATAGCCTCGTGGCACTCTCCTGAATGCCCAGTGCATCCCCAAGTTTTTGAAGAGCTTGAGAAGAAATACACTAGTCAGACATCTTCGACATGTTCCAAAAGGAGGCTGCTATTCGATCGAGTGAATTTAGCTCTCCTGACAATTTATGAACAAGTTGCCAGTCCATACCCTTGGGTGAGACAACCAAATAGGATCGGTTCAAGATGGATAGAGAATAAAGTTGAGGAACGGCTTTTCAAAGTACTTGCAGATCAAAAGAATAAAGGTAACAAGGACGTAGCTGATGAAGTGCTGGCAGGGGAATTGCAGTGGCTGGACTTGGGAAATGACACAGACATAATAGGTAGGGAAATCGAGAGACTATTGACAGAAGAATTACTGGAAGAGCTAGTAGCAACGTAGAGATTTCGCAGAGACAAGCGCCTCAGCTTACATATAAACAAATGAAGCCATGAGAAATCATTTCATGGGAATACGTTGAATAAATCCAGCATATCCTATCTATGAGGACAAAATCCAGAATGCACTGCTCGATCATCGGAAGTAAAAGATCTTCAGAGATGGAACTCTCATAGTTTCATTTCTTATTATCTACAGACTAGTAGACTACAGAACGTACTTTTCAGTCGGTAGCCAATGCTATATAGTGTAAGCTTACATAGTAAAACATAAACGGAAGTTTGTGAAACTGTAGTTTCAGAATCCGTTCTCTACCACCCTCCCAGGAGATTAAAGTTAGTTTTATCAGCCAATTTCTACTTTCTAATAACTAGTATTCTGTACTATTCTGCCAGGAGGTTAAAGTCTTTCTCTACTTTCCAATAACTCGTAATCGTGATGCTTTGTTAACCTACGTCTGCAATCACTCCAAGAACAAGGTTGACACCCAAGTCTTAGTAGTTAGTACCAGTAACTAAGGTAAATAACTGAGTGTTATGATAAACCCTTAAGGGGTGTGATCGGTTATATTTGAAAGATAATGACTGCTACAATTTTTGTTGGTAACTAGGTTTTTTATTATTTTTCTTCTTTATATATATTTAACCATTTTTGATCGCCGATCCATGAAATGAAATAGAAGTTACAATATAAGGCTATAAGCTCTTCAAGGTGTGCCCTTGACGTTACTTTTATTTATATATTGATGAGTTGAACTCATTGAAATATATGAAAACTGGTACAAAGAGATTATTTGATATAGGGTGCAGGCGGATCAGGAGATTCGCGATGGCTTGGTCCTGATGGAGGAATTGGTGAGCCTTTTGGTAACATACCGAAGTGAATGTGTGGAACTGAACTCGTAGAGAGTGAGGTTGAAGATGGCAGATGCTCAGGAATGACAATAGCTTCTTCAACTCCTGAAATTAACTTTCTGTTTAGCCTGGCTTCAGCTAGAGAAGACGCAAGGACCGCGATGGCTATCAGAAGCACTGAAGGTATCCATACCGACTTCTTTCCAACTCCTGACGTTGTCTTCATAGTTGGCACTCTTAATTTTCCAGGAGCTTATGTTGTATTGCCCTGTTCTTATATGGAGTTCTTCAACAAGGAAGTTGAATGTTCAACGCCACCATGAAAGGTGACTTATTAATTGCCATAAAGAAGAAAAAGATAGAACTGTTTTCCTTAACGAGGCTGAAGATAAGACTTTTTTTTCTTAACAACGCATAGAATTTAAAGACAATCAATACGTTTTCAAATCTTTTTATGAAAAGACAGATTTGTTTCTTAATAAGGTATGGCATTTAAATATGGAAAAGGTAGATTTGTTTCTTAATAGATATAACCTTATTGACTTTCACGTCTCATTTTCAAATAGAAAGTTAAAGGTCAAATTTTGGAAGTGATCAAATGAGTAAAATGATTAAAGTGGAGTACCAAATACAATTTAAGAGATTTAAAATAATTCAAGTTTAATAGATCAATAACAAGAAAAAAAAATAATCATTCATTAAAATTGATAATTCATTCATTAGTTTTAAAATATTAAAAAAAATATAAACACAATTCATTATTTTTTTTGGTGTCATTCGTAGACTTAACAATTCTTTTTGTTTATAATTGCTAATGTTTACATCAAAATTCATATGGTTTCAAAATCTCATCTTATAATCAAATTAGATATTAATCTTCAAATAATATTCCATTCTTATTTCTCATCTCTTTACTGGACCGTTGGTTTAATGTAGATACGACATTTGGGTCCATGGCCCATCCCACTTCGTCCTGCTCGAGGTTAACAGGAAGCCAAGCTTGACCCAACTCAAAGTTCAACATATATAAGCAAAATGACATTTATTAATTAAAAAAGTAAAAAGGATAGTCATTTTTACCTTTTTAATTAAAAAACAACTAGGGCCAGGCCAAGTCGGCTTAGGCTTGGAATCCGGGCAGACTGTCTCAAGTCGAGCTTAGGTTCAGGTAGTGGCCTTAGAGCTTCAAATCAACTCTGGCAGTCGCGGTTCCGTCCTAGACCGACCCAACCCATTATTATTCCTATTCTAATGTCAACACAAAGTAAAATTTCAGACATGGCAACACCCATGACATGCAAACATCACGGTTATCGTATTTTGTTTTTAAACAATATTAATGGTGATCATATTTAAGATTTGAGCCAACCAAAATTGTTATATCTATGTTTGATTTTGGTTGAGTTGGGTTATAAAAAATTGCTAATGTTCTTGTGTTCGGTATGGGTTTCTGTTGTACCATTTTGGGTTATTGCTCTACTACAATGGTATTAGGGTTTTTGTAACCGACCTTCAATACCGGTTGGTACCGTGACCATAAGTTTTAAAAAATGTAGGTAATATTTTGCAAATATTAAAAAAAATTAACCTAAAAAACCCTTGTGTGCCTCCACACACCCGAACCCTTCTGCTTCTTTGATTTTTTTCACTCTCTCTCACCGACTCTCACTCACCTTTGTTATCTCTCTCTCATTCTCCTCTCCATTTTTGGCGGTGCTACTCCCTCTCTAGCGACTATCATCTTCCTCCTCGATCCACGTCAGCATCATATCATTTTCAACCCTCCTTGGCTTCTCCACGCGAAGTCACGAGCACCCCACCATCTTCAGCCCTCCTCTGCGAGGACCACCACACCACGCGGTCACCACCACTAAACGTTTGAACCTTCTCCACGTCGTTGTCATAACGACTGCTCTCCCCAGATCTAAACCCGACCCATCACCCATCCTAAAAACCCGAAGTTGTGAATTGGTTTTTGGGTGTATTTTGTCTTTTCGATTTTTTTTTCTGCTTAATTGCATTTTTGATTATGAATCAGTTGGAACTTGGAATTAAATTTTGAATTAGATTTGTGATTTGCGTGGGTTGGATATTGGAGTTGAATTATTCATATTTTTGTTTTGGCTTATTTATGATTTGGCTCATTGATTGTGGATTGGTTTAACAGAAATTTATGTTAAGTTTTTTGCTGAATGAAATGCACGGCATGTGATATGAATCTGTGATGATGTTGATGATGTGAATTGATTCAATTGAAAGTTTGAAAGTTGAAACAACTTAAATTAAAATTTAAAATCGAGAATGAAAAGACTTAAATAATTGATTGATACATTCTTAAAATTTGTGAAATGATATTTCATTTTTAGTATTTGAGTATTGGCTTTAGTAAATAATTAATTGAGTATAAAATTATGCTATTATAAATTAATAATAATTCGGTTGTAGTTAATGTATTTGGGTATTGGCTTTAGTTAAATAATTAATTGAGTATAAAATATATTGAATTATTTGGTAATATATATGTGTGGGGTATCATAAATATTTGTAATAAATATTGTGTGAAAGTAGTGATGTAAATATGTCCAAAAGGAACTTTTTTTTTCAAACTGTGAACATGTTGTAGGCTAAACTCCAACTACTAATCCTTAGACTTATTAATGTCAATTAAAAATCATAGAAGCAACTTATATATTTAAGAACCAAATATAGATTGGTGTATATAATATTATGCTTTTTGAGAAATAAATAGAAGATTCAAAGCTTTAAATAAATTTTTTTTTCCAAAGAAGGTATATCCTTTAACTTGATCTTATGTTATGAATATATCCTTCAACTTGATCCTCATGTTATGAATAGATGCGTATGAATAATTGTATAAGATATGTCATTTATTATTTGGCGATTATGTAAATCATGCCCTTCAACTTGATTCTCATGTTTGAAACTTTGAATTGAAATTGTTTGAAATTGTTGGAAATGGAAATTGTTTATGTATGTTTTATGATTGTTGGAAATGAAAATTATTTATGTATGTTTTGTGTACTTATATATCTTGAATAATTGAATTGTTAGTTTTTGACTTATAGTGAATTGTGTTCAATGAAATTGAATTGTATATGATGTAATCATACAAAATGAGTTATATTATATAAGATGAACATGTGTATTGTGTAATGAAATTATGTATTATTTATTTTGATATATGCATTCATTTATTTTTATAGATAAATGGAAGGAAGTTCAAGTACTCCTGATTAAACCACTTCAGGAAGATACAATGATCCAGCTTGGGCTCATGCTGCATTGGTTCCCAATATGAGGAACCATACTATTTGCTTGTTTTGTAACAAGCATTTGAAAGGTGGAGGAATCACCCAATTAAAGAAATATTTGGCTGGAGTCAAAGGAGATGTGGAACCCTGTAAAAAAGTAAGTCATGATGTGAAGTAGCAAATGAAAACATTACTTGAAGAATATCAACATGAGAAAGATAGAAGGGAAATGTTGAACTTTGAAATTGATAGTGGAAGTTCGTTTTATGGTTTCCGTAGTGATCGTGGAAATGTTGAAGGTGGAAGTGGTAGTGGTAGTGTTCTATCCCAGGCCTAAAAAGAAGCACCTGGACCTGATGTGAGAAAGAGAAGAAGGCAGGTGACTAGTTTTTTTGCATCACGAACAACTCCTGGAGCTCAACCTTTAATTTGTAATGTAATGCAATCAAGAGATGTGACTCACAATCTCGATATGGCAGTAGCTAGATAGTGGTATGATATAGGTTTATCATTCAATGCTTCTCAGTCTTATTATTATCAACATATGATGGATGTAATAATCTCTTATGGTTCAGGATGTTCAATCATATGTGATGGTTGGACAAATAGGAGACAAGAGTCTATTATTAATTTTTTGGTTTATTCTACAAATGACTCAATGTTTTTGAGATTTATTGATGCATCTGGCCTTATTAGGAACACCGAGACTTTGTTTGAGATATTTGATGAAGTTGTGAATGAAATGGGGCCAGAAAATATTATTTAATTTATTACAAACAATGATTTTGCTTATAAAGCGGCAGAAAAAAGGTTGTAGAATAAGTATAATTCTTTTTTTTGGATTCCTTGTGTTGTACATTGCATTGACCTAATATTGGAGAATATAGGGGATCCTAGGTATTTTTCTATTATTGATGAGAGTATGCAGAAAGTTAAAAAGGTGACCAAGTTCATATATAATCGTGCATGCAGGGACGGAGCTACAATCACTGCCTCCAATTAATTTCATGCAAAAAATTATTATTTTAAGTTTTGCCTCCACTAAAAAAATAAAATTTTGTTGACATTAAAATTTTGCCCCCACTTAAAAAAATTTCTGGATCCGCCCCTGCGTGCATGGGTACTGAATTTAATGAGAAAGGAATTTACCAATGGTAGAAATTTGTGTCATCCTGTTATAACAAGATTTGAAACAAATTTCTTATCATTTCAGTCTTTTGTTACGATGAAGAAAGAGTTAAAACAAATGTTTACAAGTGATAAGTGGATTGCATCTCAGCATGCTAGGTCTAATGCTGGAGTAGAGGCTTGTAAAATTATACTAGAAGATAGAGAATTTTGGTCTCAATGCCAATTTGTTATTCGAGTTTGTGAGCTTTTGGTCAGGGTGCTTCGCTTGGCTGATAGTGAAGAAAAGACAACAATGGGGATTTTGAAATGTCGATTGCTATTCGTCAAGGAGGAAAACTTTCTCTAGGTATTAGTTGTTTCCTTTTTCTTATTTGTTGAAAATTAATTATCACTTTATTTTATTTGTAACGCTACTTTTGTTATCATACGACTTAAAATTTCTTGGTGGGATCAATTCGGAAATGATGTTCCAGAATTGGAAAGGTTTGCAATTCAGGTTTTAAGTCGATGTGTGAGTGCAACATGCTGTGAATGAAACTGAAGCACATTTGAATTTATCCACTCGAAGAAAAGGAATATATTGGAGTATAAAAGATTGAATATATCAACAGATTCAAATTTGAGAATGAATGGTTTATTGAAAATGGTTTTATGGAGGTTGTGTCTTGTGCTTGGTCTCGGGGTCTGAACAATGGCATTTTAGATAGAATTTCTGCTTGAAGTGCGGCTTTAATTGCTTGGCATAAATCGCAGGACCATAACCTTAAAGCTAGGATTGAGAATTTAAAGAGGAGAATTGATGTTGTTCGGCAGTCCCAGGTTGATGATGTGTTGATTTTGAATCTTAAAAATGAGCTCTCTAACCTTCTTGCACAGGAGGATATTTTCTGGAAATAAAGGTCCAAAATATTTTGGTGTAATTATGGGGAAGCTAATTCTAGGTTCTTTCGTGCTCTGGCCTCAAGAAGAAAGCGGATTAATTATATTGATTTTTTGAGGATGTTCAGGGCAATGCTGTTTCGAATATTGACACTATGTGCTCTATTGTTATGGACTATTTTAATGACATTTTTGCAGCTCCCTTAGATGAACCGAATGTTGAAGAGTTTGACTGTATCAACCGGGTGGTGACAGATAGTGACAACTCTCTCTCTTGGCCCCCTTTAAAATGGAAGAGTTTAAGACAACTATTTTTGAGATGCATCCTGACAAAGCCCCTGGTCCTGATGGTATGAATTCAGCTTTCTTTTAGAAATGTTGGGATATTGTCGGAGCTGACATTTTCCCTCAAAGTTGCTTTTAGTTTGAAAATTGTGAGTTCCCCGCCTCTTTAAATAATACTACTATTGTCTTAATTCTAACAAAAGATAAGCCAAGTAGTATGAAAGATTTAAGGCCTATTGCTCTCTGTAATGTGATTTGTAAAATCATAGCCAAGGTTATTGCCAACAGACTCAAAGTTATTCTCCCTAGAATTATCTCTCCTATGCAGTCAGTTTTTGTTCCTGGTAGATTAATCTCTAATGATATTATGGTTGCATTTGAAATTGTTCATGATATGAAGAATAAAGGGCGTGGTTCTAATGGTGATGTTGCCTTTAAGATTGATATTAGCGAAGCGTATGACAGAGTTGACTGGAGTTATCTTGAATTCATTATGTTAAAGCTGGGTTGTGATGTTAAGTAGGTTAAATGGATTATGCTTTGTGTTACCACGGTTAATTATTCTGTTGCTTTTAATGATAGAACCGTGGGCCCTATTCTGTTGCTTAGACAGGGAGATCCACTATCTCCTTATCTCTTCATTTTATGTACTGAAGGTTTATCTGCTCATTTGAGGAAGGCTGAATCAAGAGGTGACATTCGTGGTATTAACATTTGCAGTGGGCTCCTAATGCTTCTCACTTGTTTTTTACTGATGACAGTTTCTTTTTCTTTAAAGCTTCTTCAAATGAGTGCAGACATATCAAGAGGATCCTCTCTACCTATGAGAAAGCTTTGGGTCACGCAATTAATTATCAAAAATCTGGTGTCATGTTTAGCTCAAACACGAAACTGGATGTTAAGCAGGAAGCGATTTTTTGGGGGTTTCTAATTCTATTGATCATGGTCGGTACCTTGGTCTTCCATCTTTAATTGGGAGAAATAAAAAACAAGTGTTTGCTTTCTTGAAGGACCGACTCAGTAAAAGAATTCACAGTTGGAAAAATAGACTGCTTTCCAAACCTGGTAAAGAGATTTTCCTCAAGACTATTGCTCAAGCTCTTCCTACTTTCTGTATGAGTGTTTTTCTCCTTCCAAAAGGTATTTGTGATGATTTGCACAAAATGATGAATTCTTTTTGGTGGGGTTCTTCATCAGGTAACCGAGCTAAAATTCACTGGGCCAAATGGGAGAGACTCTATGTTCCTAAGAAACTGGGCGATATGGGTTTTCGTGATTTAAATTGTTTTAATCTTGCTATGCTTTGTAAGTAAGGTTGGCGCTTTTTGTCTCACCCGAATTCACTGCCAAGTAAATTGTTTAAAGCTAAATATTTTTCGGAGTGCAACTTTCTAAATGCCAAGGAAGGTAGAAACCCAAGTTTAATTTGGAAGAGTATTTTTTTGGCAAAAAAATTGTTGGGCAAAGGAGCTCGTTGGCGAGTGGGAGATGGAAAATCGATCTTAGTTTTCAAGGATCCGTGGTTAAATCGTGATGATGATTTCTTTATGCACTTTACTCCCTTAAGAGGTATGGAAAATATGAAGGTTAGCAATCTTTTTAATTCCGAGAACTCAGGATGGGATCATTCTTTTGTTAATGGTGTTTTAGCATCGGTTGATGCTTCTCAAGTTTTCAAAATCCCCATTTCCTCATGTTTGTCTTCTGATCACTTTTGTTGGCAGTATACTAGGAATGGCATGTATAGTGTTAAATCGGGTTATAAGATTGCTACTGATCAGTATTCTCATATCTCCTCTTATGTGGTTGATGGCCATTGGAATTCTATCTGGAATGCCCAGCTCCCCTCGAAGATAAAAGATGTTCACTGGCGGTTGCTGAGTGATTTTGTCCCTTGCAAACAGCGACTTTATGATAGGAGAGTAGCTCTAGATGTCTCTTGTAACAGGTGTGGTCTGGTTGAAACTATGGATCATGTTTTGCTCTCATGCTCTCAC
>JAOSBL010000005.1:37026472-37038381 GCA_027568915.1 Erythroxylum roraimae | reverse complement strand
TTTGTTCCTCCGATTCGCGCGGTTAATTCTGGTAGTTCTCTGTAAACTCGACCGAAAAGCCGAACACTACAAAGACGCGTCCGTATCTTATCTCTTCTTAGCCAATAATATCCAACACGTGGCATCAAAGGTCCGTACATCGAATCTCTTATCCATACTCGGCGACGATTGGGTGACGAAGCACGAAGCTAAGGTGAGACAGTTCGCAGGGAACTACGAGCGTTTAGCCTGGGCCCCACTGGTTGAAATACTAACGCAGAAGTCAACGACTGTGATAACAGCGGAGGAGGTCAAGGACATGTTTAAGAGATTTTATCCAAGTTTTGAGGAAGTGTACCGGAAACAGAGTTCTTGCGTTATTCCGGACCTGAAGCTTCGGGACGAGGTAATGGTATCTATATCGACGAAGCTAACGTCGCAGTATCGCGAGTTGTATCAGAAACATAGAAGTGTGAGTATATTTGTCAACTATGCTCCTGAAGAAATAGAGAATTACTTGTCGGAATTGTTTTCCGGGACGATGTTTGGAGGAGATTCCCCGTCATCGTCTAACCGGCGCCATGGACGAACATAGAGACCTTGCTTTTTGCTCTTTTTTTTGTGAATACTAAATTATAAATGAGAGATTTGGTTCTTTTGCGAACTATAAATAGCATGTTTAAAGTGAAAGATTGTATCTTACCAAAATAAGCAAAATAATTGAATGGTCAAATTTTAAGTAAGATTAGGACTCCTCAAATATCTTTTGTATACCATACATTTAATTGCTTGTTGTTAAATATAAATATGTAAACAACAAGACTAACTAGTGAAGTTAAAGTTGCCCTCATGATTAGTCCAAAGTGTTAATTGTTAAAAGTAAGAATATGTTAGCCACTAGTGTTTTAGTGCGAGAAAGTTCTAGTTCGAGATAAGGTGGCACGTTTTCAATTTGACTCATCTTCCTCTTTTTTGGTTGGCCCTTTACAGTGGCGATAGACTCCGAAATTTGTGTTGGTGTCCATTATGTTTTACAATGGCCATGGAGCCCCTCGATCCCGAGGGCACCCAGCCGAAACAGAGCCGAACAAGAAAATGAGACGAAGGTGTGCAGGCTCCCCTAACGTTGTCACAGAATCTCCCACAGCTGTCGTATAAAGCTGCGGTAGCAGGGCATAACATTGAGCACGGTGGGGGGGACGTCATGCACTGGCCAGTCGACGACACGATAGCGATAGAAGAGAGAGATATAGTGAACCCCACAGGCAAACAGGGAAACAGCATCAAACTTTCTCAGTCATTTAAGGAAAAACTCGACCATCAGTGGACGAAGGCAGTGGTGGTGCAGCTCTTAGGTCAAAAGATAGGGTACCAGGCATTGGGCAATCGCCTGAGGGCGTTGTGGAAACCTCGCGGACCCATCAAAATCGTTGATCTGGAGCATGAGTTTTACCTGGTACGTTTCTTGGAAGAAGCCGACTACTACCATGCCTTAACTGATGGACCTTGGCTAATCTACGCCCAAACGCTGGCAGTCCAACGATGGATGCCTTCCTTTCGTCTGAAGCAGGGGAGGATCATGCGAGCCGTCACCTGGATCCGCCTCCCAAACTTACCGATAGCTCGCTATCATCCTGGTATCCTCTCGACATTAGGGAATATGGTAGGACAGACGGTAAAGATCGACGAGTTACGCTTCAAACACATAGATGCCGGTATGCAAAAATAGCAGTGGATATAAATCTTACCCAACCCTTGAAAACGATGGTGGAGCTGGACAGAGAATTAATCCCTGTTATGTATAAGGGCCTCCCGCAACTCTGTTACAGCTGGTTGTCCGCAACGAAACCAAGCTCCTTCCCACACCCCAATCCCGCAAGTAGGTAACATGTTGGTGGAGAAGACCGCAACAGCGCCTGGGGAGTCATCAATTTTCGTGCCTGAAGGAGGAAATCTAGGAATTCTTACTGCCGATGTCCAGCCTCCGGGAAGCTCCAGCTATGGCCCATGGATGTATGTTCAGAGGAAGCAACGTCCCCCACCACAACGACTACAGCAAGCCCCTCTGCACTCCAAATCACATCAGCCACTCTTGGGAAAAAGCACAGAATCACGTCCACGGACAGGCTCCAGATTTAATGCTCTAACTAAAAATGGATTGATGGAGAACAGGGAGCAATTATCTGATGAAGCAACTCCCACAAACCTCTTAACTGGAGCAGGCCACTATCTCCCTATTAAGGCAATTATTGGGACCAACAAGGCCTTTAATGAAGGACATATTTTTATGGTCCAAGGGCCTAGCCCACCTACCAGGAAAGGGACCAAAGGCCCACAAGGAAGCCCTAAGATTCTTCATAAGGGTGAAAGCTCCCGAGGAAGTACTCTCCCGACCGCCAGCCTAGGAAGCGACACACAAATCCAAATTCAGCCTACCTCTTCGGTCAAGAACATAGCAATTGTTATCCCCTCATATACGGAGATGACTTGTGATCAACAGGTGCTAGGGGATCAGGCGGTGGAGATGGAAGAACTAATACAGCAGATGGACGGGGTTGAGACACCGGAGGCTCTTCCCCACCTAGGGGAGACTACCAACCCACTGTCTGCTGAAGCCCCCGATATAGAAGGGTCAGCCGATCTTCCTGCAATCCTTACCTCGGATGCGAATCAAGTAGAGCTTAATTTGTAGCAAATGCAGAATGAACGTCAGGACGCTCCCATGGAAAGTACCGAATCTAGTTAGGAATTGCCAAGGAGTAGGGGGGACTAGATAATTCCTAACTAGATTCCAGTCCATCCTGCGGATACATTAGCCACTATAATATCGGTATTCTTATTTTACTGGAAACCAGAATTAATGGGACTCGGGCGCAAGACGTGATTAGGAATTTAGGCTTTGATTTTTCTTTCCGAGTTGAAGCGGTTAGATTTGCAGGTGGAATTTGGATACTCTGGAAGGGAAATTTTCACCTATCCATAGTTTTAGCCCACTGGCAATTTATCCATACCACAGTACATTACGAGGATTACCCGTTTGATTTTACCACGGTTTATGCTAGCCCTCAGCCCTCCTCTCAAAATCATCTCTGGCCAGTTCTAGAATAGATAGGTAGATCTCAAACTTGACCCTGGCTGGTAGGTGGGGAATTTAATGCTAAACTGGAATTAGCAGACAAGCGAGGGGGAGCTAACGCCACGAGGGTCATAAACAAAAATTTTCAAGAGTGGGTGCAAGCTTGTAGCCTTCATGATCTGGGTTATACTGGCTCAAGGTTTATGTGGCAGCTCGGCATGGTTCAAGCTCAATTGTACCGAGTATTTGCGTCGACATCATAGATGCATTCCTTCCCCCAAGCGGTCAATCATCATCTGTCCTTCCTAGGTTCTGATCATCGGCCCATGTGGTTCAATTTTCTTCATTCGGCTTCTAGTTAATCGGGGCTCCTGGGATTTCGGTTTCAGAATGCCTGGCTCTCACACCTGGGCTTTGAAGAGCTGGTAGCTGAACATTGGCTTCCGGAAGAAGACACGATGAGTCAATTGTTAGCTAAATTTTCTCAACGCCTCACTCAATGGAATCGATCGGAGTTTGGCAATATTTTCTATCACAAGACAAGGCTGCTCGCCAAACTTCAGGGCATCCAGAAAGCGATTAACGGACAATTTTGATTCCTTGATAGCTTTGGAGGATCAATTATGTGGGGAACTTATCCAAGTTTTGAGTGAGGAAGAACTATATTGGCATCAGAAAGCATGGTGCGAATGGATTTCGTAGGGGGGATCGGAACACCAAATATTACCATACCCTCACCATGGCTAAACATAAGAAAATGAAGATTGAGAGTCTCAAGGACTCTCAGGGGGGCATAGTTTCTGATCCGGGGCATTTGCATCAATTAGCCCACGACTACTTTGCAAATCTGTTTACAAGCGACGAAGCCAATCCAGCCCCGATCAGGACTACAGGAGCCTTCCCGCAACTGCCTGACCGCACTCTGCTAGATTTAGCCACTCCCATTCAGGACAATGAGATCAAACAAGCGGTTTTTGATATGAATCTGAATAAAACGCCGCGGCTAGATGGGTTCAATGCTCTTTTCTTTCAGAAGCAATGGGAGAGGGTTGGTCCTAAAGTGACGGAATACATCAAGTCGCTATTCAGACAGGCACATTGGGACAGGGACTTAAACCAAACACTCCTTGTTCTCATCCCCAAAAATCCTTCCCCAACGCGTATTGATCAGTTTCGCCTGATAAGCCTCTGTAATGTCCTCTACAAAATTCTCTCTAAAGTCTTTGTGAACAGACTTAAACCCCAATTAGACCGTCTTGTGATGGAGAATCAATGTAGTTTTATTCCGGGCCAGTAAATCACTGATAACATCATTATTTCCCAAGAAGTTATTCATTTGATGAGACGTAAGACAGGGCAGAAGGGCTTTTTGGCGATCAAAGTGGATTTAGAAAAAGTTTACGACCGCCTTCGTTGGGAATTTATCCACAACACGCTTGAGGATATTGGTCTTCCTGATCCCCTAATCGGGGTCATCATGCAGTGTGTTACGACAGTGACCACACAGGTGGTTTGACAGGGCTCGCTCTCGGATACTATTAACCCCTCCCACGGGATTCGACAAGGTGACCCTCTCTCACCATATCTTTTTGTCCTTTGTATGGAACGTCTAAGACATATTATATGCAAAGAAGTGGGTCATGGACAATGGAAACTGATACAATTGAGCCCTACAGGGCGCCCGTTGTCCCACCTGTTCTTTGTGGATGATCTCCTCCTATTTTCTGAAGCTACGAATTCCCAGGCTCAAGTGATCGCTCAGACATTGGAGGAGTTCTGTACGGCGTCCGGACAAAACTAAGATTTTCTTTTCCAAGAACGTTAAATCGGACAATGTGCGTCGGATCAGTCAAGCTCTCCATATCAAGCCCACAAATAACCTAGGCAAATACCTAGGCGTTCCTTTGCTTCATGAGCGAACTAGGCTGAACACCTATCAGCACATTCTGGATAACGCTCAAAAGAAACTTATCGAGTGGTGAGCTCGACAGCTATCTCTCGCCGGCCGAGTCATCTTAACCCAATATGTGATCTCGGCACTCCCCGTCTTCACTATGCAAACTGTGCGCCTTCCACGAAGTGTATGTGATGACCTGGAAAAAATTATGAGGAACTTTCTTTGGGGATCTACGGGAGAGCAGAGGAAAATACCCCTCGTTAATTGGGAGACAATTTGCCAACTTAAAGCTTCTGGGGGTTTAGGCATTAAGCGCATTCAGACGACCAATGATGCCTTGTTAACCAAAATGGGTTGGGCATTGATTAAGCATCCAACGAACTTATGGGCTCGAGTCCTACGGACTAAATACTGGTTCGAAACCGAACATATCCCTCCCACGATTGCTCGAGTAGGAGCTTTGGTTTTCTAAAAAGGAATTGCGGCCAATTGGCCGTATGTTCAACAAGGCTTAACCTAGACACTGGGTAATAGGAGTTGAATATGTTTCTGGCTGGACAATTGGGTGGAGGATCGGGGACCTTTACTCTCTGTGCCGACCGCTCTCATACCGGAGGGCGACCTGTACGCTAAAGTAGCAAACTTACGAAATAGGGATGGCAGCTGGAAGTGGACCTCATTCCAATAGTACCTTCCAACATCAATATGCATAGATATAGCAGCTATAAACCACACTCCTGATCTTGCCACAGAAGATACCGTTCGATGGAGACACACTGGTAATGGACGATTTACGATCGCGTCAGCTTACGAGATTATTGAAGGGAGCACCTCGATTAACTCTACCTGTTCCTGGAAATTAATTTGGAAATGGCCAGGTCCTCAACAGATCTGGGCATTCCTTTAGCTCATGACTCAGAAAAAACTCCTCACGAACCAACAAAGGGTGAAGCGGCACATTGCATCCGATAGCAGCTGCCATTTTTGTGGCCAAGAGGAGTCCACCTTATATGTCCTTCAGGATTGTTCGAGAGTGCATGATTTCTAGAGAAAATTCCCCCTAGAGGTGATTGATTTCGATTTTTTCCAGCAAGCTGAGAAAATTTGGGTGAGAACCAATCTACTTAAGCAATCCCAAGAGCTGCAAAGGGAGTGGGCAATGATATTTGGGGTTGCTTGCTGGATGCTTTGGACATGGTGCAACAAAAGTCTTTTCGATGAGGATTTTGAATGGCCTGAAGACAGAATGAAAGCAGTTATGGATTACGTTGAATGGATAGAACGAGCGAGAGAAGTGGAAAGCTGCGTAGTTCCAAATTTGGGCGTCCCGTTAGGTCGCCGAGTAGGATGGACTTTACTACCAGCGAACTGGGTTAAACTCAACACGGATGGCTCTTTTAATATGGGATCGGACATAGCTACCGTTAGGGGTCTTATTCGTGATAGTTGGGCGGGCAGTGGTGCAGAGGCTTTCTTCAGCACATTGGTAGCGGCTCATCCATTATGGCCGAACTCTGGGGCTTCCACTCGGGCCTCACACTCGCCTGAAATTTTAGTTACCGTCAAGTCATCTTAGAAGCAGATGCCCTAGAAGTCATTAACTTGTTTTCATCACCCATTTTCGAGACTGATAGTAATCAATTTTTATTGGCAGATATACAAGGATTGCTCCAACGTGATTGGGAGGTGCGCATCCAACACATACATCGGGAGGGAAACTAGTGCGCTGATCACCTGGTAGTAGTTGCAGTCCAGAACTGTCCAGGAATCCTTATACTTTGAGAGCCCCCTTTGACCGTCCAGGATCTCATCAAACAGGACAGGCAGGGAATTGAGTACTGCCGTGTTTTGCGAGACTTAGATTAATTGTGTTTTAGTTCCATTGTATTCAAAAAAGAGTAAGAATATGTTGGAACTTGAAACTATAATATGAATTTTAAATAAAATATTTAATAATTAAAATAAGATAGTATGAAGTATCAAATAATAATTGAAGTTTGTAAGTGGAACTCCTCACATATTGCAACTCTTTGATTAGTATTCCAATATTGCTCTTCCTTGCAAAGTACACAAACATTTACATGATTCTTTAAAATTCTTTAAAAAATTTCTTCCTAGTATTCAGTTTTTCAAAAAAACCTCTTCTTAAACTTTAGATAAAAATAATGATAAAAATATATAATATGAACATTAAACGTGAACTAATTAAATTCTATTTATATGGCGATTCAACATAGCTCTTAAACTTGATTTGAAATAATTAAATTAAATACAAACAAATAATATATTATAATTATCTTTAATTATTAAGTCAAGTCAAATTAATTCACTCAAATTGGACTTAAAAGTTAAGTTGGGTTATTATATTAGTGACATTTGATCAGTCTGCATTTGTAATTGATACTATGTGTATTTTATTGTTACTTTTTAACCGAAGTTTACAAGACGGTTTTTTTATAAAAATTTTGAAAATTAGAGAGAGTTTTTTTCCATAATTTTAAAGATTAGAAGGCTTGTCTAAAATTTCTTATTTCATGAGAGGTCAATCCACTACAACAAAAAGAACATTTGGCAACAAAAATCATAGTTAAATGTCTAAAAATTGTCGCTAATATTCAATAGCGACAATTTATATTTGTCGTCAAAAACATTGCCAAATCCCCCTAACTGAAAACAATAGGCGATGTTTGTTGCTAGTTGTCGCTAAAAGTTTTTGTCTATGCTTTATTTTCGTAGCTAAAAACTTTTAGTGACATTTGAAGAAGTCGCCAATAGCTTTTGCCTACGCTTAGTTTTCGTAGGTAAAAACCATTAGCTATGTTTTCGGAAACGTAACCAAAAGCAAAAAGATTTAGCTACGTTTTTTCAAAACGTAGCAAATGGTTTTAGCTATGTTTTGTAAAATGTAGTCAAATTTTTTATCTACATTTTAGCGAAATGTTATACCATGTTGAATTGTAATTATTTGTAATATTTTTAATTCATATTATTGTATATAATATTTAGATTTTTCGTTGTTACTTTATTATAAAAAATTACACAAAATAATTGATAATTGGAAGCATTGTATATTTAAAAAAAATTATCACTAAATTTGTTAGTGTATAAGATTTTAATTATTTATAAAACTAAAATACAAAATACAAATCACTCAGCCCTGTTGCATCTTCTTCAAATTTGTAATCCGAGAAAAAGTATTAAATTTAAAATATAATAAAAATAATAATTAAGAGAAAAAAGTATAAGAGATGTAATTAATACCATTCATTTTCATCTTCACTGCTTTTATAATCCAAGCCAAGTAATTTTTTGAGGTATTTTTCATGTTTGACCAACTTTTTTTTTAGTATGTGGTAATTTAACCTTAAGCGACTTGTTTTCCTTTTTAAGACGTTGAACTTATGTTGATCTTGATAAGGATGAAACATTTAGCTTAGGGATAAACCTAAGACCTTTGATATAACCAGATCGTATGCCAAGCATGGTATTACAAATGTCTTCTACATTTACCGCATTCCCCTCAGACATCAATTTTTGTAACAACTCTTGCATCTTACTCTAAAATTAAAAAATAAAACCAATATTCAATGCAAATATTACTAATTAGTACTACATAAATGCATAAACTTAAAATTTAAACAAATTTTTATACTTACATAGTTATTTTATGCTTCTTCTGACATCCACCTTTGACCTTCCTTATAGTAAGTGAGTTTGTATAGTGTGATCCTATCACACTCTTGTCCATATAGTTCCTTCTCATGCTATTTTATGAAGAAAAAAAATACAATGAACAATAAGTAATATAGTGTTTATTGATATAATTAAAACTTGTAAACAAAGATGTTACATATTCATTTCGGACGACAACAAATAATTTGAAGCCTTGATTGTGAGAGGTTTTCATTTTTCCTTTGTTGACCATTGCTTTCTCACATTTTTCCTAAATAAAGAAAAAGAAGATAGTCATTAAATCATCTAACAAGATTAACGGAAGCAAATGTGAAGGGTAAAAAAACAAACCTGAACTTTGGGAGAGGCCCAATATTCACATAAATTATTTCAATTTTTTGGAGACATCCATTCTAGAACATGTCTCTTTGTCTCCGCATCAAAAGGAAAATATTTGTAATCCTGATTCAACATATAACAACCATCTCCGGTTCTTTGTTTCAACAACGAAGTGACAAAGTTTGAAACATATTATTTTATTTAATCATAATTCTCTATTTATTATATTTAAATTCTATAACAACAACACCAAGTAAAAATTCTACTAAGATGCAGGGTCTGAGAAGGTCTAGTATTACGCAACCTTACCTCTAACTAGTAGAGAAGCGGTTTCCAAATGACCCACATGAATGAAGAGAAGAAAAGAAAAGAAAAAGGAAAAAAAGATTAAAATAAAATAAAACAAAATAATATTAATAATAGGAATTTATATAATTTCTATAATATATAGAGTGTAATATATAGGAATAGTTTAGCGACGAATTATAAAACCACATCATTTTTATGAAATTGGAAACTTAATTACCCAAATAGAGGATATAAATTGAAAAACTCCCTGCCAAAAGAGTCTCCAAATGCTTCCTAATTAGGGATGAACCATCAAAGGCGGTCTTCTTCTCTGAGCTGGTCAAATTGCCAAGTATCATCTGTCTTGCTTCTTACCTTTTCTTCTTCTTCTTTTTTTCTTACCTTTTCTTCTTGTTTTTACCTTTGGTTGTTGTTCTGCAATATGTAGTCATTAGCTTTCTCTTGGGGGAGTCACATATCACTCTCATCAAAGTGAAAGCTAACCTCGAGGTATTAAATTACTCGATTCTTTTGTATTATCTTAGTGTCTTCTTGCTTAAGCCAGATTTCCAGTTAGTAGGGTCTTGTTTTGAAGAGATAACTTTAATCCCCAATCTTCATTAAACTTTTTAGGTAGGTTTTCGCTCCTTGTAAATTTGTGGTTAACTTCTTTAAAGTTGTTATGTTCATTTGCTAGGATTTTTTACATCTGTTTTCTATGTGATTCTGCATCTTATTGATTACCTAGAGTTAGCCTTCCTGTTTACGTACTTTCTTCTATTTTAAATTCCATCATAGTAGCTCTCTCCATATCTAATGAGAGGCTTAGGGGACCTAACTATTTTTATCAAAATAGTGACTTTAGAGGAAAGCACAGTTAATTATTCATCTCCTAAACATAGTACATACATAATTAACATTCTCAACCTTATCATATAAAGTTGTCTCAGCTAATAGATCAAAAAGTTAACATTGCTAGAATGTTGGAACATTCAAATAAGAAGTCTTATATTTTTAAAGATGTCAGATCACTTATTAATATATGGCATGTGCTTTGGGTTTTATTTATGTGCTTGTGTAGAGGATTTTTAGTTGGTTAAAAAATTAAGTTCTATGATCTTTTCGTTTTTGTGTATATTTTATTAATTGTATATACCTTTATATAATTTTTTGTTTCCTTATTAAATTGTACACTTTGCTTTTATATTGATTATAGCAATGACTTGTTTTTGTTTCTATTGACATTTTAGAAAAACTGTTGATATAAATTCAACATGAAATGTTGACGTGGCAGATAGTTTCCGATGGCAAAAAGAGCTTTAGTGGGAGGAATGTGGTTGAATTTTTCCTAATGAAGAAAAAATCGATCCACAACAAATCTCCTCATTAAAGTCTAATCACCACTTTCCTTCAATGGCTGATCTTCTTCTTTAAAGTTTGTAGTATCATCTGAATTAGCTTTTTTTCTTTATTATTTGTATCTCATTT
The DNA here is from genome assembly GCA_027568915.1 of Erythroxylum roraimae. Taxonomy (NCBI): domain Eukaryota; kingdom Viridiplantae; phylum Streptophyta; class Magnoliopsida; order Malpighiales; family Erythroxylaceae; genus Erythroxylum; species Erythroxylum roraimae. The sequence continues at coordinate 37,027,642 of JAOSBL010000005.1, read as the reverse complement.
TCTACTAAAAAGCTATTAGATGAACGTGTGATTGTATATACTATGTGTTGTGTAAAGTTTTCTCAAATCTTCAAGAGAACATAGATGAAAATGGAGGTGATGGCAATGTCTCAATGTCTCGATGGTCCGTACAGGATTAGAGAAATCAGTTATTTTAGAACAATCGTTGACTGCAAAAACTATGTTTGTTCATTGTGACGATGATGGAGTCATTCAATCGGGTATGCATGTGTTCGAATTCGGGTTCCTTATGCCGTTTAATTTAACTTTTTAAGTTTTAGTATTTAATTTTTCAAATGCCTTGTTTGTTAAAGAGCTTATCAGCTCTTTTTCAGCTGTTTGACCAATTTCAGCTTATTGACTTTATTAAAAAGCTATTAAAGATGTTTGGTTATTAGCTGATTGGGTTGGCTGATTCAACCCAATCAGCTAATTTTGAATAAGCTGCTCCAGAGGAGCGTTTCAACATGATCAGCTGAAATTATTTGATTAATGTCGATTTTGCCCCGTCTCATTACTCTCGTTTTCTCTGAATTCTTCTTCGCTCTTCTTTGGATCACCGCCATGTCTGCGCTTCCGTCAGACAGACTCCATATTGCCTTCCATGTTGTGATGAGACACGGTTAAATCGTTCGAGTAAGCATGCATTATCATTGTTAGAGGATAAGTTGAGAACTTTTGGCAGTTGTAATTTGTGGATAATCACAGGTAGGTTCAGCGTGAAGAAGGGCAGCCAAAGCCTCTCCTCTGTGGTGTTGACGATTGTCACTCCTACCATTCGTCAATTCGAAGCTTACCACGACTTCGCTACCAACACGAATTTTTGGGTAATCAAAAAACCCCTCCCCCCTTTTCTTCTCTATTCTATTGATTGTTTCTCTCCCTGTTTTCGGCAAATCTCCATGTTTTCTACTGACCAAATGAAGAGGAACTATAGTATTTTATGATATTATTTCGTGATCTTTGCTCAAAATTTGTTTCTCGATTCAATCAAGTCTCCAGCTTTGATCTATCTTTCGGATTTTTTCTTGATTTTTAATTTCAGGCATACCAAACAAGCTTAACGTTATTTCTAATTTCCCGTTCTTTGTCATTGGTGTGATTGGTTTCACGCATCTTTATCACGGGAATTACTTCAAACTCAGGTAGGTCTCTTGATCTCATCAGCGA
>JAOSBL010000005.1:36883838-36902215 GCA_027568915.1 Erythroxylum roraimae | reverse complement strand
GAAATAAATAATTTTAAAATTATTATTTATAAACTAATATTTATTTTATATATTTTCAATTATTAAATCAAAATTTACTTATTTTAAAATTATATTTTAAAATTAATTATATTTATTAATAATTATTAAATTAATTTAATATATTAAATGAAATTGTGATTATGTCTAATTAAATGTAAAATGAAATGGAACGTCAAAAAATAACAATTTTAAAAAATTAATTTAAATTTTTGAATTATAACTGTATAATATATCAATATGGACTATTTTGTAATTTTTAAAAATTTTAGAAACTATTTCATAAATTTAAAAAAATTTCAAAACGCTACTTGATACCAACTAATATCGGAACAGTTTTGTTTCATAATTTAATTTAGTACCAAGCTGATACGGTATTTATATCGTTGCTATCTACCCATGAACTGAGATGATTGGAGAAAGCGATGGTTGCGTTGACTTGTCAAGAAAAGGCTTCGCAAACGTGTCGAGCACACAGACACTGACCACCAATACATCTTATTGCCGCTCAGTCCTCACCCCCAAAGCTCAACTTCAAATCAAAACCCATTTGAGTTTTATGGCTAAGTGCGTTGCCACGTGAGTTACGTAGCAATCATCTGGAAATAATTTACATACTATTAAACTTGTTAAATAAAACACTCCAAAAGAGAAAGCAAGTAAACGCGGTGAATCCTGCTTTAAAGATTCGTTTGCTTTGTCCATGTCCTGATGCCGCAACGCGCTAATGTTGAAACGAACATGTACACTATAATTGAGCAGGTTGTGTTTGTCCTTACACGTGTCCATTTTTTAATACCAAATGCTAGCCGTAGGACCATGCTTGCAACTTGCAACTCGCACGCCAAAAAATGCCAAAAATGCCTCTTTATCATATTTTAATAAAATAATCAATTCTAATTTCCTAGGTGTAAAGTGAGATGTGCGCAATACATTATTGTACGTATTCTAAGATAAAACTAATTATTGGTATTTGTATATTAAAATTAATTGATTTCTAATAAAATTAATTATAAATAATCACCAATAGTTAATTACATACGAATATATAGTCTAAGTCGTTAGGAGAAAAGATTGGCCAATTTAAATTTCTGAAATGCAGGTTTTGAGAATTGTCACCCAAAATGAGAAGAGGGGTTTGTGCCTTACTTAGCATATCTAAAGTCTAAACTACAACCAATATTTGTTTATTATTGCTAAAATTTGGTCTATATATCTAATATGTAGGCTAAAAATCTACGATGTAACTCTCTTATTACAAGTCCAAGGTTATGTTTAGTAGGGAGGTTAATAATAAATGAGTTACTTTCGATTTGGAGGGTTTAAGATGGAATGTAAAACAATAAATATGTATTATCTAATATATTCTTAATATTTTTTTAAAATACCAATTATACCCTTAAACCCTAATAACAAGCGGCATGATACTATGTCTCCTTATTCTACACACATTACATTACATTGCATCCATTTTCTAAACAACATTTTACCATATTACATTATAAATTCTTCCATCATTTCTAAATAATAATTTTTTAATATTACATTTATTTACAATATATTTCAGTATAAATTATTATATTATATATTCTATTAAAATTTTTAAGTTAAAGCAGACATAGTATAAAGATTACAGTAAAAGAGTCATTTTCGATTCACCTAATTTAATAATGTCACTCTTATTAGGTTTATGGTACTCTGACCACCGGTTGGTGAGGATATGATCTTTCTTTCTTCCATTATTGTTTACTGTCAAACCTCGTAATCATTGCAACATTTAATATAAAAAAAAACTAGTTTGAGTTTAAAACTGTAGAAAATGCGACTTTTTTAAAGATAAGATCGGAAAAGAGTACGTTTAAGCAGTACTAATGATGAGGTTGTGGTTGAGAGTGGCTCCACACGTCTTAAAATTTACGAGTCGACGATTGTGATTGGTGGAAACCTACGTGGATTACATCACTTGCCACCCTCATTCCTGACGAAATAAAATTTAAGTTTCTAGAAATGAAAAATATCATAGCCACCGTACGATTCTTGTTCCATTATTATTGTTCTTCTTGAAAGACTTGATATTGATAAGGTTTATCTTTGTGTTGTAGAGCACAAAAGTCAAGAGAGCTTTCTGTTTTCCAAAGGCCATGTAAGTGTGTTGAAAGATTTCAGATTTCAGGTGCTGCACTTGTGTGAATCAAGTTTTGGGTTTCTAGCTTCATCAATAGAGTCGATCAAATTCCAGATTTCTTGTCCTTATCCTTATACTCTTACTTTTTCATTCCAAGTTATCGTTCAACACTGTGAGCTACTGAGGACAGTATTATTATATAATTCTGGTTGGAAGACAAGTGGGGTTCTTTAACAGTGATTGCTGAACATTTCAACACCCCGATGAGCTTTTTCAGTAATCACCAACTTTGATCCCCACGTGCACAGTTTATCTATAAATCCTCCAAATCATCGTATCCCCGCTTGATTTTCTCGATATAACTTAGTTTTGATCTTTCTCCACCGTAAAAATCTTCCGGGAAGTTGAAAGGATTAGCAGGGGTTTTGCTGTTGCTGTTGTTGTCGTCGATAAGCTGACATTCAATGGAAGATCCGGAGGGCCAACGGGTTTTTCGGCAGAAGAAGATGACGAAGCAGGTGACCGGGAAACGTTACGACACTGCGTTTCATGGGGCGGCAAGAGCGGGGGACTTGGAGGTGGTTGTGGAAATGATAGCTGAGAGTACAGAAACGGAGCTGAAGCATCTTCTGGCCAAACAAAACCAGTCAGGAGAGACAGCGTTGTATGTGGCCACAGAGTGTGGTCATATCGATTTGGTTAAGGAGATGATCAAGTACTACGATACCACAACGGCCGGTCTGAAAGCCGGAAACGGGTATGACCCGTTTCACCTTGCTGCAAAACAAGGTGAATTAGGTAAGAGTCTTAACAAGTTTCGAACCGTTCTTGCTCCAAGTTCTTTAGTTCCTTATTTCATAAAATTTACATGTATTCTGATCTATGGTTTCTGTTAATCTGATGCAGAGATTTTGAAGGTTCTCATGGAGGCTAATCCTGAGCTTTCGATGACTTATGATTCAACGAATTCCACTGCTTTGCACTCCGCCGCGTCTCAGGGGCATGTTGAGGTGGTAACTTTACTTTTGGAGAGAGTTGGTTGCCTTGCAATGATTCCAAAAAACAATGGCAAAACTGCCTTGCACTCAGCCGCCAGGAATGGTCATTTGGAAATCTTGAAGGGTCTTTTGAGCAAAGAATCTTCGCTCGCCACAAGGATTGATAAGAAAGGCCAGACAGCTCTTCATATGGCAGTCAAAGGACAGAATGTTGAGCTCGTCCAAGAGCTGATAATGTCTGATTCTGCTCTCATAAACATCGTTGACAACAAAGGGAACACTGCTTTGCATATTGCAAGCCGCAAAGGCAGATCTGAGGTATTTTTCTTTCTTATTCTCAAGTTTTAGCTCCCAGCAATCATATGATTGTGTATCTCTACAGAAGCTTTTTGTTGTTCTGCAATATTTAGCCATGGAATGATGATGAGTTTCTGTCAGTGGTTTAGTAGTATTTAGGACCGTGGAGATCAGAACCTCTTAAATGCTTCTATAATGAGCCCTTATTTAGGATCTTAAACCATTGTTTGATTTGAAACTATCATCTTAATCTGTACAATCCTCTTACTCAAATGGAATTTCTGAACTTTTAACGATTGTTCCATGCTTGCAGATCGTTAAGAAACTGCTTTTCCACAAAGGACTAAACAAACTAGCAATCAACAGAGCTGGAGAAACTGCCCTTGACACTGCTCAGAAAATTGGGCAGACTGAAATTGTAAACATCTTAGAAGAGAATAACGTTCAGTCAGCTAGATCAATGAAGCCAAGTACAGCAAATCCTGCCCGAGAGCTGAAGCAAACTGTGAGTGATATTAAGCACGAGGTGCATAACCAGCTAGAGACGACACGATTAACCCGAAAGCGTGTTCACGGTATAGCCAAGCGTCTCAACAAAATGCACACTGAAGGTCTCAACAATGCAATCAACTCCACCACAGTCGTAGCCGTGCTCATTGCGACGGTCGCATTCGCGGCAATCTTCCAAGTTCCAGGCCAGTTTGCTGATAATCCGAAAAAGCTTGCTCCAGGACAATCTGCTGGACAAGCAAACATTGCTCCTAAACCAGAGTTTCTGATCTTTGTTATATTCGACTCCATCGCTCTCTTCATATCCCTGGCTGTGGTGGTTGTTCAAACTTCTATTGTAGTCGTAGAGAGAAACGCTAAGAAGCAACTAATGTCAGTGATCAACAAGCTACTGTGGTTGGCTTGTGTGTTGATTTCAGTTGCATTTCTTGCACTGTCATATGATGTTGTGGGAACAAAGGCAAGGTGGTTGGCCCATTGGGTAACAGTACTAGGAACGGTGATCATGGTAACAACAATAGGAACTATGTGTTATTGGGTAGTGATGCAGAGAATTGAATCTTCAAAATTGCGCAACATTCGAAGATCTTCCACGAGCAGGTCGCTTTCAGGATCAATGTCAGTGATGGAAGAATCAGAGATATTTGAGAATGAGTATAAACTGTATGCAATATAAGATCGTCACAGTTTTTAGGTTGCTAGGCAGGCATACAAAATTTTCCTCCCTGCTCTTGTATATATTCCTGAATCTAGTCATAACCCTTTTGGCTTCCAAGTTGAATATGTTGTAATTCGGACATCTGATCTGAACATCAACATAATGTAAGATTAAGAATATGGTCCATTTAACGTTAACGTCCATACTTCATCAATTTTTTAGCTTCTGTGATGGGCAGAGGTGATGAAGCAATATATAAATATTTTGGGTCCCTATCCTCTTATACACGAAACAAATATTAGATATCTTCGCATCGTGCAAACAAGAGGCTAGAAGATTCAAAAATATCAGAGACATCGCTGGACATCATCGGAGCAATGGCTAGAGGTATCTTTCCGTTATGCTTCCGTTGCTAAATATGGTGAATAACATACATGTATCTTGTTTACACGTAAATGAACTTGTTTTTTTAGGTGCATGCTTGATTTTTACACATAATGTAGGACACCATCACTCATATGAGTTTTTAAGCTTCTGTAACATTTGAGGTTGCAAGAGATAAGCTTCTTATCTGCAAAATCTCATATATACTTGATGATAAGATCTTATGCCGCACGCGGTCACCTACACAGTCATGAACAATGACCATGTCCATCTTTTAAGTTTGAAAACTTGACATTGTGAAGATACACGGTCACAATGACTTGCACGATTAGAGAATACGACTACATATACTTACAAAGTTGTGTCTAATTTCACAGGAGTGTATCTGTTTATCCTCAATCAGCATCCTTCTAACTTTCATATGATTGCAGAAATTTAGACGGTTAATATGTTCTGTGTCTTTCATTTACATAACGGTGTTCCTCTCAAACTTGAGCGTGTCCTCTAAATGGTGTTTAAAACTTGTCGATTTCTGCTTCAAATCTGTTTGAACTTTATTCCTTTTTACAGTCAACACTTTCATGGTACAAATTTAATAGTTTACGTTAAGCTAATATCTAAAAAATAGAGCTGTACTCAGAGCACCTTCCTCACATGTTGCATGTTGATTAAAAGTCCTGGTCCAAAAACCCAAGAGAGGTATACCCAAATGGAGCAAAACTTCTTTGGATTCTATTGAAAACCTGTCTGAGGTTGAAGACGAAACCCACCGAGTTCAGATCTCCGACTAATATTACGGTGTCCAATAAATCTCAACCATTTATTTACGTAAGGCTCACATAAAATTTGTGTGAGTTCTACAAAATAAATGACTAAAATTTTATGAGATAAAATTAAAAAAAGTAAAACTGAAGAGGAGACCTGGGCTCAAACCCACCTCACCACGAGTCACCAAAGCCCTAAGACGTGGTACAAGCGACCGATAAAGCCGTAAAAAACACGTTGCTCGCAAGCGCCTGCACACGCGGACCAAAGCGGCTTCTGTCGTAACACGTGATTAATTTACCTGTTCCGAATTTGTTTCACGCGCGCCGTTTTGTACATGCGTCAGCGTGGTCTTTTCGTAGTTTGTTACGAGTTAGTTTACCAGCTCTACATCAGCGGCTTCTCTTGACATAACTCACTTGATCTACTTTCAAACCGAACCCAACAATGCCACCTGCTTTGCTTCAATCTTCTTCGGTATGCACAAGTAGCTTTCATTTTTTAATGCTGAAATCTGAGTAGTTAAACAGCTAGTAAATTATTGGGATATTTTCTAAATTCATTACTAAAAGGAGACGTCCTTATTTGCTTAGTTCTGGTTGTCTTAATCAATTCTGCACTGACCAGTTGCTTTTTAACTACGGATGCAGGCCAATTTTCTTTGCTGGTCATAGTCTGCAACATGTTCTGTCTACAACAATGAACATATGTTTCTGAGATGTTGCTATCTTATATATATATAATTGAATATGAAATTTGACTTAGCTTCAAAGCAATTAATCAAAGTTAGCTCGGCAGTTTTTTTGAGCATCTACATCCAGACTAATTCCCGCTCGAATCAAGTAGGTCCTTTACGGGAGGTAAAGCTCTGACTTCAAATTTTAAACAGCTGCATACATAACAGAGGTTTAAATCTGCAACCTTATTTAAGTCAGAAGTGCCCCTTATCAATTCATCTGTATCCTGAGTTAATTGTAATACAAATTTAAAATTCCATAAAGAAGACGAGGGTCCAAAAAATTATCAGTTGAGTATACAAATATCTTAACTAGGAATATCTTGTTAAACCGCATATCATATCAGGATTCTTTCTGTACTGATAAGTACATTTCAATACGTGTGCGATGTTCTTGGTGCATTAAGTGCATGTCCAGTGTTGTGTCGTAGCTAGGGTATAATGTCTAGTGCAGTAAGGACAAGGAGAACGTGATAGTCTTTTTTTTTTTTTTTTTTTGAGGGGAAGAACGTGATAGTCTTCTAGATAACCTTTTTCAATATCTGGGGAATTGAGTTGGTTGTCACAATGTTCTTGTGGGTGCTACACTTACCTTGACGTGTTCATTGATCCTTGTACACTTCTTCTTATCGTGTCGAAAATCAGGTTGACGTGTTTTTTAAGTCCCATGTTTGGTGTAGATCACAAAGAGCAGAGCAACAAGATGCGTGAAGAGTTCTATTTTTTGGAATCACGATAGATATGAATTTAATTTCTTTCAAACATCTTAAAGATTTTTGTTTCTAATAATATGAGTATTTTATATTTTAACTCATTTTAGTAGGTTTAGTTTCGTAAATTTGAGCACCGGGATAAAAATTGACCGCTCTATCGGCTTAGATTTAGGTGTTTTTAATAGACTGACTCATGAGTCAAGTTTTAGTTCATATTGACTTGAAGTTCAACTATTATAAATAAAACGATATTTAGAAGAATTGAACCTCAAATAAGTTTGCCTAAGTCCGGACTCAATTAAAAACATGGGCAGAGTTCACAGTTGCCATCTCTATTATGAATATATTAATTTCTGCGATGTTACTTTTTCACAAATTCTTTTTGACTGATCTTTTCAACTTTTCTCAGTACAGAAAGAAAATATACAAAAAGATGATGTTCCTCATTTCCATGCACCACAATTATCATATCTTCCACAGTTCCTTCTTCGGGAATGGAAAGGGTTGGGATAAAGCTGTAAGACTCTAGTGGGGAGAAAAAGAACCCCAAGTCACAAAAGACCTGGATTTTTCAGAAACGATTTAACTATAAAACTTTTGGTTGAAAAGGGCATTCAGAACTTTTTAGAGGATTGAAACTGATAATGATGTTTCTCATCAGTCCACTGATTTTGGATTAAAAAAAAGACTGATACTTGAACCCAATAGAATAACTCAGCAGTTTTGGTTGGCTAAGCGAGTGTTTTGAGTGTTTTGAAATTCAGACTGGTTATTGAATTAGAGGCTTTATTAGTTACTGGTTTGACCAGTTCGACCGATGGCCGGTCTAAAGGTTTTATTGGTCACCGGTTTGACCGGTTCGATCGGTCATAATTATGCAATAATTATATTTAATTTTATATAATATTAAAAATATTAAAAAATACAAAAATATACCAAAAAATAAAAAATAATAAAAAATTAATTGTCTGACCGGTTCGACCGGTCAATTGACCGGTTTTGACCGATTGAGATTAGGTTAATTAAAAACTGATTTTTTATGTTGAACCGGACCGGATAGCCGACTGATTACAGGTCGAATCGGTCGGACCGGTTGGTCCAGTCCGGTTTTCAAAACAGAGGACTAAGCCATTTCAAAGTAGGATCCAAGTGGTTATCAATAGTCCTTCTTACTAATTAAAAAATTTATTTTATTAGAATAAAGAAAAAATAACTATTATTGTTAAAAATCAAGTTTATTAATAAATTATTTATTAAAAAAGTTTATTAATAAATCGGTTAATTTTTATAAATTAATAAGTTCTTATAAATTAAAATATATAAATTAATTTTTATTTAATAATATTTTTCAATTAAACTTGAAATTTTTCGATTAATAAGGATAATCTCTCTCAATTATATATAAAATTTTTTGACTTTATTCAATCTTTAGTTGATTTTATGACGATCAAATAACGATTGAACTATTTAAACCTTAAACCTCTTATCATATTAGTTTAACTTTCGGTTTGATGTTTAAAACATCGATTAAAAGTTGTATTAATTTTAGTACTAATTTGATATAGAATCAGATATTATTTTGGATTTTTTAAAAAAATTATAAATAATTTCTTAATTTTTATAAAATTAAAATTTAATTCTTTATTATAGTTATAATTAATAAAAATTTAAAATTTCAATCTTATTTAATATTTTTCGATATTCCAATGTACGAACTGGTATGACTAGTACAACTCGAAATTATGTAGTATATTCTAATACAATGCAAGAGAATGTTGTATTGAATTCTAGTTGGTACGATACATTAATTCACAATAGTTACTGATCAGCTCAATGGATTTGATCAGATGGCAGAAATAGGTTGAAGAAGAAAATTATAGAAGGAAACAAGAGTCCCTGTTTTCTCATGATGTCTTAATTTGATATAGCAGAAAACTTCAGAGGACTCATCAGAACTTACAATAAAAAACCTCAACTTGATCTGTACTAAAGCTGCAAAATAAAATTGTAATGCTCATTTTGGAATAAACAGCTCTTGATCCCTACAAACTGCAAACTCTGAAGAATCACTTGCAGATTTTCTTGGACTAAACAGTTCCTGAGACTTTTTACAATGAGCAATGGCTCCCTCAATTGGACTCTCAATCTCCGAGTTTGGACTGCCACTTCTCTTGAGAAAATGTAGATCTTGGAAGCCATTGGAACTGAATGACAATGATGAAGCTGTGGACAAGGAACCAGAAGAAGATGTGGACGAAGAACCAGAAGATTTATTATTAGTTGTATTATGCCATTGAATCGCCCCAGAGAAAGACCTTCTTTGGTTGATGAAGAAACCATCCTCAATCATATCTTTCTCTATACTTTTCTTTAGAGTAGTACACTTCTTGTACCTCTCATTATCAATTCTGCCAAAAGGGTGCCTCTTTGCTCCCTTGATGCAATTGCTCAAGCAAACCTTACTTTTGGAATCACTTCCTGTCTCTGCATTGTGAGCTGGTTTAGAACACGAATCGTTGGTGCATCCAGATTTGCGAAACAATGACTTGAGATACGCACTTGAAGCTTTGAGCTTTTGACGAAAAGTTAATTGCTTGAGCTTCTTGGTCCATGACTTCTTTGGTTGATCTCCAATGAAACTGTTGATTTCAGAAGACCATTCAAAGCAATAGTCGTCTAGGTTGAGCTCACTGCTGACCCTGCTTGACTCTGAGGTTGAGATGTTGCAGAACTCCAAGGGGGTGTTGGAGCTACTCAGAGGCTTAATGGAGCTAGTAATGAAGGAAAGTGGGTAGCTTTCTATAAAGGGTTCTTGAGATTTGCTCTCAAAGGTAGTAGTTATGGGGTTTTGAAGGAGTTTTTGAACCATTTGTAATCTAGAAGGAAGAAAAAGAGGAAGGAGTTTTCCCTTGTAGAAGAGTTCATCAGCTGGAGAAGCATTGGTTTCCCTGTCATGAGACCGTGAAGACATTTGGAACTCAAACTCTCTGCTCTGTGGTGGAGATCTAATGGAGTAACAAATGAAGTTCGATGAAGCAGAAGAGCTTACTTCAATGTCAATGTACTCATCTTCTGCAAACATGCAAGAAGATTGATTTGTGGCCATCTCTCAGCTAATCTATACTCTTCTTCTCTCCAAACCTGTTTCAACGGCTATAAAGTGTTGTGTATATATGTATGCATGTGCAGATGCTTATGGGGAGGTGAGCTTGGTGGAGAAGGAAGAGGGCAGAGCATCATTTAAAGTGAAGATGGTTCCAAGGTAGAAAATTAAAAAAATTCAGATTTTCAACTTTTCTTAACAAAAAAGCTCCTGAATGGTTCCAAACAACAGCATGCAGAAAGATTATCTATTTTTTTCTGTTTGAATTATTCCTTTTTATTACTTTCTATTTAGTCACATGAAAATGTATGTTTCATTTTTCATTTTAGTGACCACATGATGTTTGTATTGCTTGTTTTAAAATTTTCTAAAAAGCCATCATCTGTATTTAGGCTATTGATATAGTATAGCATGACAACATCTAGATTCCCTTTAGCCTCAATCTACTACAACAATGGCAAAAATTGATTACCATATTGAGGTAAATGACAAAGGCTTGACACTTAAAAGGAAGTTATGTACTAGTTTGAACAGTCTTATCAACATTTCATTAATGCATAACCAGTACTTCTAATTCAAAAGATTGTTGGTTTGAGTCATAAGTTGTTCAATTCAATTTATCTCAAAAAGAATGACTAATTAAAAATCCTGAAACGTTAAAATTTATAAATAAAGCATTAAGCGATTTATTCTTGAAAAAATTATAAATATGTATTGTATTACATAATTTTATATGTTTAGTTATACGTTTTTATTGATATTTTATATTATTATTAATTTACACTACAAGTGGATTTGTTAGAAACAACATCTTTATTATATAAAAGTAAGATTGCGTACTATTGGGCCTTTCTTGTTCTCACATTTCAGTGGAACTTTCACTATGTGATGTTGTTTATGTTCATACATATCATATTAAAATAATAATAATAATGCATGGACAATATAGATGAGTATTAAGACTTTGCTGGAGCTAGAAGCTAGCTCATTCATGCCCTTTGACTCATTTATCCAATGCTCTTTTAGTACCTTGAATGTAAAAGAGTGTTTGTTCAGTAAAGTGAGAAACCTTCCCCCAACATGAAGATGTTGATAGTGAAGTTTGTTTTTCTTGAGAGTTAGATTTTCATACCCAACATGTTCAAGTACTTGTCATGAATATGATAGTAAGAATGCAATATAAATAGATCAAGACAAGCATGGGGCCTATTCCCATATAGTGCATTCATAATGTGCAAAAGATACTGTATATCTACTTGGGAAATGGGAATCCTCAATAGATCCAGCTTTGCACTTGAGTATTATCATGTACTCGTACATGTTTCCAAGGATTTGTGCATGTATGCTTCATTGCTAAGTATTTCACAGCATATTTTCAGAAGAAGAAGATTACAGATGGATGTTCCTGAAAGAAGGCATGTGTAATATTCCAAGAACTATAGTTAGTTTCATAACTTAGGTTGAGTACAGTATAGAACAGTTCCTCTGTTAGTTTCAGTAACATCCACAAGCTTCTCTGCAACAAAAGTTCAAAAAATTTTGAAACAGCTAGCCCATATTTCAAAGCCTGTTCTTTTGCACTCAGAATTCAATAATGGACACATGCACAGAGACAGAGGCAGAGACAGAGAGGAAAAAGGGAGATCCATACTGTTCAATAGTCATATATTTTATAACAAACTGTTGATGGCCTATCACTTGTGGCTATGATGCCAATTTGACCTGGTCAACATTGTTCCTTTAGCTATTCCTGGGACGCTGGGACTTCTAACATCATGCTGTTGACTTCATTAGGTTCAAAGAAAAAAGTTCCAAAACATGATTAAACAAAGTATTTTTTATAAGATGATTAACCTAACCTGAATATTAGTGAAATTTGTAGTAACTACTTTTTAGGTGTGAATTCAATAAATTATTAGTATTCAGCAAATCACTTGTTTTATTAAATTACTTAATTTACTGTTAAAAATAGATGAAACTACTTTATAATATTTAAAAAATTGGATTAAAAGTAAAATCAAATAAGAGATGTAAGATTTAAACAGTTCATCCTATATTAGACAATCATAAAATCGATGTAAAGTAAAAACTGAACAAATTTAAAATAAAAAACAATAAAAACTATCCTTATTTGTCAAATAAGTAAAAATTTAATTAAAAAAATTGTCAATTAAAAATTTTATTTTATTTTATAAAATTGATTAGTTTATAAAAACTCACCAATTAATTAATAAAGAGTAGCCGATCACCTTTTGAAGTGTAGATGAAATTTGCTATATCACTTCCCAGTTCTTACTCTGTGCCAACATATTTTATCGGTCCATTTTTATCAACCAACGGATAAGATATGCCAGTATAAAGTAAGAACTGAATAAGTGACACAGAATATCCCCCTCGCTCTCGATAGGCCAGGGGCTTCAATTATCGGCAGAGGCATATCTGCAACGTGGCAATTTGTTCGCCAAGGTTTGAGGTGGAAACTGGGCATTGGGAGGAATATTTTGTTCTGGTTGGATAACTGGGTGAATGGTTGGGGACCACTAATTTCAGTGGTGACCTCTCCAATTCCGGAGAGAGCTCTTTACGCCACAATTGCGGATTTCACGAATGAAGTCGGCACCTGGCAGTGGCATCTATTTTAGTAGTATCTCTCTTTCACAGCTTGTATCGATATTGCGGCGATGCATCCCAATATAGCAAGCACAACGGAAGATACCATAATTTGGGGATAAACAAATAATGGGAGATTTACAATGGCGTCCGCCTATGATTTAATCAAAGGCATTACCACGCCTGCGAATAGTAGACCTTGGGATTTAATCTGGAAATGGGTAGGACCCTAGCGGATTAGGATTTTCCTTTAGTTATTGATGAAACAAAAGTTACTGACCAATCAATAGCGAATAGCTCGCCATCTCACAATGGATAGCAGGTGTCAATTTTGTAGGTACGAAGAGTCAACTTTGCATGCCATTCGGGATTGTGTACACTTGAAACCTTTCTGGTGTAAATTCCCCCCCTGAAATGATTGACCCAGAGTTTTTTCAACAAGATGTGGAGCGGTGGGTGACTTCCAACCTTATGCAGCACTCACAAGTGCAGCAGTTTCATTGGGCTACAATCTTTGGAGTAGCCTGCTGGCTTCTATGGCAACGGCGTAACAGAAGCATTTTTGAAGAGGACTTTGCTTGACCAGAAGACGGTAATAGAGTAGTCATGGATTACGTTAATTAGATAGCTAGGGTAAGGACTGTGGAAAGTTGTGTGTATAGGGATCAAGGATTACCAGTGGGTCAGTTTATAGGTTAGACCAAACCGATGACGGGATGGGTCAAGATAAATACAGATGGTGCGGTTACACATGGACATACCATTGCTACTGTTGGAGGGTTGATTAGAGATTGTCATGGTCAGTGGTGCGGTGGATTTCTCCACCACATTGTAAGGGGCTCGCCTCTTGCTGCCGAACTCTGGGGAGTCCACTCGAGACTTACCCTGGCCTGGGCGCTTGGATATACACGAGTTATCGTCAAAGTAGATTCATTAGAGGTGATAAATATTCTTTCCTCTTCTATTATACCTTCGGCTGAGTATTATTTTTTGGTGGCAGGTACCCGTGGCCTAATCCACTGAGCTTGGGAGGTGAATTTTCAGCACGTGTATTGCGAACGGAACCAGTGTGCGGATAGCCTGGCCTCTCTCGCCACTTTATCCAGCCCAGGCTTCCATATTCTCCAGGAACCTCCGACGTTAGTCATGGCTTACATAAATTTTGATAAGCAATGAGCTTTGTACCGCAGATCTCTGCGTTAGTTCGGTTGTGAAGTAGTTGTTTTGTTTGTTTTTCCCTTGTAAAAAAAACTTAAAATGAATTTTCAGTACTCTAATGTTGAGGAATGAATGATTGTACCCTCCAGAAGGACTTCAAGACTCGTTCTTTTTAACTTCTTTCCGATGAGTTAAAAAGCTTCCACTAGCATTAGCAGATAACTTTGGAAAAACTTGTCTGAAGTCAGAGAAGGCAATCCAAAAGTACAAGGTTACACAAGCCAAGGTAAAGGGTAAACTGAGGACATAGGGGAAGTAAAAGTCTTTCAATTTTGTATCCATTGACCAAGTAAGAGAGTGACATGTAGCTAAACACAGGAAGCCCACTGAAACAGTAAGGTGGCAGAAATTTGGTACTGACTGAGCTGAAAGTGTCTACGTTTCATCATCAAAGAAGAGAGAATTTACACAGTAAATGCCTAACAACTGAAGTTACCATGTAGCCATGTAGCAACTTTTGTAGTGGATACCCACTGAAGTTGCAGTTGTCGAGGTGTAATTCGTATCCATCAAAGACTTTCTTATATCCTCCAAGCCAACATTTATGTAGGAAAAACATAGACAGAATCCAGTATCATTACAATAACAGTGAAAAAAAAAAAACTAGAAGATAAGAAGAGGTAATTACAACTTCTTTTTGTTTATATTATGAAAAATCCTGAGTCAGACACATTACTGGACATTCAAATATACTTCTCCTTGTACTTGGCTCATCTTCCTGGTTTTGAGATGATATGCTTTTCCACATCAATGAGGTTTATGTCTCGGACCTTCGGGCCAGGCTGGACTGGCCCCCCAAATCCGAACCTTGCGGAAAGTCTGATGCAAAAATGCCAACCCTTTTAGCTCATCAGTGTGACAGTGTCTCTATTTCCAAAGCCCGCATAGAAAGGATTGCGTTATCACCTCTAAGCACGCATAGTAAGTGGCTTGCTCAAAAGTTCCAGTTCATATCAGAACTGCAAGTATGAAATTATTACCTCTAGGCTTGCAGTTTTAAACTCGAAACCAAAGTCACAGGAGGGTTAGCTATAATTATACCAGAGCATTGTTTAATACCAAAGATACCAGTTGTCATTTTCATATATCCATTTTAAAAACAAATCAATGCATCCATGAAGAATTCCAAAAGCAATTCAAGGATCTCACTGGTTATGTTTTATCTGATCACTATTCAGGATGTCAAGAAAGTCCACAGCAAGAAGCTGTCTCAACAAACTGAGTTGCTATCACCCGTTATTTTCTGAAAAAGAGTGACATAATGCAATCTTCACTATCTATTCTGCATGGCTACCATTCCCTGCTTTGAACTACTGACAGAAGTGGCAAACCAAATGCATCGGTGTTGCTGCTTCGCAAGTTTGCTTGTGCAGTATAGTCTAGCACTCAAGGGACCCAACTGATACATGGCTGAATTATGAAGACTCCATCAAGGCATTTCCCTTTAACTATGATGTTCCTGAGTTTCCCATTTTTCTCCCTTCAGTCCATCCAAACCCCACCATACCATTTTCTTGAAACGTAAACTAGATGGAAAATAAAAGTTAACCCAAGTTCTGCAATTCCAAGAATAATGGAAGAATCCTTTTCCCATGGCAAATACCTAAAACTTAAATTCTCGTTTTCTATGACTGATGTTGCAGAATTTTTAAATTCTTTTACAGTTACAAGGTGTGACTCGTAACACTTTGGCAGCAGCCTCTCAACCCATGCCAACATGAAGTTCTTTTCTTGACTTACACAAGCATGCTCCCCATCACCTTCAAAAACTTCTACTTGATCATTGATGTGCAGAAGCATTATCATCATAATTTATACCGGAATCCTACCAACCCCTGGAACTCAAGGAATCACTGTCAAGACCAATTTCATTAAAAATAACAACGGTTCAAGAAATGTTAACAGTAGAGAGTTGGATGAGAAAAGAGCTAAAGGATTACAAATACTTGGAGGAACAAAAGGATGTTATAAAGAGAGCTGTCAACTCTAGAGAGAGTTGCTCAAGAGTTGATGAGTCTGGAGTTTACAGGCACAGCATCAATCTGTGTCTCACCATTAGTTATATTAAAAGGGAAGTATAATTCTTGGATGATTGTGTATTGATCATCAGGAGCTTAACATGTAAGACATTTTTGTCCTTAGGGACAATTTTGTCCATGTCTCATTAAGTTGGACTAACATTAATTGCAATTTGGTTTTTAAATAAATTATCGGTTAAGTTACGCCATTTGATCCAGATAAAGATATTAAAGTGGCCCAATAAATGATCTAGATTAATGGGTCGAAGTCCGGGTGAAAAATAGGTCCCGATTAGTGTGGATCGGGTCCATATCGGCCTTGTGATGGGGAAGCCCGATATAGAAGCTATATAAGGTAAGGTCTTCTGCAGTTACTCAGAGAAGCTGATCACAAGCATAAGGTTCCTGACCCGTTAGGGAAGCTCGGGATTTGAGGAAACTATAGAAAGGCCTTGCCCGTGAGTCGGTAAGCACTTTCAGCTAAAGGCCCTGAGAGATTCGGAGTCGTTTGGAGCTCGAAATCGGCATCGGAATCAGAGATAGAACCAAAATCTAGGTATTCCGCATTACCTTCGTTTTGGATCCTTTCACGGGACCCTGGGGTACGTAATAAAGAACCCACTGCGTACTAGCATGTGGTATCAGTGCGGTTACGTGATCGGATTGCCAGAAACTGAGATTTTTCGGTTTTTCATCTCATTTGGTTTTCCGTTGATTTTGATTCGTTTTTCAGTTCTTTTGTGTATATAATTGCGTAAAAGTGGTATTCATAAGGCTAGCTACGAAAAACGGGTCGAAAACGGGCCGAATGGAGCAAAAAACAGAGTCCTGGGGTGTCAAAAATCGCCTTCGGCGTCGGAAGGGAGCCCGTGCACCGACATGCGGCTCCAGCAGGCGGAGGACGGTGCACGTGCGCCTCACGCCTGTACGGGCGCCCGTGTGGAACGGCAGGCGCGTGCACCGGTCGTCCACGCGGCGGACACATGATCTCACGGATGCGAGACACGTGTCGGCGCATGCAGTTCATGCGCCACACAGTGCTTGCGCGTCTACGCGTGGATGGCGCGCAAACGGGTAGAAAACAGGCTGAACGGAGCAAAAAATAGAGTCCCGGGATGCCAAAAATTGCCTCCGGCATCGGAAGGGAGCCCGTGCGCCGACACGCAGCTCCAGCAGGCGGAGGACAGTGCACGTGCGCCTCAGGCCTGTACGGGCGCCCGCGTGGAACATCAGGAATAGAGTCTCATTACAAGAGTGTTGTCGACAAATTTAGGCTTGTTTCAAACTACTGGTTCTTCTACTACATTACAATTTCAACAGGTTAAGATAGACTTTCTGAAGTTCAACAGGATGGATCCTCTCATATGGATCTTCATAGCTGAACAATTATTTACCTTCTATGATACTCCTGACACTCAGTGTAACATCTCATTACCTGTGGGGAGGTTGGAATAGTAAATGTGAGTGATCAATGAGAGATAAGAAATGCATTTTCATGCTCATGCATAATATGTCATACACATACACATGAATAGTGAAATTGTAGAACGTGAAAATAATTGTACATGCATTCATGAATAATTCCGGGTGTAATTGGAGTGAGTTGTGATTTCTTGGGAATGTTGTGAATCTTTTTGAATTTATTTATATTGGAAAATTCTATTGGTTAGTAGAATTTTTATATTTGTAAATTTTGGTGAAATTAGGATTTATTTTCAAAATTTATAGAGTATTATGGAAAATAGGAAAAAGAAATCAAAAGAAGTTTAGAGATAATTGGATTGTAAAAAGGAGAGCCAAATGGAGTTAGTGTTAAAAGAAACTAAGTTAGAACTTAGGCATTAGGAAAGTGATAAGTGTCACTTAGTAAAGTTACTTTTACAATTTGTTAGAAGTAAGTTTGAGTTATTGGAGAGTTGAAAAGGGGTTAGTGTTATTTTATAAGCTTCCATCTCTTTTGTAGCAACCTTCTTCAAATTTTTTTCAAATACACAGAGTTTTTCATCAAATACCTTCTGAGTGTTTTCTTTGCTTTTCCTCATCCCACACCTCTACCACACTATTAATTGCCTTTTCCTGCTTAAGAAAACCGAAACTGCACACTTTTCTCAATGGAATACGTGTTTTTGCATGAAGTATAGGGCTTAAAGATAGTTGAAGCTTTTGGAGTTTTCAACAAGTAAGTAGTGAATAAATTCTTTAGAGTTGTGGATTTATGAAATAA
>JAOSBL010000005.1:36814995-36828512 GCA_027568915.1 Erythroxylum roraimae | reverse complement strand
GGTTCAGGGATTGGCACTGCCAGTCCATGAAACTGAAATCAAAACTGCAATCTTCGGTATGAACCCGAACAAAGTTGCAGGGGTCGATGGATTTAATGCTCTTTTCTTCCAAAACCAATGGCATACAGTTGGGCCAACCGTGGTGGAATTTATTCAAAGGATCTTCAGCCAGGGCCAATGGGAATCGGACCTGAATCAAACCCTTATGATCCTTATTCCCAAGCTTTCGGTTCTCCAGCACATCTCTCAGTTCCGACCTATTAGCCTGTGCATTGTTCTTTACAAAGCCATCGACAAAGTGATCGTGAATCGGTTGAAAGCTCATATGCCTCACCTCGTCGCGGAAAACCAATGTAGTTTCATCCCTGGTCGGCGTATTACTGATAACATTATCCTCGCTCAAGAGGTGGTTCATTCCATGAGGAAAAAAACAGGCAGGAAAGGCTTTATGGCCTTAAAGGTAGATCTGGAAAAAACGTATGATCGGCTTCGCTGGGTTTTTATTCAGGACACGCTCATCGAGATTGGTCTCCCTGAGAATCTGATCCGTGTCATTATGCATTGTGTCACAATGGTCTCCTTTCAAATCGTCTGGCAGGGCACAGTCTCCGCCCCCTTTTGTCCTTTGCGGGGGGTTCGGCAAGGGGACCCGCTCTCTCCTTACCTATTTGTGCTCTGCATGGAGAGGCTCGGACATCTAATTTCGAAGGAGGTGGATGTGGCAATTGGAAACCAATCACGCTCAGCCGGACGGGGCCTTCCATATCCCATCTTTTCTTTGCTGACGAATTAGTCCTTTTTGCAGAAGTGGCAGACTCCCAGATTCACGTGATCACCTGTACCTTAGAGACCTTTTGTTTGGCCTCCGGCCAGAAAGTTAGTACCGCCAAGACTAGGATTTTCTTCTCGAAGAATGTTTCCAGTGAGACCGCGCGGCGACTCAGTTACGGCCTTCGGATCAGTTGTACAAATAATCTGGGGCGGTATTTAGGAGTTCCTTTGATCCATGAGCGCACATCCAGGCATACTTTCCAACACATTCTGGATGCGGCCCAACAGAAACTTGCGGGCTGGCAAGCACAGACTTTGTCCCTCACCGGTCGCGTTACTTTAGCCCAGTTAGTTCTCTCCGCCCTCCCTATTTTCACGATGCACACGGTCCGTCTCCCGCGTCAACTCTGTGATGACCTCGACAAACTCGTGCGCGATTTTATCTGGGGTACTACACCCACTCAGCGAAAAATGCATCTGGTTAATTGGGAGTCTGTCTACAAGTCCAAGTTAGCAGGGGGTTTAGGCCTTAAACGGATCCGCCCATCCAATGACTCGTTACTGGCCAAGTTAGGTTGGGCCCTCCTGAATAACCCCACAGCCCTTTGGGTCTAAGTCCTCCGCGCTAAATATCGTTTGGACACTTACCACATCCCCCATTCCATCGACCGGACCGGGGCCTCAGTAGTCTGGAGGGGCCTTTCGGCTTCCTGGCCACTAGTTCGTCAAGATAGCAAATGGATTCCAGAGAATGGCCGCCGCATATTATTCTGGCTTGACAACTAGATGGATGGATGGGGGTCCGCTTATCCACGTGGTGTCCGCTGCCATACCTAAACACCGCCGGTACGCTACTGATGTTTACTTTACTACTGCGCAGGGTAACTGGCTTTGGCATGAGTTCTAGCAGTATCTTCCTTCCTCTGTTTGTTTGGATCTAGCGTCTATCTGCCCACTAGTGACGGAGGTTGAGGAGGATCAGCTAGTATAGGGGCCCACCACCCATGGGAAGTTTACAGTGTCGTCTGCTTATACTTTACTGGAGGGAGGTTGTAGGGACTTGCCCCACAAACTGTGGGAGATCATTTGGAAATGGGCCAGTCCTCAACAGATTAGATCTTTCCTGTGACTACTGGCTCAACGAAAACTTCTGACAAATCGCCAGCGAGTAGCCAGGCATCTTACCACGGATAGCAGCTACCATTTTTGTGGCCAGGAAGAGACTTCAATACACGTGGTACGGGACTGCTCTAGAGTGGCACACTTTTCCCTGGGAGGTGGTCGATCGGGCCTTTTTCCAACAGGATGAGGGCTCTTGGCTCGAGTCAAATTTGCTCAATCTCTTGACCATTCAACAGTTTGAGTGGACTACAATCTACGGTGTGGCCTGTTGATTCTTATGAAAATAGCGGAACAGTTGCCTGTTTAAGCAGGGGTTCGTCTGGCCGCCTGATGGTCCGCAAGCGGTCATGGCCTAAGTCGACTGGATTACTCGTGCCCGAACCATGGAAAATTATGTTTTCCCAACCCAAGGCCTGCCTGTGGGACGGACTGTGGGCTGGGCTATACCTATGGAGGGATGGGTGAAATTGAATTCGGATGGCACTGTCAAGCCAGGGGTTACCCAGGCCTCGGCCTGCGGCTTAATTCGAGATAGTCACGGCCAATGGTGCGGAGGGTTCCATCACCATCTTGGGCGGAGTACCCCCTTATCTGCCGAGCTCCAGGAGGTTCTCTCGGGCCTCACGTTGGCCTAGGATCTGGGCTTTCGCCGACTAGTCGTTGAAGTTGACTCTTTAGAGGTCATTAACATTCTCTCTTCCTCCCAAAGCGTTCTAACTGACGATTCTCCTTTGGTTGCAGGTATCCGTGGTCTTTTACGCCGAGATTGGGTGATTTCTTGGCAGCATGTCTTACGAGAGGAGAACCAGTGTGCCGATAGGTAAGCAGCGTGTGCCGTCTTTTTAAGCCCGAGCCTGCACATTCTCTGGGGCCCTCTGCCTGTCGTCCAGGAGCTTCTTCACCGAGATGCAGCCAGAGTCGTATACTCCCGGCATATGCGATAGGCTGTTTTTGTAACCTTCCTTTGTGTTAAAAAAAAAAAAGAATACTACTTTCTTTATCATTTCTCCCTTTTTTTTCCACGAGGTGTCTTAGGAGGGTCCCAATTATGGGAAGACACCTTTAAGCCATTCACACCCAAACTAATCCTCGCTCAAGCCTGGTAGGTCCCTTGTGGGAGGCAAAGCTCTGGCTTCAAGTTTTAAACAGTTGTATATATGAGGGGGGTTTGAACCCACAATCTCACTTAAGCCAATAAAGCCCCTTACCAACTTATCTACGCCTTGGGATTATTTGTCACTTCTCTTTACTCCTCACTATTGGACGTTGCGGTCATACTCTCTTAAACACCGCCTTACTTGCAACGGTTATAGAGAGTTATACATTCTTCGTACACGATCTTGTATCTTCACGCGAGAATGTACATGACGGTCTACAAGACCATATATGTTCTTTTTCCACACATTGTAGAAACTTACAGAGTTGTTTCACAAGGTCGTGTAAGTCAAGACACAAGTATGTAACACTTCATACGATTATGTATCTCTTCAGAAGAGATTTTTCCATTTTGTCTTCACTAGTTCATCGTTCTCGTAAATCAAAAAGTTATCTAAAATTAACGAAAGTCTCAAAATCGAGTTGGACATGTAACATATTTCCGATGGTTCTGTTATGTATAAGAAAATTTACAATGGATCCTTGTTGAAACAAGATGGAAAATTATATTTCATCCTCTGAAAATTCTGAAGATTATAAGAAAGTAATTTAGTAATAAAAACTTAAATTTTGTCTTAATATTTTTATATTTTTTAAAAAAATGTTATTTTAGTTTATTTTATTATTAAATTAATAATATAAATTGTCAAATAATATTATATCCGATCAAGAAGTTCGGTATTAAGAGTAATAATGTCATTTTCAACTAAAACATCAACTTTTATAAATGAATTCCTAAAATATTTTATTTTTATAGGCCTATGGGAAAAAAATTAGACTTGCATATTTTTAATGTGATCCATTTTATAAGGTATAATATTTTTAATTTCATTTTCAAAAAAAATATTTTTAATTTAGTGCTAATTTTTTAATTTAGTAATTAGGTTTTTTAAATTAGTACAGATCAGTTTAAATATATTATATCTATCAAATAATATGTCATTTGGAAACAACCTTTTAATTAATTAGATATAAGACTGTATACTACTGTACTTACCCAAATCCCACGTTTTAGTGTAATTTTTATCAAATTGTTGTTACTGTTATTTGATAAATAACATGTTAATGTCAATTTATAAGTTATTTCAACAAAACAACATTGTTACTTAAGTGTTACAAGTTTTAAAAAATTAATTACAAAAATTATAATTTTAATATTAAATTAATTTCTTTAAAAATTAGACATGTTTTAATATATTGTCTCTTAAAATTATAATAACTTATGGGCTTAGGCTTACACGATTTCGATAAAGCCCGTAAATTAAAAATTTGGGAAAATGAGGCTTCTGATCCAAACGACGTCGTGGGACTCGTCCCCAACAAGCAACGATAAGCAACGCTTGCAAACTTCAGAAGCAGCTAAGCTCCACTGCACTAGACAGAGCAGATACTTACTCCAACTTCTCAAAATCTCCCAAACAATGAGTCTCCGAAGAAGCTTGAATCTTCGGTGGTCGAAACCAATCCCTGGGTGTCCGTTCTACTCCCGTGGATCGCCGAGGTGGTTCTCCACCGAAGCGGAACAACCGCCGTCATCGGCGGATTCATCAAACGATTCCTTCATTCCAAATTTTTCCACAGGTAAAACTTGGATAAGGGCTTAGGGTTTATTGGAATTTTATACTCGATTGTCTAGTTCTCGAAGAAGTGATGTAGTTTTACGTGTGTGTTTTAGGGTTGATGTATGGAAAAGTATTTGGGATCTCAAGGCACACCTTCAAGACTGACATTATTAATATGCTTCAAGGAAGTAATTTGACAGTTGATGACATAAAGTTCAGCTACAATCGCAACTATATGCCTATTGCATCGTATGCTTTTTCTCATCAGTTCAAATTTAATGCACTACTCTGGTAGATGACTCTGGTAGTGTTTGCATTTTACCATTTCTTATATCCCTCATTTGGGGTTATCTTGTTCAGTTTTTTCATATTGAAATGAAGAGTTAAACCATTCAATTCCTTAGGTGTTTGCTTCAGAAAGCATCTATTTTTTTGCTAAGATGGTGGTTATGGTATATCAGTATATCCTGACACAAATAGGGTGAAAATCTAGACCTTGGACTAGGACAAAAACCTAAATTTAAGCTAGCTAATAAAGCTAGAGCTAGCCATGAAGGTACAAACTTCCCGTTTATGGTTTGAAGGAATATGTAAAATTTTTGAAATTTCTGTTTCCAGCAGCTTGTTATTGTTTTTGCAGGATGGTGCAATTTCCTTCACATCAAGCCTATGATAGTGCAACTAGGACACTAGCAAAAAAGGGAAGGTTGTACAGACTGGAGAGGGTAATGATGCCACTGATTCATTTCCACATGATTTGATTCATGACCCTTTTTAGAATTCAGAATTTGATAGGTTATAGTATTTTTGTGTGGAGTCAGGCCGATCGATCTGAATGGGATATCCTTATGCCTTATGATGGGAAAACTGTAAGTCCATGTCACCTTTTCGTGTACATGTTCCTTTGAGTTGTTTTTCCTTATTCACAATCTAGATAGCCGAGTTATTATGTGAGGTTGGAAACTATCTGGCATCAGTCAACCAGCATATGCATGTACCTTAGAACTGCAAGTTTCATTTTGTCTGGATTAAGTTATTAACATACGGATTTTGCTTTGACACTATTTGCATACTACTTTAACATATGTATGTATATATAGGTAGAAAATTGTTTAATATGATTGCGAAAGTATCAATTGTTCTTATCCTGTTGATTAGTGCATTTAATATATGCAATTGAAGATTTTGGCAAAACTCCCAAGCTGATCCCTGTGTGAGCCCACCCAAAATTTTCAGGTTTTATTGAGAGGAGTACCACGAAATGCATCTATAGACGATGTAGAGCGTTTCCTTTCTGGTTGTGAATACGACCCATCTTCCATCCAAATGCCAAGGTTGGTGGGGAGGGTTCCTCTAATTGGGTTCTCCAACAAACAAAAGGAACTATTATTTGCAGTTCTTATTACACAATCCTTTAAATTTATTGCAGGCAAGGATTACCCGTAACGCTTGTACGCTTTCCAACGAGGACTGCAGCTATGAATGCATTTATTACAAAGAATAGAGGCTTTTGTCTTAATAACCCTATCACAGTTCGAGTTCTGGAGTAGTATATTTTTGGTCAGTTCCCCTTATAAAGCACAGATGTCTCACCTAATGATTGGATGTAGGGTTTGGACAGCTTACTAGTTAGACTTGATTATTGTTTGGATCAATACAAGAAATGTTTCAATTTATTGAGACACCCCTCATGTTTTCTTAAAGCATGCAACTTCGTTGATGGTTCCAAACTTGAAATGGAGAATAATGAGAGACAGTGCGTTGGAAGTGCTCCGAAGTTTTGGGATAATTTCATTCTGTTGCTTACTGCTTTGGTTAAAGACAATTTTTTTTTGGTACATTGCTTATTTTTTTGGGTACATGTTAAAAGACAATTTTTGCTTGTAGGGTGTTATGCACTTTATAATTGCTTGCTTCATCTTCCCCTTTTCAGTAAGACCATGAATATAAATTATGTCATGATTCTTCTCTTGCTACCTGTTGTATGTCACTAAATTGAAACATATTGCCTTCATTATCAAAACATTTGAATCAAAATATAGACGTGTGGAAGATGTTTGAACTTAAAAATGACGAAGGTGAAGACATCAAAATTTCAGAACTATCAGTTGTTTTGCTTGTACTTGAGCAAGAGAGCACTTGCAATCATCATGTTCATAATCCATCATTTGCTTAGTGGCCCATCGAGATTTGAGACCATTAAAAGCTTTATTCCTAGTATGAAGCTAATTGTGGGTTATAGAATGTAGATCAAAAGCTCACGGCTCAGGCAAAAGAACCTGATTCCCAAAGACAATGCAATGCCATGCGCACATATTTTTAGCCTTCATGGAAATCTGTCAGAAACTCCAGAGACTTGAGCGGCAAACTTCCTCATGTAATGGTATAATGTCATGCGCACATGTAGGATTTAGCCTTCATGGAAATCTGCCACAGACTTCAGATACTCGAGAGCTAAACTTCTCATGTAATGGTATCAGGCGATAGTGGAAGCAAAATCGTGAGCTGAGTAGTAAAACAAATTTGGACAAAAATGGTAGCAACATATGAGACACAAAGATTTACATGTTTCACCTTGTAAATTTTCTATCCTGTTGTTTGTCATGCCTCCATTTATGTTTTTTTTTTAATTGTCCCGTCTGATTTGGAGTTGGAGCAACTTGATGTGAAACCCGCTTTTCTACATGAAGAACCCGAGAAATAGATCTACATTAAGAATCCCGAGGGTTTTTTTTGATCCTGCTAAGGAGTATTGTGTTTGTCGGTTGAAGAAATATCTTTATGGGCTTAAGCAAGCTCCAAAATAGTAGTACAAAAGGTTTGATACTTTTATGATCGTGCACACCTTTACCAGATGCCTATACGACAACTACATCTATTTTTGACAATATGTAGATGGGACTTTCGTGTACTTGTCGCTATATGTCGATAAAATTCTCATTACTTCCTGTAACAAGTATTTGATCGATAATTTGAAATCTTAAATTAGGAAGGAGTTTGAGATGAAAGACCTTGGTGTGGCAAAAGAGATTCACGACGTGGAAATACAAAGGGATCGACAGGTTGAGAAGTTGTTTCTCCCTCAAAAGAACCATATCCAAAAAATTATTGACAGATTTAACATGAGCTCTTGTAAGCCCGTCTCATCGCCTCTCGCTGTTCATTTGAAACTATCATCTGATCTTTGTCCACAGACGAAGGAAGAAATAGAACATATGTGAAACATTCCATAGTCTAGTGTTGTTGGTAGTTTCATGTATGACATAATTTGCACTAGACCTAATATGGCACATGCAGTTAGCATGGTAAGCCATTTTATGCATAATCCTGGCAAGATTCATTGGCTTGATGTTTTATAGGAGCAAGGAAACATCTAATAATATTGTTAGTTTTGTGGACTCTAATTACGGTGGTGGCCTCGATATACGAAGGCCTTTCACTGGTTACATCTTCACTTTGTTTTCCAGTGCTATTAGTTGAAAAGCATTATTGCAGTCTACGGTGGCTTTGTCTATTACGGAAGCAGAATAAATTACAGTTACAGAAGATGTGAAGGAGGCTACTTGGTTGCACAGTCTTATTATTGAGCTTAGTGTCACACAGGATACTACTTTTGTGTTTTCAGATAGCCAGAGTGTTATTCATCTTATTAAGAACGATGCCTATCATTTCAAAACTAAGCATAATAGTGTAAACACTATTGTCGTTGAAGAAATTGTTACGAAGAAAGTTCACACATTTGACAATCTTGCGAATATGTTGACCAAGTCACTACCTATCGCTGAATTCGTGCATTGCTTAGACTTAGTTGATGTTTGCAGCATCTGATTACCCTTCGGGGTTTTATATGGCAATGAGTAACTCGTTGAATTTGAGCCAAGGTAGAGATTGTTGAGTTAGTGGCTCGAATTCTTCCGCATCAACTTAAATCAATAAATTGGTGGCTACAAATGTTGGCTTATTTGCTGAGGATTGATTTAGTTATCTAAAGTCAAACTTTTTAAGCCAAACATTTAATGTTTAAATCATATGCAATACTTTTGGCAGGCAATACAACTATTTCAACCGACTTTGTAGAAAAATTGGTTTATGGGCAAGGCGAAGGCAACAAAATTTGAGCATTATAAATATATCTTGAGCCCCTCTATTTTTTAAGCATGCAATTAGCTGAAACACTTAGCAAAAAATTTGAGAGTTTATTTTCACCAATATTAGCTCAAATTTGTATTTAATTTTATTTTAGGAGAGAGTTTTGTTTTGTATGCCGCTTTTGTCTTACGCCATAAACCAATTTGTCTACAAAGTCAACTTAAATAGTTAAGTTGCTCGTCAAAAACATTGTATATGATTTGAGCATTAAATGCTTGGCTTAAAAAGTTTGACCTTAGATAACTAAATCAATCGTAAAACAAATAAGTCAATATTTGTAGCTACAAATTTGTTGATTTAAGTTGATGTGAAAGAATTTGGGTCACTAACTCAACACCTCCTTAGCATAATCAATTTAGGATCAGTTACCACTTACCACAGTCTGCTGCACGATCCCTAGTGACGACGCTATTTGGGGTCAAGCTCTGGGAGGATTAGCAACTTGTGAGATGCAAACTTCTGGGAACTGGGAGCTGAGAACTTATGAACTCGCGTTACCCTCTATAGAACAACATCAACCTCCTCTTCTATTCCAGGAACAAGCTCTGAAATTGCAATGTGATCCATCAGACGGTCGAGTAAAATGACAATTTCATTTAGTCTAGAGTTGGACCAGTCTTCTGCTCGGAATCTGTAAACCACGTTCTTGATCTCAATCCAGCTATAGCCAGGAATTGTTTTCAGGTTTCTATCTTTCATCAACTTTCGCACTCTTGCTGCCTGATCCCAGCACTTCACACTGGCATATAAGTTGGCTAATTGCACATGAGTAGCAGCACATCCCGGTTCCAGCAATAACTTGCTCTCGGCAGCCTGTATACCAATCCAAACACTCCCATGAAGTCTGCAGGACGACAACAGCGAGCCCCATATAACTGCATTAGGAGACATAGGCATTGACAGTACAATATCTCGAGCCTCTTCCACCAATCCAGCACGGCCAAGAAGATCAATCAGGCAAGAATAGTGGTCTAATTCTGGCCTCACACCATATTCAGCCATTGAATTAAAGTAATTCCTCCCTCCATCAACCAACCCCGCATGCCTACATGAAGATAGCACACCAAGAAAAGTAATGCCATCAGGCCTTATTCCCAGTTTCTTCATCTCTTCGAAAAGTTCAAGTGCTTGCACTGCCAATCCATGCTGAGCATACCCAGCAATCATTGAATTCCATGACACAATATCTTTACTCACCATGATCTCAAATATTTCCAAGGCGTCATCAACATTCCCACATTTACAGTACATTGATATAAGAGCGTTGGCAATGTATAAATGAGAATCAAAACCCATTTGAACTACTTGACAATGAGCACTTCTGCCTTGCCCCAAGGCTCCAGTTCCTGTGCATGCACTCAAGATACTCGTAAACGTAAACTCGTTAGGTTTTAAGGTTGAATTTCTCATAAAAGAGTATAGCTCAAAACACATGTCAACTTGCCAATCCTTCGCAAAACCAGAGATTATAGCTGTCCATGACACTACGTTTCTAAGAGGCATTTCTTCGAACACTTTATACCCATTCTGCAACTCTCCACAACGAATATAAAACGTGATCAAAGAACTCCCAACGTATGAATTAACAACAAACCCAGATCTTATTGCATGAGAATGATAGTGGGAACCACCTCGAAGATCACGTTTAGACCCACATAAGCTCACGGCATTGGACAAAACACTGGCATCTAATAGCCTACCATCCGAGTCTTCTTTGTCCACGCCAAAAGATTTAAGTACTTCACCAAACGCGTTTGGGACCTCGTTTTCTAACCTTGGAATTCCGAAATCATCATTTAGGTTCTTTTCAACAGTATGATCATAACCTGTTTGTAGAAAGTCCTGAATGAGACGAAGATGGTTTTGATTAGGGGGTGTAGTTCTTCTCTTGGGGGATATGATATCTAGGACTCTAAAGGGATTGTTTAAACGCTTCGCGTGTTTCCTGCGTCCGAGGATGTGAGTAGATAAAGTTCTACAGTTCAAGATTTGGAGAATTTCATGTCTGGCGCAAGATAGTTTATGTCGGAGTAGTGCAGTATTCATCCCGGATTCCCATGGGCCTCCACAGCTGAAGCAAATGAATGCGTTGGTTCAGTGAAGCTAAGTTGCTAACATGACTAGACCAAACAAAAATGACGTGTGACTGTTACAATTTACGAGTCCCGCTAATACGCAAGGTTTAAAAATTTTACTTTAAAATGAATTACATATTTTATATGTAAAATACAGAAAATCCTGTATTTTTGGTATAAAGTGCTTTTCCTTCTTAGACGAAAATTCAACTCTATTTTTTTTAGAAAATTCCTTATTTTTGGTCCTATATATTTTTTAAAAATATTTATTATATTAAGAATGTATTATTTATTTAAAATAAGAAGTAGTTTCATATAAAAATGCAAACAAAAATTTTTAACGGTCCTGATAACATATAAAAAAGGGATAAATTATGTATACAATTTTTTAATCTTAATAAATAAAATAAATAATTATGATAATTTCACATATGATTATTATAAAATAATCATAATAATAATAGCTAAAAACTAAAAAATAAGTTATAATAATATGAATAAATAATTTTTAATTTATGTGCAATTTTTAATTTATGTACAATCTTTAAATACTCTTTAAAGATATGCTTACATCCTCCTACTTTCAAATACTTAGCCCTAGTTTGGATTGAAGGAAAGCAAGAGAAAAGAAAGAAAGAGAATTGAACTTCTCTTGGTTTCTACCGTTTAGACAAAAATAAGTAAAGGGAAAGTGAGAGAATGGAGAGCAAACTAAGGGAAGTTTGGGCTAAATATGTTTCCCGTCAAATTGGTGGGAAAGGAAGAGAAATCCAAGACAAGAGAACCCTAATATATGTAAATTACCATAGTATCCTTATTTAACTCAACAAAAAGGACACACTCTCAGCCACAATTTTTCCCACACAAAACACAACCCTCCCGCCTTTTTTCCTATTTTAATTCTTCAGCACAACTCCTGCCAAAGAGGTAAGGTTGATTAATCCCTTGATCTGATTACGAAAATTGCTGCTATGACTAGTAAATATGATGTTTTGTTGTTATTAATCAATTAATAGATTAATCTCATATGGGGTTTTTCAGTTCTTGGTAAGCAATTAAATTATTGTTTCCTCTTTTTTATTCGCAATGAATTTTGTAGTTGTATAATAATTTGATAATTAGATTTTGCAGTTGTTTAATAATTTTATATATACCATTAACATGTTGCTATATGGGTTTTTCATATTGTTTAGGCATTATATACATATAATGATATTTTCTACATTGTTTTACATGTTGAAATGTTGAGTAGAAAATGAATAATTTAGATCAGAGATTCACTGAAGAAGATGATTCAGAAGATGAGTGGGATAGGAAAAGGCGAGTTGCTGTCGTTTAATTAATATGTCATATAGTTCATATTCTTAGCCTTTGTCATAGTTCTGTGTATGGATTCTTCAAGCCAAAAAACTTAGTAGCTCAATATAAAGAACAAGTTCGAGGAGAAATTATGCATCATTTGCAAACTCACAGTAAGGATTGTCATGATCTTATTCGTATGACACCAGATACTTTCTTACTTCTTTGTATAAAGCTTCGCAACACTGGTCTTCTAAACGATAGTGTTCGATGTTCGCTAGAAGAAAAGGTCATCACATTTCTTATGATTGTATCCC
Organism: Erythroxylum roraimae; assembly: GCA_027568915.1. NCBI lineage: Eukaryota > Viridiplantae > Streptophyta > Magnoliopsida > Malpighiales > Erythroxylaceae > Erythroxylum > Erythroxylum roraimae. The sequence goes on along the minus strand of JAOSBL010000005.1, from coordinate 36,816,062 downwards.
ATAATTTAAAACTTCGTGTAGTGGCTGTCTTCTTCCGTCGCTCAATTGAGACGATATGTAGACAATTTCACTCTGTTTTACGTGCTATCATGTCATTTGAAATTGAATATCTCAAACAACCTGATGGTTCTCAAGTTCCGTCAGAAATTGCAAACACTTCTCTATTCTTCCCGTACTTTAAGGTGAATATTGTCTTTGTTAAATGTTATTATTAGGTACTTAAACTCAGTATTCATAATGAACTTGTTTTAGGATTGTGTCGGTGCACTTAATGGAACTCACATTAAAGTTAAGGTGTCAAATGCAGATTCACCAAGATTTCGTGGTAGGAAGGACTACCCAACATAAAATGTTCTTGCTGCATGTACATTTGACCTAAGGTTTACTTATATTTTGGCTGGATGGGAAGGTTTAGCTTTCAATTCCAGAATTATTAAAAATGCATTAACTAGGGAGGATAATTTAAAATTTCCTTCAGGTAATGTTAGGTTTATTAATTCACTAATTTTTAGCTTAATGAATTATGAATTTTAGAAGCTGAAATTAATTGATTTATTTAATTGTAGGCAAGTATTACCTAGTCGATGTGGGATTTATGCTCAGGAGTGAACTAATTGCACCTTATAGAGGTGTCCGGTATTATTTGAAAGAGTATTCAGCTAGAGGTCCCGAAAATGCTAAAGAGTTGTTTAACCTACGTCATGCTTCATTACATAATGCAGTTGAAAGGGCATTTGGAGTTTTAAAGAAAAGATTTCATATCATTGGAATTTCAAATGAAAAGACATATTCATTTGGTGTTCAACGTAAAATTGTATTGGCATGCTCTACCCTACATAATTTTGTGATGAGTTTAGGTGCACTTGAAGAGGAAATTTCTGAAGTGGATACGGAGTTATCAAATAGAGGGGGTACGGAATCACAAGTTGATAGTAGAAAAAGAGATAATGAAGATGCTAGGTTAGGTGCACAAATAAGGGATAATATTGTTGCACAAATGTGGAATGATTATGCTTCAAATCATTGACTAAACATACAACAAAATGTTGGCTTTTTGATGCACCTTT
>JAOSBL010000005.1:36757576-36786194 GCA_027568915.1 Erythroxylum roraimae | reverse complement strand
ATGTAACCGACCCACAGCCTAACTACCCGTGAAAGATCTTCACGCCCAATAACACGACCGACTCGTGTTAACCTCGTTAGAGGATTTTGCAAACTATTTCTACTTCAGAAACAAAGATGAAAAACACAAGAAGGCAACAAAACCAGATCTGAAACTTTTCACTCAAAAAGTCCAGCGACAGCACACCCCTCTTTATACTGCAAACATCAATTAACCAGAATTATCCAGCAACTGCTTCGACTCCTCTTCATCCGTGGACAGCTAGCTGGTTATAAAACTAGCGTGAATATACTGCTGCAAAAAAGCCTTCTGAAAGTCAACTCAATCAAGAGATAAAACCAACAACGCAGCAGTCCTCAAGCCAACCAAAGAATCACACAGGTTTTATTCACGCAAAAACCTAGCACAAGCCAAAAACACTAAAACAGAATAATGATCAACAGCCCAATCTGGAGATTAATTGCCAACAACGACGCAGCAGCCCACAAGCAATATCCCACACAAAAACCTGACAAAAAAAACTGCGCAGAACAGAAGAATGATGAATATCTCCAAAATATTCCACGTCAGCCAAAGACAACCACTCTACCCCTTATTCACGCAATAGAGATATTACTTGGAATAATCCTATTCAAATAAGGACAAAATCAGGAAGGCTATCAACACCGAAACTCCTTATTGGACTTATATTTCCAACTCAAATCCCAAGCATTATCTAATCTCAAAAGAATGCAATCTTCAATACCCAATCTCCAATTAAGGCACATCTTCAAGTATTATGGAAATTCCCATGTCCAATTAAAATGCCAAAAATAAAAATAGGATATATGTAAAATAAATCCTAACACCTTCAATTGGCAAGTTTAGCATGGTAGTGAACTGAACTTTTGGCCTGTTCCGTCATTTATCTCCATTAAAGTAAATGCAGGATCTCCATTGGACTCATGATGCTTGTAGAAGTGAAATCAACTTTATGCTTTTTCAGGTGGATATAGTTTATATTCCATTTGTTGAACGAGCTCAGATAATCTTATCTGAAGTTTGTAAGTACGATGTCACGTCAGGTCGGCCTAAGCTATCCACATGGATTGAGGTACATGTGTGTTTAGTTTGTAATTACAATTCATTCCAAGGCAATGAAGAGAGGCCACAAGTTCTGTTGATTATGATTATTCTGTGCAGGAAGTGAACCAGGTTGATGCTTATAAGCAAACAAAAGTGATCGCAGGGAGATCATTGAATTTACAAGCACCGGTTCCGGCAACTTTCCAGTTTCCACAAAGACTTTTTCTATAGATTCATTATGATCTTCACTTAATGATCAATGGAGAATGCATATATTTATTTACAACAGTCTTTGCTTGCAGTCCCAAGAGGAGCGAGCTTGCCATTTCCAGTTCCATTCCAAGTGTACACGAGGAACAAGCAACTTGATCAAAGGATGAATCTCAACTTTTACAACCATTTTAAAAAGCTTTGTAAACATCTCAAATATGTATCTTTTGATCAACGTATCGTTTGTTTTTAGCAACTTTGGTTGTGAATGGTTTAAAGATTAGACACATTTCAATTTTTCCTTGAAGAGTATTAGTGGAGGTACTTGGTAGATTATGACAGAACCATAGCACACTAACCTGGTTGAAACCTATGAACAGTAAGATCTAGCACCAGGAAGTCAAGGCACGAGATTATATGGAGTAAAGTTACTAAAGATGCAGAAATGACATCTACAGTGATTTATCTGGAGTGGAACAAAATTTGAAGGGAAGGCAGAAAATTAATACAATGAAAACGAAACTCAGGCCTTCTGTGATGGACATAAATACAAGGATACTATTATATAACTACGATTCTATTTGCAAGCCAATCCTGACGAGAACTCACTTGCAGTTTTAGTATATTAAGCTTACTTCCCTCCCTGGTTTGATTTGTCTTTACACCAATCATCGTTGAGATTTACTGCGCATTGGTGTTCTGGGAGGGGTGCCAGGAGCCAAGCGAGAACTCTGGATATGTTTTATTTTAGGATCAAATGTCTGGGAAGCAAGGTAGCCCAAAGCTGTGACCACATCAGCTATGGCAGGTCGCAGATTAGGCTGGTCTTGAACACACATGGCTGCAACAGCAAGGGCTTGATACAATCCCCTTGGCGGATACTGACCTTGAAGCATTGGATCTGCCATGCTCGAAAACTTACTTCTTTCTTTAAATAAAGGTTTTGCCTGCAATAAAAGCCAAGAGTATATAAGCCACGTTAAAAGGAACACATTGGTTCTAAGAAGAACAAGCATATCCTGGAAAAGAATTCCAGAAAGATATGTGAAAAAGCTAACCCAAGCGACAAGATTCTGCTCCCCTGTAGCTTTAGAATGGTCAATCGCTCTCCTGCCTGTAATGATTTCCAGAAGAACAACTCCAAAGCTGTAAACATCTGACTTCAAAGTTAGTTGACCTGTCATTGCGTACTCTGGAGCGCAGTATCCGTAAGTACCCATAACCCTTGTAGATACATGGGTGTTATCTCCAACAGGTCCCAGTTTAGCCAAACCAAAATCAGATAACTTAGGATGATACCCTTCACCAAGCAAAATGTTGGAGCATTTTAAATCTCTGTATATCACAGGAGGGCTTGCCTTATCATGCAAATATTCCAACCCTTTTGCTGCCCCAGCAGCTATTTTCATTCTTGTGCTCCAATCAAGTGGTTTCTTATCAGGTGAAATCTCTGCAAATAAAGCAATTAGGACTAAGAAGAAGATAACAATATGAAAGGGACTGAAAAATGAGTAAGAAGTTGAACACACTTACCATATAAATGGTCTTCTAATGATCCTAAAGGCATGTACTCGTACACCAATAGCCTTTGATCTCCATCAGCACAATAACCAATTAAATTAACTAGATTAGGATGGTGGAGTAAACTTAGCATCAACACTTCAACAAGGAATTCCCTATTTCCCTGCAAACCATTACGATCAAGTTGCTTGATGGCTACTACCTGAAACAATCATTGATAAGGTTAAGATTTTTCACTCACTTTACAACTCGCTGCATATCATATTTGATGCTTCTATTCTTTGTTAGTGACAGAATTTCATACGCTCATATCATGATCCTTACGCAAAAATTGCACCTTTATCATTTAAAAATTGAAGGCAAACTGAAGAAAATGATGAGCATCACTCACCTGATTAAGGGTTTCCAAACGCCCTTTATAAACTCTTCCAAAACCTCCCTCCCCCAACAAACACTCTGCCTTGAAATTTTTAGTTGCAGTTGCCAACTCGCGAAATGAAAAGATTTGTGCCGCGATGCTATCTGGACCTCCACGTTTAGAGGATTCTTTATCTTTCAAAGGGGAACCCATCCTAGATCTCTCTGCATCAACAAACCATGACGGTAAAAACTCGAATCACCATCCAGAAATCGAATCCGTGTCTTCAAATTTGCTTTCCAATTTAAAGCAATTTCTCAATAACGAGAACAAAAACCCCCTCAACAAATACAGAATCCCTCTGCTAAGGAACTAAAGACTACATACACGAACAACTGAATAGTGAATGAACCAAGAAATCACATCTCAAAACCCCCTTTGACTTTGCAAAAGAACCAAACTTCCGACCACTACACAAGCACCCGGATAAGGGAGCGCGAGAAACTCACAATGGAATACAAACAACATGAACTAAATCAAATTCCAACAGACTTTAAGACAACAGCCAAAGGATTACAGTGTTATAACTCTATGGCCGGCTCAACACACGTAACAAATGTAAAGAGCAATACTATAGGGGCATAAACACGAACCTGAAGTGAGTTTGCTCTGATCAAGTGGCTTCTGGGTCATGATCGTCGGTTTCTTCTTCTTCTTCGAGTTTGACATACCAGAACAGGGAAACCACCCCATAACGCTCTTGCTCTCTCTCCCTCTCTCTCTCTCTCTCTCTTTATCTATACAATTGTAACAACAATACTCTGCAACCTCCAAAGATGAAAAATCCAATATCCCAGGTGGTGTCAAGTAGCCATGGAAGCACAAAGAATGGGGAGCGAGAGAGGGAGGGAGGGAAAGAGACACACACCCAGGTTTGTACTTACCTTCGTTCCGACAACATATATTATCTCGTTCTTTCCGTTTAGTTTAATGTTTTTTAAAACTTGGAAATTGGTTGATTGGCCTAAAACGGTCTAATCAGGCCAGTTACAACTCAAACGTTGTCGTTTACGGATGATGGGTCCAAGAATCATGAATATTATTTTATTTTTTATTTTTTTTTAGGGGAATGAATATTATATTATTAAATCCACTGAAACTACCACGTAGTCAAAAGGAATTATTACTTATTGTACGCTCTGAGAGGGTGGAGTTCCACGGACTTCAACGAGGATGAGTTACAGCTTAGAGGGTCCCTTTTTATTTAATGTGTCGGTCAAACCGCTTTAGAAAACCCGCCTTTTTGTTTCAATTATTTACGGCTTTAAATTTCATCAACGACGTTCCGACACAATCAATCATGAATTCCTAACCTTTTCATATTTACTCTCGAATAATCCCTCCTATCTAAAATAAAAATCGTTTTAGAGGGATACATACTTATTAAAAAAGTTAATGAAATATTTAATATACTCTTATTAATTGCATGTTAAAGTGCCTTGAAAGTACTATAATTTGTGTAATCTGTGTAATTAAGATATGAGAGAAATTAAAGGGTAATTTTAAAAGGAAAATCATAAACATGCACGAAAAGTTACGAACAACACTTATTTTGAATAATTAAAATCCCTCTGAAACGACTTTTATTTTAGATAGGAGGGAGTAAATTTTTAAATTAAATAATTCAATTCAAATAATTATATTTATTAACATAATTTGCAAGTGAATATTAAATAAGTGATTATATTTTCAAATATATAAAAAGCTCGATTTCAACTAAATATTGATGATGATGATGATATAATCTCGTTTTGCAGAGAGTCATAATGTACGTAACCTTCTCTTTATTTTTTAATAAAAACAAAAAGGTTTTTTTTGTTATTTGAACATATGACTTTATGATTACAAATGAGCAATTTTAGTTTAAAAACTTAATTAAACATTTAAAAATATTAGAAATAAAATTAAAAAATCTTTTAAAATTAATATTTTCAATTTATTGTCATCTAAAATATATTTTAAATTATTGGTTTAATAAATAATAAATCACTAATTACTAATACTTTAGTAAATGGAACCTTAATAGAAGTACTAATATTTGAATATTGTCTTTAAGAAAATACAAAGGATCAATTTCTTAATATATGTTTATGCTAACTCAATCACACATTTAAATCTTTTTAATATTTTAAAAAATTCACTTTCTTAGACTTCAGTTAAAAAATAAGGACGAAATACACTCAGTATAAATAAACGTAAACTAATCAAATAATAACCCAACTCAATTCTTAAATCTAACATGGACTAATTAAAATTGACTTAATTAATAATTTATGATAATTATAATAAATTATTAGTTTGAGTCGGATTTAATCAATTCGGTTCGTGTTTGAGTTGAATTGTCATATAAACAATATTTAATTAGTTTTTTAAAATATTTATATTGCATGTATTTTGTCATTTTTCTAATTGAAATTTAAGAAAATAAAATTTAAAAAACTTTAAAAAAATCACAAAAATTTTAAATTTTTAAAAATATTCTAATTTTTAAAAAAATTATAAAAAGTGTCATATTAATGTGACTAAAAAAATTGATTCAATAAAAATAATGGAAAAGTTTAGATCAAATAGAGCATCATTTGCTGTTTAATCTCAATAATTTATCCTGATAATAATTATTATTATTTTAATGGTTTATTAAGAAGTGGTCAAAATGTTTAAAGATTCAGCCAATCCTTGACCATGCCAGAAAAGCATGACCTAGCTTGCCGTCCATACTGGGGACCACGACAAGACTTTGCCTTTTTCAAAGTAAACTAGTTCAATACTTCAATGCCATGCTCCTTTTCTTTGTGGGTTAAATATGATTCACGTGGCTTGACCAAGAATGGAATAAGTTTAGGAGCTGTTCGGTTCGGTTCGATTCGGTTTTTTTAATTTTGTTTTTACTTTCGTAAAAAAATGAAATAGAATCGCTCAAATTTTCAATTCAATTTACGCTAATAACTTTTATTGTTAAAAACTGATTGTTGTATTAACTAATTGGTTAATTCTTATTAATTAATACGTTTTTTATAAAATAAAATAAATCAATTAATTTTTATTTAGTATTTTTTAAAATTTAAATTCAAATTTTTCGATAAGAAAGCATAATCTCTTTCAATTATATTTCAAATTCTTTAATTTTATTCGAAGTTTAGCCAGTTTTATACGATTTAATACCGATTGAATCTTTTAAAGCTTAAATCTCTCGTCTCATTAGTTTAATTTTCGGTCTGATTTTTAAAATATTAATATTAATATAATTATTGCATTTAAATTAATTAAATTAAAAAATATTACTTTAAAATACTTTAGACTTGATCAAACATCAAATAACTTATTTGAATCTGGACTTGATCAAGCCATTATCATTCCTATTTTTCGTTACTTTAAATCTCATCCTCAAGTGTTTTCTTTGTTTGTGACCCAACGGTCAAACACTTGAATGTGCATTGGCCCACATCTTAGGCACAGTTATACAAGGACACTGCTAGCTTTTGAACTTTGAAGACCATAAGTTGAATCTCTAAGCTCATTGCCACTTCTTATGGAAGACTGGAAATTCATTGGTCTCCACAGAAGATTTGTGGGTTTCAGTTCTATAATAAGTACCATTTTGTACAGAAACTCTGAGAGTGAGTGATTTGATATTATTATTTTAATTCTTAATTTTTGCTTTTTGTTGTTAATGCGATTAATTAAAATAACATCATTTTATTTAAAAGACGAAACAAAACATTTCAGATTGTCCGAGCTCAATTGGAGTTTGCCTATAAGCATATGCAAGATCAATAAGCATATGACAAGGAAGACACACACACATATATATATATGGGGATATAGCCATTGGTGAAAGTTGGTAGGAACCTGAGATTGTTTTCCATATTACACGACAGATTTACCAGAGGGATGTACTTATTCTGCTTTAATTGGAAAATTATTAGGACAGGAAAATCAGAACTAGCTGGCTAAAGACATGTAAGATGTAAGGTTTTTCGTCCAGAGTTGGAGATTATGGTTTCTGCAACTCAGCTTCTGATGCTGCTGAAGTTGAACTCTTAAGAGGCATGTCATGGTTATGCTTCCCTTCGTATGTTGTAATGAAAGCTCTTGGATCATCCGAAGCTCTTTCCACGTACTTTCGAACTTTGCATTTGAGACTGGTACATCTGTAGTAACTTCTGCAAGGAAAAGGAAAGGAGATTTTGCTATGAGCAAAGCAGCAGATAACAAGAAGAACAATGCAACAGATGCTGAAACCTGGGGTATGTATTTCCCTTCACAACTTTCTGCCCGTACTTTCTCCATCTAAAACCATCTCCAAAAATCTCTGAATCTGTGGAATTTTGCACCACAACAAGGGGTTCTGTTGCACCATCCTCTGCTACTCCAGCTTCAACAGATTGATTTTCACTCTTCCTAGAAGGTAAAATGCACAAAAGGATATGACAAGTTGACAAATTTTGATTAGATGATGCATGTATTCGCAAACTCATACCTTCTTTTACTTTTGGGTTCGGAATCTTCTTCCTCCAATCTCTTGCCAGCTTCATCACGTTCTCCACTGAGGTCACAAGAGTTGTCCGAAGTTCCTGCACCAACATTAGTCGATCCAGTTCGAGCAGGATCATGAGATGGTGGAGCTTTACTCTGATAAGTGGAACTACTGGGTAATCTTGTGTCATTCTGAGTTTCAACTCTACTTTCAGAACCTTCATTTACGTTACTACTCCATAATGGGGTGTTAATTGCCTCCTGATCTGCACCTTGTGCTCCTGATGAGTTTCGTTTAGGTAGCTGAGGCTTTGGATGGTTGTGTTCACCCCTGTAGACTATTTCTGCAATCTGCCCGTCAAATGATCTCTCAACCTTCTTTTTCACTGGACAATTCGGATGTGTGCACTTGTAGTAACTTCGCGGGTACTCGCTTCCTTTTACTTGCTTTTGCCCGTACTTCCTCCAATTGTAACCATCATAAGAAGGTCGATCTGTATTTGCAATAGGTGCTGAACTTTTTGTATCATCTTCTTGATTATGAATCATCAATCTTGAGGACTCAGTTGTCTGATCAGTGTCTGCAACAGATGGAATTTTCTGAAGATTTGAGGCACGTTGGGATGCAAAACTGTTTCTTTCTTGATTTGTTTGACACACACGACTGTCAGCTGATGCCAGTGTTTGATGTTGACTCCTATTAAAGTTTCCCTGAGAAATAACTTTTTGAACTCAGGATACCATAATCTGATTATTCAGCAAAATTCAAGATCATCGTTAGAAAGGAAAGTGATTCCTAATGGAAAAGTTGAATATTAACTCCACATTAGCCATATCAGAAGAAGAAGAAAATAAAGCTACTAACCATATTAGCCAAAAGAGATACAGTTGTCTTTGATACAAGTTTAGCATGTGGTTTATATACGACCGTGGGCTTGCAATCTGATTTTGAAACTCTGTCAGGTGTATCACAAGCTGCGGATCCAGAGGGTTTAGCCTGAAATTTTCAAAAGCCATGGAAATTCAGCAGATATTCAGTATTGAACATGAACGAAATTGAGTGACTCTTGACAGAAAACCTGTGAAGAAGGCAATGCAGCTGCAGGACGATTAGCCGTTGGCTTGAACCTCACTGTCTTTGGTCTAATGGCAGGAATTGTAGTTTCCGAGCACACATTTGGGGGTGAAGCATCAATAGCATCTGTAAGGAGCTCTGTGAAGGATCTGAAATTGGAGCATTTAGGCCTGGATGCTACCGGTTTAGCTACAACAACCCTGTCTGGTTCCTTGATCTCCATTTCAGTATAAGTATCTGGAATAAAGATCAAATTAATGGTGAATGACACACCAACTCGACATCATGAAATGTGTTATTGCTCTGCATGGAAAAATAGAGAATATGAGTCTAAACTGACATGAAGAAAGAACAGAAAGTATAAAGAGTACTATCATGTCACAACCAGCAGTCTACATTTGTAACTAATTAGCATATTGTAATCTGAAAATTATTTTTCTCAGCTAATTGAACAGCTGTAGCATCTTATGCATACACTCTTTGTGTTAAAGTTTTCAACATAGAAGCACAGATTCTTGCATGTAAGTATCAAATACTTCTTTTTCCTTCGGACTCGAGTAGCTTACCTCCAAAACAAAGGAAAGGGACCCAAATCAAGCACTATGAGTAAAATCTGGCAACATGAAAGGTGCAAGAAAAACAGGGCTATGAAAAGTGGAAGAACACAGAAATAACATTTAAGAGCGAACTGATTAAACTGAGCAGAAATAAGACTTGAACTCTTCTTGAATTCTTGTACAATGGAATTGAAGACCGGCTATCACCACTCATTGAACCTATTTCTACCTCAATCACACATGCTTTTGTCCCTCTCCATTGAAATACGATCTTCAACTTATGTACCATAAAACCCTTCTGCATAATAAACAGACCAGCTGTACACATAAAGTACTGTCTTTGTGTATGGACAAAGTGCAGTAGCAGGAAGCTAATTCTCTTAAGAACCTCCAACTTTGCAAACGAGCAATATGCTTCAGATTGAGTGGCCATCTTTACAGCGAATTACTGACAGAAGGAATAATCTGAAACTACTTCCAGGATCCACATATCGATTGTTTACTCAAATCTCTTACATTTCGTAATAAGATTAAAAACACAATTCGTTGAATTTATGCACCCACAGATTTTCATGCAACCAGTAAAGGCCATTGCAGAAAACCTCAGTAGCCAAGGGCATTGCCAAAACTCCACACCATAACCAAATAAGCGCTGTTGGTGAATTGTATCAGCACAGTCAATAAGTTTAACAAACAGTTCTTCAGGATTCGACACCAACCCGGATTTAGTCTAACTAATTAGAAGTCTTTCTCAACACAGAAAGTTTATGCCCTCTTGCTCATACTTCACCGATAAACCCTTGTTCTATCCAAGTAATAGGAAAACTTCAGATGAAAAACTAGAGTAACAACTATTTCCAAATTTATTCACCACAAAGCATCCCAAATTGCACCTAAACGCTTTGGCCTCTAGGCAATAGTTATATATTTCCTAAAAGTAATTACCAGTTTACAGGCAACTCCAAAATCTTTGGAAACATGGGTTGTATTATTTTGGTTGTTTCTGATACTTTATAATAGTTTTCTTGTGAAAACTCGCTTGCTTCCAAAGACTAGAGACAGATGAATCTGAACCACCAGAATATTCAGCATCACGTCATCAGAAACTTATATTTCACTTTCAAAACCTTCGTGCTCCTAGTCCTCGATTAACAATATTCCTACGATTATCGCTACATATTTTTGTATCAAACTCTCAAGTCAAGACGAGTTATGCCAAGATTCTGACTTTTCTAAAGAAAACGAGAAGTCTCCTCAAGAATCAAGAAAAGAAGAAATTTTATATGAACAAGAGCCACCAGATAACCATAAACAAACACTTCAATACGTTAGTGGAAGAAGCCATGGAGTTCTGCAGAAAGAAAAAAGAGATCTGAAGAAAAGTTTCGAACTTTTCCTGACCGAAGAATAGATATGGACTTGTAATTTAGAGGTTGCAAACAGCATTTAATCCTCGAGATCCAAACAACTATTCCTGGTAAGAACATAAGCCCTAGACCAAATTCAAAGAGTATATAATCACAAACAAGAGAAGACACGGTAAGAGACAAGGAAGCCAAACCAAACCACAGAGTCAAAAGTGCTGAAAACCTAGGAGTTGATATGCTTCCACGAATCCCATTTACTTCTTAAGCTCACGAACATCAACAAAATCTGCATTCCGAAAACAGGAAGTTGAACAAAAGTAAATAATCTGATATGAAGCTCAACAAGTGAAGATATCACAAGTGCAACAACCTTACCTTGAAAAAACGCATTAACCTTAACCAGTTCTGTACATCTACGTAAATGGATATAACAAAGGACAAAGCTCATATTACTAGACAACACACACTTTTATCTTTCTCATTACAGCTCACTTCGTCTACTTCCCTTGAGCCAAAAACAACCCAAAAATGTGAACTTTTACTCGATTCTCAGTTCATACAGTAAGAATGAAGTTTTTAAAAGTACCCTTTTAACAAGAGAGAGGAGGGAAGCTTGCCATTTTAAAGCTTCTGCATAAACCAGTTTTTTTATTAAAGAGTAGAGAAGAAAGAGTTAAAAAGGAAAAGATGGAGAATGCCAAAGCAACGGTTTCTGATTTTTTCCCCCCTTAGTTTTTAGAAAGTTTTTATCTGTTTTTTTCTCTGAATTAGCAATAGCCTATGTATGTTCTCTTCTTCTTCTTCTTCTTCTTCTTCTCTTCATTTTTCCTTTTTTTATTCTTAGTTTTGGTTGGAAAAGGTAAAGCTAACGTGATGGTACGGCCAACTAACTATCTCCTGCTTCTGAGTTCGGGGTTTGACTCTTCTGTGTTTTCCAAACTCAACAGTAAAACTCAAATTTTTATCATTATTAATTATTATTGTCATTTTTTTTTTGTCATTTAAAAACAACGTCGGTTTTAAAACTCGGACCGAACGTTGAACCGGAAGCCTTATTGATCATCGGTTTGACCGGTTCGATCAGTTCAACTACCGGTCGAATCGGTGTGACGTCATAATTATATATAATATTAGTAATATTAAAAAATAAAAAATATACTAAATAATATAAATTTCTATACTTTTTGTTAGATTTCTAAAGAAAATGTAGGTTTTACTTTTGAAAGAATCAAAAAACACATCTAGAAAGAAAAAAAGCAAAATAAAAAAATAAAAAAATTCATTAAACCAGTGGTCTAACCGGTTCGACCAGTTTCTGTTTAACCGGTCAATTGATCGATTCTTACCGGTTCGCACTGATTCAATTAAAGACTGGTTTTTAGGGGTTACCCAGACCGGATAGCCGACCGGTCACCGATCGAACCGAATAGGTCGTCCCGATCCGGGTTTCAAAGCAGAGGTTATGAATAAGACTGCGTATTAATAAATCTTCTTAAACCCTGCATATTAACAAGATTTATATTAGATATTGTTATTATTCTTTCAATTTTTTTAATTAAAAGTTTAGTAACAAAATAGTGTTTAAGTAAAAATTAAAAAAAATTCGAAACCATAAGAAAAAATATATAGTCTTACTTTTAACCGGTATAACATTTCTTCAAAACAAAGACTCCGTTTTTTTTTGGATGATAAATATTTATCAAAATATAAAGTTTGAATCGAACTCGTGTTTGAATAGTAATTAAGGTGTTGATGTAAGTTCTTACCTTCTAAATCAAATAGATTCATGACCAAATTGGGGATTTTCTCTAAGTAATGTTATATTAACATTATATATTTAAAAATTTTACTAAGTAAACTCTAAATTTTTTAAAAATTATAATGAAAAATATTCTATAAACTTAAAACTTTTAAATAATGATTTAATTACATTAATTAGTTAAACAAAATTTATAAAATTTTATATTAAATTATATTTTGTAAATTTATGAATTATCTATAATTAAGTTCTCTAAAATTTCTATTTGGGATATTTTAAATAAAAATTAAAAGAATTAGATATATTTGTAACAAAAATTAATGGAAATGAAGTATTTTTAATAAATACCTATTAACATTGTATTATGACCTTCTTTAGACTCCACAAAACGGGGAGTCTTGTGTAGTTGGTAAGTTGACTTTTAGACATATTAGCATTGTATTAACTGAATATTTATCATTTTTATTAATCTTAATATAAAATTCTTTAGAAGCTTATAGTTTCTTGTTGGTTGTATGTTTATGATATTATTAAGATAACAGGAAAAAAAAAAGGAAAAAGACAAAAGTGGCCCTGCCCCTGAGATCTGAAGAGGCAATTGATTGCAAGGCAAATGTTCATGCAGTCTGACTCATCATTTAATATAGTGGACCATAAGTCAAAATGGAAGTTTTGTCCCTGTGCTTAAAGCATGACTTAAAGGGCAATAAGGACAATATATCTAGTTGATGATTAGGTTTTCAACAACCATCCATAAATTTCCTTTAGAAGACATATTTTTTAAATAATAAATGAATTAAATTAGTTCATTTTTATTAATCAAAAGATTATTAATTTTTAATTTTGGGTAAGTTGGAAATAGGAAAAGAAATACATTAATAAAACATAAGAATAGGCATGAAATACATTAGAGGAAGACGGGATAAAAATATAATTACAAATTAGCCAATGTATTCGGTGTACAAGGTTTCTCTCTTTGCAAGAGTCTGAGGAGGGTCATAATATACACAACTTTCTGTTTGTATTTTTACAAAGAGACTGACTCAAGTGACTTCACTCTGTGACCTTATTATGATTACAAATGAGTAACTTTATCATATACTCAAAGACTCATCCTCATAATTACAAATTATTTGTAAAAAATACAAATAATATAAATATAATTTTAGATAATGTAGATAAAATAATAATAATATATAACTCGAGTATAATATTGTGAATGTAATTATAATCTTGGTTGATAATTTAAAACAATTTTAATAAATAATAATTAGAAAGACAAGACCAACCAATCTTAACTTATAGTAATTAACAAAGCTACTACTCCAAGTTAGAGTATGGGTTTTGGTTATCTACTAGTCCTAATAAATAATTTTACTTAAAAATTTGTATTTTATAGCTGTGGTAACAAAGGATTTCTAAAATTTGTGTTAAAAGTCTTACATTTTGATCACTTGTATTTAAATTTTAATATTTTGAAATTATTATTTATCTTTAATAATATTAGTTCAGTATTGCACAATTTCCTTTGTTGTATTCTATTTTTATTTAATCATAAATATGAAAATGATATCTTATTTAAAAATTTAATATTACAAATTTAAATAAAAATAAATAATGAGATAACTAAATGATACTTTTGAAATATTATAATTCAAATGAAAACCTAAATCATAAAGGATTTGAGTATATTCAATCCTAAAATATGAGAAAAGAACATATAATGTGACTTTTAATGTGTGGAAATAAGATAGTCAAAGATGGCTAATGTGAGACCATCATTGGGGAGTTGAATCAATAAAAAGTTTGAATTCACTCATCACTTGTCCAGATTCCTCAACTTGTGTTTGAGTAAACACCACCATCTTCACAAATGACAACTACTTAATATTCTTAACAATTTAGGTAACTTTTTGCTTAATAGGTAAAGTCGTGGTTGTTATTTTTTAGTGTAAGTTAATGTAAATTTGACCTTTTAATCACATTTCAAGAAATATGTTAAAACCAATTGGGTGCTTTTTTTTGCTTAATTTGATACATAATGGCTATAGTTTTTCTACGTAAGAATTGTCAAAATTAAGGTATGTTTGTTTTCATTTTTGTTTTTAATTTTCAATTTTTGTTCAAATCTAATAAAAAGAACATTTTATTTGAGCTTTTAGTTTTTATTTTTTATTTTAGTTTCTTCCTTTTTAAATTTTATAAAAACCATAAAAAAATGGTTTTATTTTGTACAATTTGATTTAGTATCAACTAAATATTTATTATCTAATAAATTAATTATTAATAAGAATTATGAATAATTTAATTTTACTTCATAATTTTATTTGATATTTGTAATTAAATTAACTAATTGTTAATAAATATAATTAAAATTAAAATCTTTAAATTATATAAATTTTAAATGAAATTTTATTTAATAGTTAAAATATATTTAAAATAAAAATCATTTAAAAAATCATTTTTGAAATTATTTATTTCAATAAAATAAAATAAATTTATTAATAATTTGTTAATAAATACTATATAAGAATTAAAATAAATTTATTTAATTAAAAAAACTACATTGATATTAACAATCAAATATGTTTTTTTTTATTTGAAAGAAAAAATAAAATAAAAATAAAAACTGAAAATTGAAAATTGAAAACTAAAAACTAAAAACTAAAAACTGAATGGTAAATACTACAACAAGAAAAGTCAGACCCGTTAAAAAATGTCTTTGAGACAAATCTTATTATATTTAACTACAAGGACTAAACTATAAGGAGTAGCATAAGATGGGCACAAGAAGTTAGGATTTTTAAGACTTTTTTTTTTGTCTAGACTAGGGTATTCATCGACAGACCTAGTGATTAATCCCTTCGCTGATTTGTAGGCATCTCCCAGAATGAGACAGTTGACCCATAGATTTAAGGCTGCTACACTCTTCCACTTTAGTACATTTGAAAGCATTTACACTAAAAACTATTATACTAAAACATCATTTTTGGTACAGGGATAAAATTAAATAACTTTATTAGTTTAAGGATTCATTTTATATTTAAGATTGTTTTTTTTAATTCTCAATCTTTTTCAACAAAAGATTGAAAAAAATTTGAGTTGTAAAAGTTGAAATTATTTTCTTTTTTTGCCTCATAATATTAAAACTAATTCTCTATAAGCAATTTTTTAATAATACAAGGTATATATTAATATTAAGTGTGAGTCTATTAATTAAAAAATAATATAAATTTTTTTAGAATGTATTAGATTATTATATTAAGGTTTATTACATAAGTTTATAAATTAAAAAATTAAAGGTTAAATTAAAATTATTCTTAAATAATGATTATATATAAGAATATACTTGTGCTAAATTTAATAAATGAAGTTATTTTCAAAATTTATATTTAATTTTAGTCATAATAAAAATTAGTTTAAAAATTACTTAAAAACTAATTTATAATTTTAAGAATAAAATAGTGTCTAATGTCAACTAGTAATGCATCATATTGATATCAAAATCGATATTCGTAATTTTGCTAAATTTGGAGGGTAGAAAGGGAATAATAAATAACAAAAGGAGATCAATTACTTGTGTAAGGTGGATTAGTTGGAAAGTGGAGATTAGTTGAGAAAGTTCGTTGGGACGCACGTGACAGCGCATGCTCTAACCCCCAAACTTACGTTCTAGTACGTGTGACTGGTGGCTGTAATGTATGCATCCGCTGCAGGTGCCAATGCCATGAGTGTAATTTTATATTTTATTTGTGAATTTTAAATTTTTCTTATCATCTCCTTCTCTTTTCTCCTTTGATTCTATCACCGCTATCGAAGAGGTGCCTGGTTAACAAGTATGAGATGAGGAGGTATGGGTAACAAATAAAAAATAACTACTTGATAATATATTATTATTGAATGAACAATATTTCTATATATGAGTTTCGGATAGTACTCCATACTTCTTGATTATAAGAGGAATGAAAGTCATTCCGTTAAAAACCAGAAGTGTCAAACATTGTCACCCGCGTGACACTTTTTTTTAGTAATTAAATATAATTAATTAATTATATTTTTCTTCTTTTATAAATTAAAATATATTAAAATTTGATATAGAACAAATTTTTATTTCTCAATATTTTTAACAAACTAACCACTATCAACAGTAATGTTAATCATTCATTCGTCCTAACCAACCATCATAATTATAATAATTATATCTATTCTAATTTCTTACTGTATTCATTCTCACTTTTATTATCATTTTCTTGTATGAATCAAACACTCTTTAAATCAATATAATCACCTGATTGACGGGTTTCAACCACAGTCATTGATGCTAATATTTTTGATACTCATACAAACAACTCTTAGTCAGACGACACACGAAGATAACATTACCAAAGTACATGAAACAGAAGATTATAATTAATTATAGTGGCATTAAAATAATAATAGGTAACCAATTGGAAAGATTTATGTTTAATAAAATTTTGTGCACGCAATAAAAAATTATATAAATTTTTTTATTAAAAGGACATGTATTAAAATGAAAACTTGCATTTTTTACCATTTATATAATTCTCGTGCCAGAAAAAAGCTTGTGCATTATTACAGAATTTATAATTTTTCCAAGCTGTCTAAAATTTGTTTACAAGTCCTGTCTTTTTCTGAGATTTTTATGAAACAAAAATCATGTCATCCCAGTATAACTGGAACTTACATCATAACACATAACAAAGTCAGATGTCCTGATTCTGTAGTACAAACACTTTGTTCCTACCCAGATTGATTGGACGGTAATTAATGAAATAAAATAAGCCGGAACGATTTATAATGAAATATAATATAGTAATAGTTGTTTGGCAGAGATGAAATAATTTATAATATAATATAATAAAATATTATTTAGAAGATGTATGGAATGGAATGTAATATATAATAAATGACTATTATACTTCTGATATTAAAATAACTTTTACAGGAGGTTTAATACTATGATTTTAAAACAGAAATTATGTCCAATTAAAAAGTTGCAGTTCAAGTCACAACCGTGACAAATAATTTTTTTATATGTATTTTCTATTTTAAAATAATAAACATTTTAATAAAAGTTTTATTATTTTATTATTAATTATATACAATTTATTATTAATTATATACAAAATATTATTATTAATTATTTAATAAATTTTATTTTATTCTATTATATGTGATTTATATTTAAAAAATTTATTTATATTTTTATTTATATAGAAAAATATACAAACAATTAAAGAATAATTTTTTTTATATTTTTTATTTTTCATTAATAATTTTTATTTTATTATTAATTATATACAATTTATTATTAATAATATAAAAATATTATTATTAGAGTAAAGAGAAATAATATAAAAATATTATTAATTATATACAATTTTTGTGGGTCGTAATAAGTGATTATAGGGAAAAGGAGATTAGGGTTAGAAGAAATAATTTATGTTAAGAAAAATTATTGAGGGTGTATTAGGTAGTATGTATTTATTAATTTACATTCTATCATGAACCCTTCGAATCGGAGGTTTCTTATTTTCACTGTTTATAATGGAATGGAACGTAACATGAAACCCTCCGTTTTCATCCCATTCCGTTCTATTCAATTATGAAACCCTCAACTAAATGATGGAAATGTGTTACGTTCTATTACCAACCCCTCAACCAAACTATGGCCTTAAGGAAACAGAACATCTCTTCCGTAAACCAATTCCTACTTTGTTTAATTAAATCTCATCCATATATTTATGTGAGATCCATACAAATATATGGATGAGATCCCACAAAAAAGGGTGGGAACAGACCATCTGAAACAGATAACCTGTTCCCTCGTTTTATGCAATTCAATTAATTAAGGATAAGATTACAATATTCTAGATCGTTTTAAACCTTGCACCTTAACAAAATTTTTACTGGTTTGTCGTTATTGTTTTCCCTTTCCTTGTTGTTATCTCTTTTTTCTACTTTCGTTTTATATTATTATCACTCTTTATACCTATCACTAAGAGTCAATTTTTTTACTTTTTTAGTATCGGGTAGATATACAACAACAACAATAACTATTAAATTAAAGTCCTGCTAATATGCAAAATTTGAAGAGATCTAATAATACACAATCTTATACTTAACTAGTAGAGATGTTATTTTTAATAGAGCTATAGGGAAAAAAGAAAAGAAGAAATATATGAGTGCGTATATATATCTAAAAATAAATAAATGAATACGTATAAATAAAAATATAAAAAGTAATAATATAAATAATACAATAAATATAAAACAATTGAATAACATTACACACATTATATATTCTCTTATATACAATAAATGAATACAATAAATAAAATAAATATAAATAATTAAGAGAGAATTATTTGATATAAATGCAATCACACAATTGCATAACATTACACACATTATATATTCTCTTATAATATTTGTTTTGAAATGAATAAGAGGGGTTGCTAAAGTTATGGAATGTTATTGCACGATGATCGATATCTGCAACATATTGAACATTACTGTACAAACACGTTGACTTGTATTAGTTTCACTGATATTATGAATAATTAAAAATTTGCATCGAATCGTTTGATTTAATCGTAAAAATATTAATCCGGCTAAATTTTAGTTTAATTTATATTAATAATTTTTATTATTAAAAATTGATTGATTTATTAATTAATTGTCTAATTTTATAAATTAATCGGTTAATTTTTATTTAACTGATTTAATAGAAATTAATTAGTTAAGGTGTTCCAATCTTGTGCCACTTAACCTCTGTTTGGTTAGACTTATACTAGTAAAGTTTTTATCAGTAGAGCTTTTTTATGTAGATCTTCTCTGAGAAGAACTTTTTAAGAAGTCAGTTAATTGTTTGACTGTCATTTAAAAAATAGATTTTTTGAAAGAACTTCATACTGTAGACTACTTGACAACATAAAAATTAAAAACATTTTTACTTTTAACTATATTTTATTTTGTAATAAAAATTATTTATGCATATAAATATTATTTAAAGTATATTAAACAATAAACAAAACACAATATATTAATTATTATATAATTTTAAACTATATGAAACGTAAATGAAAATATATCTAATCAAATTTTTTATATGAATTATAACATAAGTAAAACTAATATAAATATAAATATTAAAATATATAAAAAGTCAAATAATGAGTATGCATGATAAAAGTGAAGATGAGCTTGTGAGTATTGTGAAAATTATATGTAAAACATAAAGGTAAAATGGACTAAAAAATAGACTCATTAATTGATCTGAAAAATCTACCTGAAAAAGTCATTTGAGAGCTTTTTCGAGAAACTCCAAATTTGAGCTTCTTAAAAATTTGTATTTTAACTGCCAAAAAAATTATATCTATTAAAGAAATACTTTTCATTTTATAGTCAAATACCCATTTTTCTTAAAAAGAACTTTTGTGGTGAAAAAGGTACTTACTAACCTCCTCCAAGCTCACCTAAATAGTCACTTAATCTGGTCCACATATTTATATAAATCCTACATATATATATATATGAGATACTAAAGAGGGGAATGATAAGAAAGCATCTGAATCTAAAATTTGGAGCCAGATCCTCTGGTTCACTTTTTGTGGACCAATTTTGTGCCACTGTATCTGACCCATTCATTTATGTGAAATCCACAAAAATAGACGGTTCAGATACAGTGACACAAAATTGGTCCACAAAAAATAAACCAGACGATCTGAAGCACTAAAATTTTCGTCTAATTAATCGATAAGGATCACAAGTCCTAATCCAAAACAAAGACGTGACATATCACCAACCAATTGCAGACTTGGGCCACAAAGGATTTACACATACAGATGGGATGCTTTTTGGGACCTCAGACATTGGCTTTTTGGGACCTCAGACATTGGCTCGTGGCCAGTCTTATCTTTTGGCTGTGACACGTCCCCTGAAAAGCGATATGAACCATTGGAATCTTAAATCACGTCTGATAAGAAACCATACAAAAGCAGAATTCCTTTGGGAAAGAAAAAGTTTGGTAGAGCACCAACATGAACAATTAAAGCTGTTTACAAACGAAACCCTGTCTAATCAAGCTTGTGAAAGGCCTGATTGAAGTGAGAGGACACAAATTTCAAAGGGTGGCAACAATTCCCATTGAATGCAGTTTCAGGATACAAATAGCATTCGAAATCTAAAGCAACAAACTGGACTTCAGGTTCTCTACCTATGACTTGTCATTTCACAAAACAAGACAAACACTGTTACAGTAGATTTCTAGTCGTCACATCAAAGACGTCAATTTAGCTCTCTGTTGCGCTGCTTGGGCTCTCTTTGCTTTCTTTGGCTGTTTGCCGTACGAATTGGCCACGAACTCGTGGTCGTTGTTCTGCTAGCGTCTTTCTGCTTTGATATCGAACCTAGATACCATCCACAACAAAGGATTTCATATTTTGTTAAAAGACAAATGGGATTTGATACTTAAAATGGAAAGAAAAACAAAGGACGGAAAACAAGTAATGAGCACAACTAACGGTAAACAGAATGCAAAAAGGTGGATCTAATCTAACAGTCGTCACTCCAATCGTCAAGACAAACTTGTGTGCAGAATACACACAAAAGGGGAAATGAAAGAATGAGCTTCTAAAAGAGGAAGAGGAAGCTGAAGGACAAGAATCATGAATATCCGCCCAAAACTCCCATCCCAAGCTTGCACTTAAGTAGATACATTATTAGGTAATCATGCCACTATGCATAATTTAAGGGAAGGGCATCAAGTCATGTCTGCATGTCCAAGCAACCGAGCTCAGGCATAGCAGAAGGCAACATGGAAGATTCCTGTTCCCAACGTCCTTTTCTTGTGGAATTAAAAGCACCGAACAGGGAGCAACAAATTAAGATGTCAAGCAATGAATTCACACATGGAAATGAAAATATCATTAGACAATTACACCATACTAGAAAGTTCCCGAGTGCAAATACCACAAACCCAGGAGCTATGTCCCCGTCTCATAGTTGTTTTTTTTATAAGAGCCTACAGTAACAGAAGATAAACGAAATTTGGACAATTACCATCACCTTACTTTACCTTTTTCCGGAAGCATCTCTCACTTCTCTTTTGTCGAAACTTTGTCAAAGCAGCTTTTCTCTGTGCCAACTTGTCTTGATCTGCTCTATTTCCGCTCCCACTTCCACTAGCATCACCACTACCACTTTTTCCACCAATAGCGTTATCACTTTCTATGTTCGTCCCTCCAGCATTTACACCTGTGGTGCTCCCATTTTGACCATTGCTTCCATGATTACTGCCATGGTTGCTGCCTGAGGCACTTCCATTGATGCTGTAATTACCTGTGTTACCTTCAGTAGGCCCACATGGCACGTTGG
The DNA here is from genome assembly GCA_027568915.1 of Erythroxylum roraimae. Taxonomy (NCBI): domain Eukaryota; kingdom Viridiplantae; phylum Streptophyta; class Magnoliopsida; order Malpighiales; family Erythroxylaceae; genus Erythroxylum; species Erythroxylum roraimae. The sequence continues at coordinate 36,764,347 of JAOSBL010000005.1, read as the reverse complement.
ATGAACTGCAATGTGGAACAGAAGCAGCCAATTTGTTCACCAATGAATCACCCAGGCCAGGTGGACGCTGGTTCTGTTGAGTGTTCTGGAGGAGATGATGGTAATCACAACGGTGCTGAATTTGTGATTCATGATGGATGTCACTTGACTGAGCCAGAACTTCTGCACCTGTAACATCATCATCCTTTTCTGTGACAATTTGCTTAGAGGTGCATAAGATGTCACCTTTCATGGGCTGGAAAATAGGAGCTGGATGCAAACATTTGAATGTAGATGTTACTGCTGGCTTGTTTTCCCCCAGAACTGACTGGTTATAGGTGTTATTTGTAGTGGAGCCTGTATCAATGTTATTGCTTCCGACATTTGAGCCTTGATTAGGATGATCGCCACAAGAATGAGATTGGAGATCATACACTGATCCTTTTCTGGAAGCACCCAAGCTAATGTCATACGGAGAACAACTTTTCATGTTCCCCTTGGAAGTTTGATTTGTATTCAAGGCTGAATTGTACCTGCACCACAACAAATAACAAAGGCAGCCAAGCTACTATTGAGTTGGGAAGCAAATATAAATGTTTTGATTTGCAAATTGACTTAAGAAATTTCAATTGGTCCTTAAGCTTCTCCAATACCTTGAAAATGCTGATGAATCTGATCGTCTTAAAACATTGCGATCATCATGAACAGCTGTCCCAATATCCTTGATTCCTCTGAGTCTTTTTAGACTGAGCTCAAGGGATGGTGTATCTTTATCATCACAGATGGCTTTACATTTGGTATCCATGATCTTGCCATGTTTGTTTGATGCCTCAAACTTCAAGCAGTCATTTAGAGGCTTAGTACCTTTGATGATAATACTTGTATGATTAGTTGCTTTACATTTTGATTTGCTAGAAAGATTCTCACAATTGAGATCTAACAGTTGTTTATCAATTGGTTGCTCACTGACTTTACTGGATCCTTTTTCAAGCAAATCTTTTTGATTCATGCCTACAAGTGCAATTGGATCTTCAACTGGATATTCAAGCCGTAAGTCTAGATTTCTTTCCATGTTCATCACCATGTCTTTTCCAGTTGTAATATTCTCTTTCACAAGAAATAAAAAAACATTAAAAATTCATATGCAAGTTAATAAGAGAGAAAAAGTTGAAGAGGAAGGAAAAGAAAAAGATTTATGAAGAAGCTACAGAAGACCGAAAAGACCAATAGAGTTTCATGCGTACCAAGTTGTTCCTCCTGTTTGCAGTGCTTAATTTTATCTGTTACAGGAATTTGTTTGTTACCAGCCAATTCACCATTTGAATGGATGACTTGCGCACAAGTGCTATCCGGACATTCAGCAACATTATCACATGGTGATGTTGGGCAAGAGCTATCAATATCTATAGCTTGTTTTGTCCAAGAGCTCTACAAAGTGACAGTCTTACATTCAGTCACACCCTCGATAGTCTCAGACATACTTGAAAGCAGTACGAAGTCATAAAATTTAAAGCAATTAATAGTCCACTCCCAGCATTTGATTGTCAGTTACAAGCATAAAAGCATATCGTTACATATTATACTCCTTTAATCATCTGCATAACTACTTTCCAAGGTACAAAAGTATTAGACTACAGAAACAATTCACAGAGCTAAGAGCCGATTTCTATTTAAAACAGACAAGACTGGGGTTAACTCGTCAAAAGAAGGCTTCATCAGTAGAGAAATCAATCGCGCTTCACATTGTATGGCTGTCATCAGTTTTACGGCAATACAACATCCATTTAAATTTTGAAATCAAGTAAAGAGAGATTATAAGCTAACAACTGTAGAGCACAAAATATAGGGGTGCCACTAACAAGAGGCCCGTTGATGTGCAGTGGAATTAATATAAGTTCCAACAAGTAAAAAGTAACTTGCCAAGTAACAATTTCAAAACCTCAACTTGCTATATCAAAGCCCAATATCATCCTAGACACTCATGTAGTTATCGATATCACAAGTTTTCTTCCTAATGAAAGACTCATCATACCTGAGTGCCACTTCCTTTGTCACTTCCGTCCTCATTCAAGCCAATGCTCCCATTATCATCCTCATAATTGCTGCCACTATTGTTGCCAGACTTATCAACACTCTTCGACCTTACAGATTTCTGAGTTTGTGTGGCACTTTCGCTCCCACTTCCACTGGACTAAAAGACAAGATAAGGACGATCAAGCACAGTAGGAAATGGTATTGATGAACATTTTTGCCTATGCAAGGGGTTATGTTAAAGCATAGAGAAGAAACCATTGTCAAGGCTAAAATGTGAGCTTCTAATCAGTGTCAGTTCTGAATCATCAATCTCAAAAAGAGAAAACCTAACTTTTTGCAACAGAGACTTAAATGAGCAAATAGGACGAGGAGATTTTTTTTTACTTCTAGAGGCCTTCAAAGGGAAGAAAAAGATTAAGCTATAAAATGAACAAATTCAAGGCTGGAATTCTAAAATCTGAAGCACAATATACTCACACTATGGCATCTTCTCCAGACATGCTGCCAAAGATTCTTCAGCTCATTCTTCCTTATAGGCTTCACCAAAAAGTCTACAGCGCCTTTTGACAAACACTTAAGGACTAAACCCATCGAGTCATGGGATGACATCACTTCGCACATTTCATCAGAAAACAAAAGTTAAATTTATCTCTTCCCAATATCCTGTTGTTACAGAGAAAAAAAAACAACAAATTCATCAAGAGGAAACTTACTGATAACAGGGACATTTCTTCGTGTTTTGTGGCTCATAATTTTGCACAAAAGAGCAATGCCAGATGAGAAAGGCATCACTACCTCAGTTAGGACAATGTCAACATGATTGTTCAAATTTTCGAGTATCTTCCAAGCGTGCAACCCATTTGATGCTTCAATGACTGATAAAACCCACATAAATACATAAAATCATCACATCCATGCAATGAAAAACATGAAAGCAACAAAAAATGGTATCTATGTGCAACAAAGTAATGATGCCAAAAGTGCATTCACTACAAACAAATATTTGAAGAGAAAAATTGAAAAACAGATGCCGATTTCACATAAAACACTCTTATGTGAGCCCGTACAAAGATGACAACAGTGATGACATAAAGGTTGATCCAGAGATGGTGCTACTTGGCAGTAATGTGGCTTATCAATCTGGATTTCCTGAAAGCTGACTTGCAAACTTTTTCTAATCATCACTAAAAAAAGCAATTAATGTCCATCCTGTCTTAAAGCTATACACAGTTTATGCCACTCACACAAGCATGAAAAGTCGATTTTCCGGTGATAATAGCAGAAATGATTTCCAGCATAATAAATTCAACAAATCAAAATGCTCACCAACCACAAACAGCTTGACATGCACAAGAAGATTAAGTGAACAATTTTATAAAGATGGAGATAAGGATACATTAAACGTTTTAGGTACACACATATATATATACACAGAAATGATTATGTCAGAGAAAATTTCCAGCATCAATAATTAAAAAGGAAAATCTTTATCAGACACACAGCAGACACAAACACACAAAGGTTAAGTGAATAAACTTATGCAGAAGGAGACTAGCATTGAAACCAACATATATTCTAATATATGTTCAACCACCATGTCTAATCTGTCTTCAAGTGTAATGCGAACACCAAATCCACAATTCATTATATTACAGAGACCAGCCACTAACCCTCATAACTGCAATTCCGAAGCAAAGCAGTAACAACATGTCGAGTAGAATCATCATTTTCCACCAATAGAACCTTGAGAGTTCTCACATGAAGAAACTTCTCCCAACAAACAATGGACCCTTGAGACTGCTGCTGCTGTAGAGATATTTGCGGCGAAGCTGCAACCTGAAGACCCCTGCCATGCCCCTCGTTTACATTTTGTGCAATGCCATTGACTTTCAAATCATCAACTCGTATTAAATTTTGCTCCCTCATAATTCCATCTTCAGCTGTCTTGTTCCCCTCATGCAGTTGATGGTTCAAGCCCTTCAAATCCTTGTCCCCACTGCCCTCAACTTTCATCTAGATACTCTCTGTCAGTTAGAACCAGAAAGACTGGTTTATCGATAGCGTCAGTGCAGTATCCAAACTCTGAAAATCACCCTTCGATCATGAAAAAAACTGGAACATCGTCTTCTTTCCCACAATCAAACTTCAAAAATTACAGCAACTTGAACCTGGTATACACGCACGAATTATGCGTATGCAGTAATGAGGTAACCAGTTCCACATCTAGAAATAAACAAAGCACTCCGCAACCAAACACGTAACCTACAATCCACTCTAAGACCAATTTATCCCCGTAGCTCTAACTCTCCTTCAAATTGTAATAATTAACACGAGTACGAGTTCCTTTAACAGAACTGACAAAGCCAACACCCAAAAAAAAAAAAAAACCCTAATCCCAAACAAAGCATAGAGTCCACAGAGTTTCCTCCACCACAACAATCAGAACTACTAAACAACAGATAACCACAACAATCAAAAATCAGAACCACTAAACGACAAAAAGGACTAACTAGGTAGAAAATCGATTATGTAGAAATTAACTTCAATAAATAGGTCTTAAGAACAAATCCAAAAATAATCAAATTCGAAAGAACCAATTTGATCAAACATAAATTAGAGTGAAGATAATAACCTCCTCCGCCACTAAAGCTTGATAATCGACCATCATCAAGCTTGATTCAGCTTAGACTTAAAGGTTTTTTCACATTGCATACCAACTTTGAATCGAGAACCAAAAATAGAAATCAAAAAATTCAAAGTGATTTTAGACAAAGATCACTAAAAGATGATGCCTTTCACTGAAGTAAGAAATCGAGAGACTGAAAAAAAAATTGTCTCCGAGATTTCTGTAGAGAGAGAGAGAGAGAGAGAGAGAGAGACGGGGTGGGGGAGAGAAGGAAGAAGATATTAGATAAGAGAAAACGAGTGTGCTGACGTGGAAGAAATGGAGGTGTGAAATGGTGCATATGTGCCACCTAGGACCTGATATTTACAGGTAGGATTAATGAGCTGGACAAAATCAAAAGCCGTGAGTTGAAGGCGTGCGTACCGATCTCTCAAGATCTTGTTAGATCTGGTTCCGCACACGTGTCGGTATAAGCCCGTGTGAGGTCTTCCGTTTCTTTTCATGGGCATCACAATTCACAAGCGTCGTTGTGGGGTCCAGGCCAGGGTCTTATAATTAGCCGCCGTTATGACGGCGTTACGTTTTGTTTGATAACGACATTTGAATGACCCAATCAGGTTGCCGTCGTCAGAAAATATCTACGGGACACAATTCAAGACGTTTGTTTTGCTTCTCTTATGAATCATAATCGGAAAAAATTATCCTGTCCTGTTTAAAATAAAAATTATTAGAAAAAAATACACACTTATTAAAAAAATTAGTAAAATATTTAATATACTCTTATTAATTATATGTTAAGTGTCTTGAAAATATAATTTATGTAATTTGTGTAATTAAGATGTGAGAGAAATTAAAAGGTAATTTTGGAAGTAAAATTATAAATATGCATAAAAAGTAACGAACGACACTTATTTTAAATAATTAAAATCCCTCTAAAACGATTTTTATTTTAGATAGGAGGGAGTATTAAATAATAAAAAAATAGAAAAAGATGAATTTATAAGTTAAATTTCTTTTATAAATTGAAATGATGAATATTTTTTTGAGATGATAAATATTTCATTATGAGTATTTTTATAAGATTAATTACACTAAATTCTCTTATAATTTTATTTTATTTTAATTATCATGTTTTTAAAAGAGCAAATCACATAATAATAGTTATAACATTTTACTTTAACATTTTACAAAGGTTTAAATAAGCTCGTATTGTTATCTTTGTTGTCACTTTTAAGGTGCAACTGAGTGTTATTTTAATAACATTAGGGTGTAATGAGTACGATTTTACTAAAGTTATAGTATAAAGTGGTACATAGATAAGGATAAGGACTTAGAATTTTTGTGAAACGTTGAGATGGAAATTATAACTTTAACCTACATGATAAAATACAAAGTATTTTGAAGCGACAAGTCGTATAGTGAATAGAGTAATAATAGAAGGACCTATAACGTACCACTTTGATATTACCATGTCTTCCCTCTTCATTAATAAAAAAATGTGTTATAGACAACAAGAATCCAATTTTTCTAGAAATTGTCGTACTATTATAACCTGCAATGCTTGGTGGTTGAAGAGCTTCGTAGTCAGTTAGCATAAACCAAGGCAAGATTGGAGCACATAAGAGCTTCGAAAGTTGATCCTAGTCGTCATCTAGAAGAAATGAAGTGATTCTATAGTGGGGACAACCATCCTTTTGGTCCCCTAATTTTAAGATTTTTTTATTTAAGTCCTCAAACATAAAAAGTTTTTAATGTAGCTCTTAATCTAAACGACTCCACTCCAAAGTTATGAATACCATATCGGACTCGATACTAGATTGAATTCTGGAACAAAATTGTACCGGTACCGGTCAGTACCGGATACCGCTTCGGGTAATTTTTTAAATTTATAAAATAGTTCCTAAAAATTTTAAAATTTACAAAATAGTTCATTAGTATATTGTACTGTTGTACTGTATACTTTACTAGTTTACTATTTACATCAACCATGTTTTCAAAAATCTTAATAATAAATAATAATGATAATTAAACTTTATATATATCTTTATTATATTCTAATAATTATCTATATATAATAATTATCTATATATAATAATTTATTGTAAAATAATGAAAATAATTCAAATTTTTGT
>JAOSBL010000005.1:36731270-36749421 GCA_027568915.1 Erythroxylum roraimae | reverse complement strand
GAGAACTTTGATATAATCATCCTCCTCTTTGCAATTGATAAGATAATAGTCATTCTCTATATCCACAATTTTGATAGTGCCCGTTGGCTTCCACAGGGATAGCAAGCGTGACTTAAGCAGGTGGAAACCCAGCTTCCGACTGAGGGGTTTGATAATAACAACATTAGCCCATACATCGTCTAATTTGCCTTTATAAGTATTGGAAAGCTCAACCCCCATGCCAAATTTGCCTTGGATGAGAGAGATGTCTCCTTCTGATATTTCGATGGGGGCCTCCTCGGGCCAGTCCTTGTCGTGTTCCTCGATCCCATTGACAGTTTGGCCACGCACCATCGCGCTAAAACTGGGAAATGTGGGTTGTATATTTGGGGCAGGAGGGGGAGGGTCCTCTTCCCTTTCTCGAATTCGGACTTTTTTGGCGGTGTGTCCATCCGAACCAGTGGAAACGGTAGCTTGTTGGCTCTCCATTGAAGGAGAAAGACAAGAAAAAATGCCGGAAGATAGACGGAAATACGAAAAAAGAGCTTAGCGAAAAGAGATTTTAAAGGCTAGTGTTTCTCAAGTAAGGGGGACTTTCAACAAACAGGTGGTAGACAAATGTGAAGAGAACGAAAAAAGAGTTTTAGAGAGATGTGAGAGCTTAAGGTTTTTAATGGAATGAAATGAAATATAATGGTTTAAAACGGAATGGAATGCAAATGGATATAATATTAGAAAATTGTTGTTTGGGAGAGAAGGAAGGGTTCATAATGTAATATAGTGAAATGTTGTTTGGATGAAGAGTTTATAATGTAATATAGTATGAAGTTGTTTATCATTTTACACTCCATCATCAACCCCCAAATCGGAAGTTTTTCATTTTTACTGTTTAGGATGGAATGAGATGTAATATGAAATCTTCCTCTTCCATCCCATTTCATTTGATTCTATTATAAACCTTCATCTCAAATGATGAAATAATATTACATTTTATTTCATTTCATTAATAAACCCCAACCAAACATACCCTAAGGATTTAACATTAAGTGTCATATATATGCATTTCATCGTGCTCAACTCCACATATTATCGTGAGGTTTGGCAATACCATATTGAATTGTATGTTATGTGATACAATCATGACAAATATTATGTTGTATAACACCTAATAAAGTTGCAGGATGTTATAAATGACATTTGATTAATCTACTTATGTTTATATTACATATATTTCGTTATTTTTAGGGGTATTAATGGGCTAGGTCAGGCTCAGGCAACTAATGGGCTAGGTCGGGCTCGGGCAACTCTTGGCCCCGCCCGACCTGACCTTTGACGGGGTGACCCACGGGTCGACCCATCCTTATTTTTTAATAATAAAATTTACAAAATGATGTTGTTTTATCGTTCCGGTCCGACCATGGACCTCGCTTGGCCGACCTGTGCTCGGACCGATCTTAACTAGTGGCCCTGCTTGGCTAAACTATTTTGACCCGTGGCCCATTCATGACCTAGTCAACCTGGGTCAAAATCGGGTTAGGCCAAAATTGGCATCCCTAAAAAAATGAGATCCATAGATTTTTTGAGAATTTTAAATATTTAAATATTTCTTAAATTACAGAGCAAGTTTGTGTTTTTTTTTACTATTTAAAAATTTAATATGGATTAAATATGATATTTACTTTTTATTCATTTCATATTGGGACTTATCTAGGCCTATATCTAGGCCTAACGATGCTTTGGTTGGTAGTTACTTGACAATCTAACACGTGTAACTCACGCCTTCCACAAAACAACCACTCACTACATGGCCAGCGAAATCACGAAGCAGTTCAAACTTTCACTGTCGAGGCTTTCAGAGCTTCGCTTCGATGGCGGTTTCACTTTCCAATTCTCTGTTACCCAAAACTTTTCAACGCAAAACGACCTCCAATCTTCCCTCCGCACGTATTTTATGGACCTCATTTACAGTGCATCGCTACCAATCCATCAAATTCCCTTCCTTACAGAGGGAGCTCACAGTCTCTGCAATCTCAGGACCCCCTGGCAAGTATTGAGTTTTTACTGGTATCCGAAAAAGGATGAATCTTATTCTTTATTGTGTGTGTTTTTTGTGGTAAATAGGAGTTGAATCTTCTGGTTTGGTTGCTGAAGATATCGCTAGCTTGTTGGATTCTGTGGAGGTGTTTGATTTAAATGGCAAAGGGATTCCAATTTCTGATCTGTGGAAAGATAGGAAAGCTGTCGTTGCATTCGCTCGCCATTTTGGGTGATTACACGCTTACACTTTTGTCAGTTTCGTTAATATTCTTAGATTTTTAAGCCCCAATCGATTCGCAATTTGACATAATCTGAAAATTTCCATCTAAATTTGGTGCAACTTCAGATGTGTTCTTTGCCGGAAACGCGCAGACTATCTTGCTGCTAAAAAGGTAATTGTGTTTGATGATGGTTCTTAATTGTAATGCGCATTTGTTGGTTTTGGACATCATAATTCATTTGCTTGGATTTGAATGTTAATGCTTTCTAATTTTCGGAGACACTTCATTGAAGAGTATATATGTTCAAGGTTTTTGACGTAGGGCACTACTCAACTGTATCTGGTTAATATAATGAGATATCATTTAATTCAAAACAAATTTCGAAGGATTCGTTGATTATCCCACCACAATGAAAAGTTGGTTACTCATTTTCTACTCACTTTGACATTGTTTTCATATGTCAATAGGAACTATTGGATGCATCAGGAGTGGCACTTGTCTTGATCGGGCCAGGCAGCATAGAACAGGTGTGTCCTGGACTCAATTGTCTGCAAGTGAAAACAGCTTACAAATCAGATATTATCCTTGTCTTCTTCATACTTTTTGTTGGCATCTTGTAACTGGTATGATCTGAATTGGTTTAATGAGCCATTCAGATTAATCATGTATTATATGACCGTTACTTGACTACTTTTTACGTTAAGTGTAGCATAAATGATGAGCTCGATTTGCACCACATTAGACTGTCTACGTGGTTATTGATATTATCATGTTTTAGTCATCGAAATCTATAACATCGCCCTAGTTTTTGGGTAGTTATGACCATCATAAGCAACCTGATGCAGGCAAAAACGTTCTCAGAGCAAACTAAGTTCAAAGGAGGTATGTTTTTCCAATTAAGGAAGATTAAAGTATGTTATGCTTAGATTACAAAGCAATATCCAGCTTATATTGCGATCAAGACAAACATCCATTTAATTCTGTAGCAATTAATGTGTTTTAGTTTCTTCTCTTTAGCCATTCGATGACAAAACCTCTATTTCCTTTTCAGAAGTTTATGCCGATCCTACACATTCGTCATATGATGCACTGAAATTTGTTTCAGGGGTTTCAACAACATTTACTCCTAAAGTATGTACGCATTGGTAAATTGACACATTGCAATTCCTTCAGATACTTTGTCCTTAACCCTGTGTAATTCCTACAAATGGGTTTCAGTTGTATAATAAGTTTGTTTCCAGGGATTTTGAATTTTCATTTCAATCATGCAGGCTGGTCTAAAGATAATAGAGGCATACATGGAAGGTTATCGGCAAGACTGGAAACTTTCCTCTGAAAAGGATACGGTGTCCAGAGGGGGCTGGTATTTGAGCTATCATACGATTGAATTATAAGCTTGATAGAGGTCTTCCAATGGAAGATTTTTCCGTTTTGACCTTAGGTTTTGTTACCAAATGAAAACATTTTAGTTGACTTCCGTCCTCATGTAATACGTTCTTGTGCAGAAATTTCTAATCTGTCTGACAAAATTTTGTGTGCTAAGATGTGAATCTAACTGTTTCTCAGGCAGCAAGGTGGGATAATAGTTGCAGGTCCTGGCAAAACTAATATCTCATACATTCACAAGGTATTTAGCACTAACCTCTCCCTCTATTATTATGTCAATATGGTTGGAGCATGACATAGAACAGGGCCAGCACATTCAATCAGTTGCTGTATAGTTCCATTCCTTGAGAATCAAAGTGTTTGTCGTAATTTTTCGGCAACCGAATAGTTTGAAGATGATGAGCATTGAGTTTGACGTTTGCTTGGGCAGGATAAAGAAGCAGGAGATGATCCTGACATAGAGGAAATACTGAAGGCTTGCTGTTCATGAAGCAACAGCTTGTGCTTGTACTTTCACTTCAGTTAAACCTTCATTCAATTACAGTCTGTTGCTCTACTTGCCAGGCTCCTGAATTCCAGTCAAGAACGTAGGAACTAGTCATGGCGAAATTGAAGAAATCTATATTTCTTTTTCTTTTTCTAGTTTCGAAAAGGACTATTTTATTAGAAATTTAACAAATATTTGTAGTTCTCAAATGATTTCTTCTCTTGCTGTGTATAGAATAATATCTATTGCCTATAATGTCACACAATTATTTAGATCATATAACAATTTTCTGCTCTGCTAAGCAAAGTTCCCTTTTTTCCTTTAATAACGACGTCGTAGAACTTAGAAGTGTATATCACTACTCACCCTAATGTAGAAAAATGGCGGACACAATCTTCATTTGCTTTCCCGTCTCTTTCCGTCAATGGCCGAGTCAAGCAAGACCAAGAAACGCCGCCGACTGGAACCAGACTCCACCGCCGACGAACACAAACTCCCCTTCAAGAACCGCTTGAAACCGGACTCTTCCATCCTCGAAACCCTCCGTTTGCTCTCAGCGTCGGCCTCCTCTTCCTCCTCCTCAAAACCCAAAGCCCTTGCAGATCTCTCTCTCTCCTTTACGTGTCGCGAGGTCACTGATCTGTCACTCCCTTCCATTCAGTCCGCCATTGAAACGCTCGTCCTATCCGTTACCCATTCCATCCTCTCTGGGAAAGGCTTCTCCTTCGATGTGCCCTCACGGGCCGCCACGAACCAGCTTTACGTGCCGGAACTTGACCGCATCGTCTTAAAAGACAAAAATACCCTCCGCCCATTCGCCAACATCTCCTCCGTTCGCAAAACCACCATAACCGCCAAAATCCTCTCGCTAATTCATCAACTCTGCCTCAAGAACATCCACGTCACCAAGCGAGACCTTTTCTACACTGACGTTAAGCTCTTCCAAGACCAGACCCAATCAGATGCGGTTCTGGATGACGTCTCTTGTATGCTGGGCTGTACCAGGTCTTCTCTAAACGTGGTAGCGTCGGAGAAAGGAGTGGTGGTCGGAAGATTGATTTTTAGCGACAACGGGGACATGATTGATTGCACTAAAATGGGCATGGGAGGTAAGGCTATTCCTCCAAACATTGATAGAGTTGGTGATATGCAGAGTGACGCATTGTTTATACTGTTGGTTGAAAAAGATGCTGCTTACATGAGGTTAGCTGAGGATAGGTTTTACAATAGGTTTCCATGTATAATTGTTACTGCCAAGGGTCAACCTGATGTGGCTACTAGGTTGTTTTTGAGGAAGATGAAGATGGAGCTGAAGTTGCCAGTTCTGGCATTGGTTGATAGTGATCCATACGGATTGAAGATTCTGTCTGTTTATGGTTGTGGGTCGAAGAATATGTCTTATGATAGTGCCAATTTGACCACTCCTGATATCAAATGGTTAGGGGTGAGACCAAGTGATTTAGACAAGTATAAGATACCTGAGCAATGTAGGTTGCCAATGACCGAGCAGGATATTAAGACTGGGAAGGATTTGCTGGAGGAGGATTTTGTGAAGAAGAATCCTGGTTGGGTTGAGGAGTTGACATTGATGGTGAAAACAAAGCATAAGGCTGAGATTCAGGCGTTGAGCACGTTCGGGTTTCAGTACTTGTCCGAGGTTTACTTGCCGTTGAAGCTGCAGCAGCAGGATTGGCTTTAAGAGTGGATTCTGCAATCTTACCTGCTTCTGCTTTCTTGTTTGTGTTTCACATGAAGCCTTGGAGATTGTCTGGTATGGTTCAGTTGATATGTATTCTGCCAACTTTCACCAAGAAAATAAATATTCACATTAAGGAATGCTAAGATCTTTTTCTATTCAATTCTCTGTTGTGCACATTTGATGATACAGGTGAGGTAGTGTTATATTCTAGTCTGAAAGAATGTGAGGTAAGGGAAGAATAAAACGCTAATATACAAATCATAAACAAAATTCTCAATTTCTATGTACAAATTACTTATCATATATTTTCACTTGGTCTTCTTTGCAACCAATCCTGCAACGATTTCCTTGTGACCTTTAACCTCTGTAGACCAATAGGTCTCCTGGTGGGAGAAACCATTATTCTATTTTTAAATTTTCCAGCCAAGTTTAGGCCCTTGTCATCAGAGTTTACAGAGTCTGCCTTGTTTTGGACAGTAAATTTAGGAAAAATGCCTAACTCATTCTCCAGAAGTTCACATATTGCATCTTTCACCTCTGAAGTATTTTCAGTAGGACGTGATTTATGGCCTCCTAAAGTGATCCAAACGTCATCTTCTACACATTGACCTGAAAACAGAAATTTTGAAGCCATCAAGACCCTTGTAAGTTGGGTACAGTTGATACAACTTAAACTCAGCATCTAATTTTCATATATTCTCCAAATCAGATCTGCTTAATATTGCTATGTTATTTTCTTTGCAAAGCCAAGGTTGTCTCCATACCTAGAGTATGGTTCTCTTTGATCATTCGAAGAACTGCTAGGACCACAATACGAGCTTCAACCTGTCAATGCATGATAAAAGAAACTTTTAACATAACTTGAAGCTTCTGAATAGGGACTTAGTATCAGACCATATTTTGTGGCCAATCCAAGAAGATAGAACCACCATATATAATCCTTAAAGCCTGTATTTACTAACCTTTGTCAAACCATGGAGGTCAATTACTAAGCTCTCTGCAACACTGCTCTGTAAATACGCAGCAACTTTCTCCAAAAGCAGACTATGAGGTCTCCCTAATTCAGTTCCTTTGGAGGAAGCAAGCTCCTGGCTCTTACTATTGTCTTGTATTACTCCTTCACACCATTCTTCAATTAGTTGTTTAAGATAATAGTCATTGGATTTGTACCTGCAGTGAAGATGTAGGTGTGCAATGATATGAGCATTGCGTCCAACAAATTTACGTCTTGCTTTTTATGCTAGGGGCAATGCAACATTCAAATATCTGCCACTTGTTCGTATGCATCTAGTGAGGTGCAGTCAAACATAGACCCTTAATGTGGCAAGAGAAGGAGTAATCATGCGCGGAGATACTTGCAACGAATGCGAAATCACTTGAACACCTATTCAATAAATTTGAAGTATTACTATAAGATGGAACGGTAAAATAGGCACTAGCATACCCTGCTTTGCGCATATCTTGATATACAGACATGCATTGTTGTACTTCTTGTAAGGAACCATATCTGGTTCGAGCTCTAAGAAGGGTATTATAAGTCACCTAGAAAGGAAAGAATTAAAAAGTTAAAAGAATCAATAGAAGCTTTCATTTGCAAAACTGAAGATTTCTCACTGGAATGATGACAAAGGGAATGACTTGTGAAGCAATCGCGGTGATAACTAATTTGTCTGATCATTGATATTTTCGGCATTTTAAAGTAGATATATGCAAACAATTTAAACGTCTGAAAATTTTCACTTGTGTATGTTTCAGGGATTTCGAGAATCACGTTATCCTCCTATCTATTTAAAAGAAGAAGCCCATAGTACTTACCAAGTTCGGTTTTATCTGGTACCTCTTCATTTCGGCAAATAATAAAAATGCATGCTTCAACTTTTTATTTTCAACGCACACCTAACCACCAAAGGACATGGTTAATCAGCATCGGGATCCACTATAATTAGTACAATTTAATGACAGTTGAACTAATTAGACAAATAAACTTCAAACCTTGATTGCTGTTGTATATGCAACAACGTCAGGTTCAACTCCAGCCATGCGCATATGTTTCAGAGTCTGTTGAAAAGGAAAGTTAATATAAGCTCTAAAAGATCTGATGATGATCTTGTGATAAAAAAGAGGCAAAAAAACTAATATAGATGCACTACAAAAAAAGTCGTGCATCCATTCTCTTTCTTTTAACTGAAATGCGTCTTATGATAGTGTGAAAGTATAACTGTACTTGCCTCTTTTAGGTCCTTCCACTTCTTTCTAAATATTAAAACAGTTTAATGAACTCAGAATCACAACACCAATCAAGACAGACATGCTTAATATTTAGTCGAAATTTGATAACAGGTAAAAGCTGGTATCTTGTGAAAGCATATGATAATCCATTGACCCCCAAGATACAATATTCACTAATCAGAGGCATAACAGTTGTAATCAGAACTTCCTTTTCCTTTTTTGCTGTGAATTTCTGTGAAGTCAAATATACAAACACAATAGGTTATGAATTCTAGTTCAACTAGCTATAACTGTACTGTACCTGCAAGGCATCCTCTACATTGCCTGAGCTTCCACAGATGTCAATCAAGATTGACCAGCTTATGTGATTAGGGGAAAGGCCTACTGACTTCATCTCATCCATTATTGCTTTTGCATGATGGAAGTCACTCCCACATGCTTTCATTAGTATATTATATGTTGTTGACGTGGGAGTAAAAGGTAACTTCTTAAGAAAATGTAAGTGATATGAATCAGATGCAACATTTGAACCGCTATCATCTGCAGTTAGGATGTTGAACTTGTTGCTATCAGCATCTTTAGTGAAACTCTCCAGGGTGTGAGTTCCCTTCCAGGAGTTAAAAAGACGGAAAGCTCTGTCGTATTGGCAAGCCTCAACACATGCATGCAAAAGAATGTTGCAACATTGTGAATTTGGTTTACAACCAGATTGAATCATCTCTTCAAATAATTGAATGGCCTGCTCCACAAGACCTGCATTGGCGCATGCACTGATCAATGATGACCAGGTATATGTATTTGGCTTAACACCGGATGATAGCATATCTTCCTTGATTTTTAGTGCCATTTGCCACAGTTTTGCATTTGCAAAAACCTGGATAATTCGATGGTTAGAAACTTGAAAAGGTAGAATATAAGAACCACTTGGGGAAACGATCACGAGTCTGGACAGAATAAAAGCAAACCAAAACAAGTAGCAAATTAATCCATGGAGGATTATACTATTTTTCACTGTAAAATACACCAAAAATACCTTTATGATTGTGCAATATGTGAAGACATCCAACTTCAAGAGCCCCGTTGATTCCAACTGCTTTACTTCCCTATATATATCCTGGGCCAAATCAACTCTCCCAGCAAGACAGCATGCCTTCAAAAGGATATTATAAGTTGCCACATCGGCCTTCACACCAAGATCCTGACATGTAAACGATCAGGTATTAGAAACTCATAACTGGTACTAGAGACTAACATTAGAGATTTTTATGCTGTAATGTGTTTGTGCGTGGGGGTGTGTGCATGGGAAAGAGAGATAGAGAAGGACCTGCATGTTCTTGTATATATGCAATGTGTAGCCCAAATCATGGGCATTCACATTCATTAGGCTGTTGAAAACATAAATGTTTGGAGTGACCTTCTGATTAAGCAAGTCCTGCAGCAAGATTCATTTATATGATTGGATAACTAAACTGTTGAAATGTGGCAAAAGAGATAACAAGTTTCTGATTGAGAAGGTCCTGCAGGCAGATTCATTTGTAAAGAAAGATGAAGCATCATAAGTCCATATTTGAAGACCAAAAATTCAGATTTCTGAAGACTCAACACATGTATTCAGGTAAGAATGAAGCATTGACAAGAGAGTTTCTAAAGGAGGTGACACAGAAAGAACGCAAGTACCTCATAAATGTATCTAGATTTCATATAGCCACCACAACGACCACACACATCGATTATAGTGCGGTACACATACATATTAGGGACACCGCAGTTCCTTTTATATGCTTCATATGCCACCAAAGCAGAATCCAAGTCCCCTTTGTGTCCAAATCCACTTATAATGGTGCAGAACAATATGCGTTCCCTTGGGAGGAGACAAACGTATCTGCAATACCTAACATTGAAAACATTAAATTCAGAGAAAGCAAACATACCATCAATGAGACAATGATCCTACCTCACAGCCAACTTTGGTTTGCGTTGTTCAATACATAATTTGATTACAGCATCTGGCTCCACTAGTTCTTTGATCAAGAAACCAAAGCCTGAACCGAAAAACATTTATTAACTAACCAATTCGAGATATGTCAACTCAATTCTAACAGAGCAACTAAAATTACTACGATTACTGACCTGAAAGAGTCTCCATTAAACCAACCAATTCCTCCTCTTCGCCGCTTTTCACCCTCCCGACACACTCACTTTTGAAATCTTCAATAACGACCTCATCAAACAGCTTTAAAGGTGGAACTCCGAATTGCTCAACTCTCCTCAGAACTTCAACAACAGTCTCCACATTTCCTTCACGAAGGTTCCTGGAAATTCCGCTGGCAACAGGAGCTAAACTCAGAGCAGCAACGAACTGCTCCACGTCGATGCCAGAAGCAATAACCGACTCAGCAACCATGGCGAAGTCGTGGAGGCGGCCATCTCCGGCGAGTCTAGAGGCGAGGTGAGCGTAGTAGTTGAGGGGGGAGCTACGGCGTGTGGTGGAGTCGCCGCGGACAGGAGAGGAGAGGAGACGAGTGCGGGAGTGGAGGGTGGAGGAGCTTGGCTTGGGGACTGGTGGTTTGGTCTTGGGTTTAGGGTTTGGTGGTGGTTGGTGGTGGGGATAGGGAGTGGAGGAGGTGTTTGGCGGGGAAACAATGGAGGACGAGCCGAGAATTACGAGCTCCCTCATTCTCCTCCAACCGTTAGCTTTGGCCGCTTCTTTGTTCTGTTTGGTTCTTTCAACTGCCTCAGAACTTTGTAACTTTAAGTGGATCATAATCGACCAGATCCTACGTTATTTTAACCGTTTACTTATTAAATTTAATCCACGTATTTTGGATAGCTTTATATAAATGGAGCTTTTGTCCAAAGATTTTTTTTTTATCTTCTTTAGGAAGAACATTTCTAAGAAGTCCGTTGGCTAATTGGTTGTAATTTAAAAAATAGTTTTTTGAACGAGCTTCGTACAGTAAATTATTTGACAATATAAAAATAAAAATAAAAATATTTTTAATTTAATTTTATTTTATATAATTTTTTATGTATATAAATATTATTTAAAGTATATTAAACAATATGTAAAGTACAAAATATTAATTATTATATAATTTTAAATCTTATAAAACATAAATAAAAATATATCTAATGAAATCTTTTAGATGGATTATAATATAAGTAAAATTAATATCAAAAATAAATATTAAAACATATAAAAAAGCTAAATAATATTATATAAATCTCAAAATAAACGTGAAGAATTTGTAAGTATTGTGGGAATTATGTGTAAAACTTAAGAGCAAAAGGGACTAAAAAGAGCTCATTAATTGATCTGAAAAATTTACTCGAAAAAGCCATTTGAGAGGCTTTTTTGAGAAGTTTTAAATTTAAATTTTTTAAAAAGCTGTATTTTTTATGCCAAAAAATCATATTTATTAAAGAAGTACTTTTTTACTTTTTAGTCAAACGCTTATTTTTCTTAAAAAAGACTTTTGTGATTAAAAAAAGTGCTTATTGACCTCTAAAAACCCATCCAAATAGGCACTAAGTGATACAACATTTGAACAATATAAGGTGCTCCAACTCCTCAAATTTGATTTTACTTTTTTATTTTTAATTATACTATTGAATATTAATAATAAATTTTTATTTAATTATTTTGAATATATTAAATTATATTCTTAAATTAATTAATTCTCAAAAAAAAAATGCATAAATGTTTGTTCCTTGGATTCAGTTGCAATTTACTCCCTAGATTCATCAACATTATCCAATTAGTAGGAGAATTAAGGGTGCTTATTTACTCTTATTCATATATCAACATACAATTTGAACCAAATATCCTCTAAGTTATCAAAATATTAATTATATATATGTTATTATTTCATAAATTTATCACTAAATTATTCCACAATGGTTAGTCCATAGAAATTAAATATATAATGATTGATTAATAGTTTAATTTTATTTATTTATTTATGTTTAAAATAAAAATATAGAGTTCACCTAATTTAAGAAACTTTAAAAATTAAATTTAAACTATTAAAATAAAGTGATTTTTAATTTTCTAAAAAATCATTTCTCTTAATATTCGATAAAAAATAACAATAAAATAGATGTGACATAAACATTATACGTAATGATGCAATTCAATTTTTAATTTAAGTCAAATTTTATTAATTTAATTCAGGTTTAAGAATTAAATTAAGTTATCATTTCAATGACATTTAATTAGTCTTTTATAATATGTATATTGTGTGTTTTATTTTTTGAAAAATTTAAAATTTTAATTTAAATATCAATTAAATCAAACGTTATACAACAAGTGAATCAAATTGTTAATTTTATATGAGATTGAATATGCTAATTTAATAAAATTTGCAATTTTATGAAAAATAAACTGATTATTTTGTAAATAAATTGTCATTATAATCATATAAAATATATAATTAACCAATTTAATGCCAACTTACATATTATTCGATTTGGTAAATAAATCTTTCCTAATAAATGTGATTTGATAATAACAATATAGAGGGCCCAGCGAGGAGCCCAAAAAGGAAATTAAAAAAGCCCAGAGCAGGGGTAAATCGGTCAATATAACAGAAATGCACTTTCTGGAATAACGTTCCCGTCCAATCAACCCCAATCACACCACACAAACGCACGTATTAACCGGAGCCGCCACCGTCGAAAAACCTACTCGCCGTCTCCTCTTTCTCATTGCCCAAAATCATTGGAAGAACGAATCGAGATTCTCGGTTTTCGGGAGTTATTGGATGCAAATAAGAGATGCCTCCGAAGCAGCAATCAAAAGCCGATTTAGCGAAGAAGCAGAAGGTCGTAGAAGACAAGACCTTCGGTCTCAAGAACAAGAACAAGAGCAAAACCGTCCAAAAATATGTACAGAACCTCAAGCAAAACGTACAGCCCAAACCCGACCAGAGTAAAACCGCTGCTAAGGTCCGATGATCGCCTACGGTTTCCTTCAACACTTGAATTTCATTTGATTTCTCTTCTTTTAGCTAGAATTTCAGTCGATTATAGTTCAATTACTAGCAGATAGTTTTTAGAAAAAAATGTAAGAGAGATGATAATTTCTTAGCTGAAGAGTATATTTATGGTTATATATTACCTTTTGATTTTATAACAGAAAAAGAAAGAGGAAGAGAAGGCCAAAGAGAAGGAGCTGAATGAATTGTTCAAGGTTGCTGTTAGCCAGCCTAAAGTTCCTTTAGGTAATTGTCTGCTTACAATTTTCTGCTAATTGGGTATTTGATGAGCTTGTTATGTGCTTAATTTGGTTGGTTGTGTCATGCATTGATGGAAAACGTGGGCAGGTGTTGATCCCAAGTCGATAGTATGTGAATTCTTCAAAGCCGGGCAATGTGCAAAAGGGTTCAAGTGCAAGTTCTCGCATGACTTGAATGTTCAAAGAAAAGGAGAAAAGATTGATATTTACAGTGACAAACGTGACGAAGGTTATTGCATGAGATTGCTTTTGTTATATTTTTCTGTATTTTGTGCCGGTACAAAAGATCTTAAAGTTTACAAAAGAAGTAAAAGAGTGCAATTCTATTTTGTGTGGTAGTAATGCAAAAGAGTTTAGAATTTACAGAAGTAAAAGAGGCAAATCACTCAACTACAACTTTTAAGACGGTGAATAAAGAGTAAGCAAAGGCAATAACGACTGATTTTTACTTTATTTTTTCTTGTTAGATAAGAAGTAAGAATAAGCTAGATATATTGTCTTAATTGTTTAGAACTTCAGTTTATTTAAGAATAAATAATTCTTATTACGTTAAGATTCAATTCTATATTGGATAATTTAGTTGGGCACTACTTCATTGATAAAATAAGAGATCCAAGAACTATTTTATAGATATGTATGCTCATCCCTTTAATAAATAGAAAGTCTGAATTTTTTTTATAAACTTGAGTCCAATTAGAAGTTGTGTTGCTTTCTCTAAGAGTAAATCTTACACTCTAGGAACCATTCTTAGTTCCCTACCCTCCATTGCTTGTTTGCTTCACTAAAATCTAGCATTTGTAACCTAAATTTCTGCAACCAAAGCTTAAAATTATAGCCATACTAAACTAAAGTTCTAGTCATATCAACCTTAAAATATTCAGCCATATCAAAACTGAAATTCCAGCAATTTGAACGGATATTCTTAACCTGAAATTTCAGCAGCTAGAATTTATAAGTTCTATGAGTTTCTAGCTACTAGTTTGATACCTCTTCTATCTTGATACCTCTTCTATCCTTTTACATCAGGTACTGTGTTCATCTGTTTATATTTGTTGGTTCTAATGTGTGTTTGCTCTTTCTTTTCTTTAGAAACAATGGAGGACTGGGATCAAGAGACTTTGGAGAAGGTTGTGGAGTCGAAGAAGGGAGAGTATAATCTGAACAAACCAACAGACATTGTAAGTTCTCTGATTTAAGTTATGTCTTGCTTACTTGGAAAGAATTTTAAAAGGATATCAAGCTTACTTGGAAAGAATTTTAGAAGGATATCAAGCTTAATGCTGGGTGATCTGTTGATCCTTTTGATTCAACTCAAGTTTGTGGCTAATTCGCTAATATTACAGGATAGAAGTTTGTTTGCCTAGTTGGAAATGGTTGCCTTTTTTATTTTTGTGTCAACATATATGCAGGTTTGCAAATATTTCCTGGAAGCTGTTGAGAAGAAACAATATGGTTGGTTTTGGGTGTGCCCAAATGGTGGTAAGAATTGTCATTATCGACATGCTCTTCCTCCTGGATATGTATTGACATCTCAGATGAAGGCCCTGTTAGAGGAGGAAAGTGAAAAGATATCAGTTGAGGAGGAGATTGAGAATCAGGTGAATATATTTGCTAGAACTATATAATAGGCAATAGGCTACCAACTTGGAAAGTGTTGCTTATAGTTGGATCATTTTTTCCTCTTCAATGAGTACATGAAACTATTTTCAAGTTGCGCTGTATTCTGATTATTGCTTTAGTTGTCCCTTAGTTTTTATTAATTATATGTTCTATCATTTAGCGATCCAAAGTAACAACCACAACCCCCATGACTCCGGAGTTGTTCATGCAATGGAAGAAGAAAAAGATAGAAGAAAGAGATGCTGGTTTGGCTGAACAAAGAGCAGAAAGAGCTAAGAACGATCGTATGAGGTAAAAAAAATTTCTCCACTCTCTATCAACAGACTTGTGCATGTGAATACATGTATGCATATTGAGATATGTGCATGATTTTGCATATGTATCAAAGTCAGTAAGATGCCACGCGCTAAATATGTTATCCTGTCTCTTTTCAGTGGCCGTGAGCTGTTTCTATCAGATTCCAGTGTATTCGTTGATGATTTGGAGGCATATGATCAGTATGATAGAGAGGAAGAACCTGATGATAATGAAAAGGTAAATTTCCAATTAGTTGCAGATATGACAACTATTTCTTTGGGGTGGTTTTACACATCACCATGGGTCTCTTCCGTTGGAAAAGTTAGATCTCATTACCTATTTAGAGGTTTTATAATACTATATGCCCAAGGAAAAAGGCATACTATTCTACGAATCTCCATTTCTGCATGAGGTGTTGTATTCGATTCTAGGAAGTATCCTGGTGAAATGCATGTTTATGGGAATGTGTCGATGTGGTTTCTTTGTTGCTGCTGCCTGGGACTAATTATCTCTTGTGGACAACAGGCCAATAATAATTCTGCTGCTGATCGTCCCAGTAGCTCAGCAAAAGCAGATGAGAATGCTAAAGATCTTGAGGATGACGACGACGACGATGAATTGGACATAGATGAGTTAAATGAGCTGGAAGCGAGCTTAACTAAAACATCAATACAAATTCAGGAGCCACACGGTAGTAACTAATATTGAAAGGCAGAGTCTGCAGTCCGCAAACCTTTTAAATTTTTGACTCCATGATCCAGCTATGGAGGGATGGACCTCACGTTGAACAAGGCCACTCTCTTCAGACGACTATGAAACTTTTCAAGGATCGTAAGTCTCCAATTATCTCGGCAGCGTCTTTTATGCTATTTGGTCTTCTGAGATTACCCCATCTTTAAATCTAAGATTTACCGTTCAGATCACCAAAATGTAGGCTGTTGGTTTTTCATAATCATTGAAGCACTGTGTGTGGAGTAATGAGATATAGTTTACTTGTATTCTTATCAAATTCACACACAACCATTATGAGATCAGTTTTGCGGACCCGGAAAGTTTTATGCAGAATGCTTTGTATTTACCAAGTTACATGCTGTTTTTGCATTATCTTGTGGCACTTTCTCTTGGGGGCTGTTTAGAACTGAAACAGAAAAAAACTGAGGTTGTAAAAAGCATATAGATACAATTGGATTGAAAGCCACAACCCTCAAGACAACAAACAAATGCAAGTGATTGCAAATGGACTGAAAGTGATTTCTAAAGTATCCCATAAGTAATTCTGTGTCTTATCATAGATTGTCAAAGGAACCAATCAACCCCAATCTATTTGCTCCGTTATCACTACCGTTGAATTTTCCTCGTTTCCATGGTGACGATCCTACAAGCTGGATATGCACAACAGAGTAATATTTTGAATTTAAGGCAATACCACCCAATCAATAAGTTCCGTTGTTTTCGTACCATCTCGAAGGCATAGCCTTACAATGGCACTAGTGGCTTGTGAAATTCAAGGGACTATTGACATGGCCAAAATTCCCTAAGGCACTATTGTTTCTTTCGGCCGCCTTACCAAATATGATGATCTCCCTGAAGCTCTTTTAAGCAACTGACACTCTCCCACTAGGTGGATGGGTTACCTAAAAGCTTCCTTATCGAGTGTTTTACGACAGGCTTACGAGACAATATATGACTCGATGTGAAGATCAAGCAATCATATTCCTTGGCAAAGGCCATCGGCATAGCCAGGCTAATCGAGGAATAGAACCACCTCGGCGAGAAAACTCGGACACCAACACATCCATTCACTACCACCACTAAACCACCAGTCTCTCCAAATGCTGATTTATTAGGACCCCCACCCATTTCGCGATTAACTCCACCTTTGAATCTGTCACAAATTCGTCAATTGATGTCTCAAGAAGCGGGTGAGCAAAAAGAAAAAGCCCTCCGTTATTATTGTGATGAACGATTCGTGCTAGGACATAGATGCACATGAGCATAGTTTTTCATAACTGAGGATGCACCAGACGGTGAACCAATTGAAATGGTCACAATCGAAGAAGTCAGAGTAACTAGGAGAGCTGCTAGCCTGCTACTCAAATTATCATTATAGGCAATCATGGGAACCTCCCATCCCGACACCATCCGAGTTCCCTGTAAACTTCAGTACAAAGATCTTACGGTGCTAATTGATGGAGGCAGCACCCAAAACTTCTTTAATCATGCAGTGGTTACCAAGTTTGGGTTACCTGTGGACTAACAACAGCTGTTCCAAGTTATGGTGGCTAACCATGACAGAATAGAATGCATGGGTATGTGTAGGTAATTGACCATATCTATTCAAGGTAACCCCATCACCACTAACTATTTTGTTTTACCCATTGCCGCATGTCAGCCAGTGTTAGGTGTTCAGTGGCTTCAAACTTTAGGCTCAATTGAAACTGATTATAAAGTTCTTACAATGACCTTCAAACTGGATGGCATTTCCATACTCTGCATGGAATACGAGGAATGGGCTTACAAGAGTTGATAGAAAAAGAACTACAAGGGCTCCATGCAGGGCCGTTCCAATAATTTTATAGGCCCGGGGCGAAATTAAAAAAAAGGGCTCCAATAAATTGACAAAATCGTCATTTGCTAATCCAGTTTGTTTGTTAGTAGATTTGAACAATTTACAACAAAAACAATATATTTTATCTACATGTTTAGAATAAATCAACCATTTTCTATCGCTAATCTCTCCATTACTCAAATTTCTATAATAATAAGAATATGAAAAATGACGAGACGTATTGTCTAAAGGAAACATAAGATTCAACTCTCTTACAAGCCCTTTTTCAACTAAAATATCCCTTGCTTTATTATCAAGATTATCCCAATTCCTAAGATCATAAATGTCCAATATAGGGCTTACTTGCTCAATATACTGTAAATTTTCTGAAGTGGATGTATTTGGTACATGA
>JAOSBL010000005.1:36705060-36724101 GCA_027568915.1 Erythroxylum roraimae | reverse complement strand
TGGACTGTTGTGTTCTAATTGAAGACAAAATCTGGAAAATTTGCAGATTTGAGATTCTGTCCTTAGGCGTGCCCACATCTAATCTGTGAATTTCGGCCAGACTGGAATTTTCGAACTTCTTTCATATTTTTCCTCTTTTTGATCCTTTTTCATCTTTTTGGTATTAACAATCACCTGTGAACATTTAACAAATAATTCCATTAATTTACGAACACAATTTTCACAAATCAACTAAAATTAAGTCCAAAATATATGCATTATAATTGACTTAACATTGTGTGACAACAAAAAAGTGACGGATTCATTTGTATAGCAAGTCATGCTAAAGGGGATGCAGAAGAAAAGGTTGGAATGTATCTATGAGCATAAGTAGGAAGAATTATAGGTGCGAGAAGCTAGAATCATATGACTTTATAGACAAGGTCTTGTACTATAATTGCATTTCCTGTGGAACTAGGGAAGAAACTAAATAATCAATACATGTCAAAGTATCTCACAAGTAAGTTGTATTTGAAGCAAGAGTTGTATAAGTTGAAGATGTAACATGTAACATGTATGAAATAACATATCAATGTTTTTAGCAAAATAATTAATGACCTGTTGAGACTCGAAGTGACTATTGCAAACAAGAATAAAGCAAGAATTTCATTTTGTTCTTTTTCTCTTTCTTATGAATATACTAACCACATTCTACATACATATTGGATAAGGAGATAGTTAGTGTGGAGGGCATTATCATTGCATTATTTATTCATAACCAATAGAGGCTCAATACCAGTGAAAACTCTAAATGTAAAAGGGTAGTATATGATAATAAATTAAGATCATGACAGGAAGCAAAATAAGGATAACTCATCCAATAGGTGATTTAGATCTAAATTTAAGGATAGAAAAACATTTTGGTGCTACAAATGAAAGTAAGTTGGACATCAATAAGGGTTTCAAATAAGAAGAGGCAGGATGACTAAAGAAAGTCTAATGATTCGTCAAGGTATATTAAAGTAGTGCAAAGCAAAGACTTAGATTGTAGTGACAACGATATAATATATGTTTTAACCAGTCAATTTTAAGACATAAATTTTAGATATGATATGCTTATATATATCGTATGACACCAAATAAGGATTTATTTGTGTCATAACAACATATAACTTAAATACTATTCCTCTGGGAGATGATAAAGCTTGCAAAATCGTCGAAACGCGATATGTTAGGATCAAGATATTTAATGGTTTTGTCTTATGTTCAACATGTACTAGATTTTAAAAAGAATTTAATTTATTTAAACACGTTAAATGCCCATAATTTTGGCTATAAAACTGAAAAGGATAATATTAAGGTGGTAAAGGGTGTTTTAGTTGTGGTAAAAGGGTCAAGGCTAGTGGAAACATCTACAAAGTAATAAGAAGTAAAGGTGGCAATAAGGCTCTGGTCCGGCCTGAGGTCAACGAGCCAAGCTCTGATTGACAGGGCCTCAAGCAGCATTTTTTAAAAAATTTAGGCTTTGTGCATAAACCAATAAGATTAACTTAAATCGAACTTAAAAAAGGGTGAAAATTTTGGTTCAAGGGCAATGTCAGAGGAAGAACACTATCATAGTGGCCTAATGGTTTTAACTAACCTTTTCGTGCATCATTTTTTTTTATATAATTCGATCATTTTATCATACAATATTGTAATTAGACATAGATTATAAAATTAATGTCTACTTTATTTTGAGTCCAAACATGTTTGTTATCCACCATTAACTATTAATTCAATTAATGACAATTGTAAACTATTTATAAAATGTCATTCTATCTTGACCAAGGATTTTCCTAATCATTACTAATCGAGAAAAATGAAACATTCTTCCTAATCAATTTAGGGTGATAAATCATATCTTAATCACTTAACTACATCCATAGAATTCATACTACATCTAATAACTACCTACTAAACCGACCTATGATTAGAAGAGATCATAAGTAGTATCAAAATAATCCATATATAAGATAACTTGGAAACCCTCAAGTCAAATAATTACTTATTATACAATCATCACAATAAGAATTTTCATAGACACACAAGTAATATTTTTAATGGATTTCTCATATGGGGTCAATTTAATGAATTTATTCTCTAACAAGCACCCACACGATTATTTAAGTATCTCTATACTTTAGCCTATAAGATTGACTACTTCTTTTATAATAAAAAACAAACGTATGATAGTCTTTTTACATTATACTAATTTTCAATCTCAATAGAACAATAACTAGGAACAATTTAGAGATAATACATTAATGTAATATGAATCTCATAATTATAATCTTATCATAATTTCATTTGCAATATATATTTATCCTATAGATTTTATCAAATACATATAAATTTGTATAAGATAAAGTATGTCTTTAAACAATTGTCATTAAACTACAACCAACCAATTGGCTCTAGGTCAAAAACCAACAAGATTAACTGGGGTCGAACTTAAAAACGGGTGAAATTATGGTTCAAGTGCAATGTCTGGGGAAGAACACTGTCATAGTATAGCCACAAATAGAACAAGATGTACCATTAGGCCACTAAATAGATATGGTTGAAAATAAAAATTCAGTTAAGAGGTTATGAGCAGTCAAGAGAAGTATATATGGATAAGAGTTATGATGGATGAAGTAGAGTCCTTAAACAAGAATAAAACATTAGAGATGGTGCAACTTTCAAAAAGAAAAAGACATACGACACAAATGTGTGTACTAAAGAAAGCCAACAATGACAAAGAGAAAAGTCTGAAGCTCGACTAGTGGCAAAAGAGTATATAGATGAAAGGAGGATTGATTATGATGATGCAACTTACACGTTGATAAAGTGGATTATTATAGAGAAAGCTTGGACTTCGTCAGTATCTCAAAGTACTAGAAGAGGTTACAAACCAACCTATAAAGAATACATTCACCAAAATGAAGACATGTATAATTCATTACAGACTTCCCATGCTAGGTTTTAGTTAAAAAGGTGAACTAAAAATGAAGACGCTAGTTCTTATAGAAAGGCCTGCATTTGTGATTAACAAAAGTTTGTGATACAAAGATTACTCTTGCAAAGTTTCGATGACAATACATATATTAAAAGGTAAGCCCGTATGAAGGTTAATAGAAGGGAAATATTGGGAAAAACTAAAACGCTTAAACCAATGAGCATTGAGAAAGTTGGTGCTTCTATGGCAGCCATAGCCAGTTATGGTCTTCGGAGGACAGTCTCCTTTTAGTTTCTGGCCAATGCTTTTCCCATCTTTCCACTTGCCTTGGCTACCATCTTCACAAACTCGGACATGATGTTCATTTTGACTTGACCTCTCTTTGGAGGAAGCATAACTTTCTTCTTTCGGGGCTCTTTAGAAGCTGGCTTATGAGGAAAGTGCATAGTGTTTTTTCATGAAGAGAAAAAGGGTATGGCAATGGTGTGAATGATAAAGAAAGACTGATGGGGTTTATATAATGAGGGAGATAGAAAAGAACTACAGCATTGTTGCTGTAATGTGGGAAATTTCCAATGTATCAGAACAAATCAGTTCGGTCATGAACTTTTACTTTTTCCAAATTCTGCAATAGCCTCAGGGTCTACCAATTATCATTTGAAAGCTTCAATTGAGTGGGAATTTGCACGAGTGTCTGATTACAAACATAAACTAAAATTATTGGTTTCAAAGGGGTGTTGATTGCTAGGAAAAGCCAAGTCAAACCTGTATTCACTGTACGGAGCAGACAGATCATTACGTGTGGAATTCCCTTTGCTTTCTTTTCTTCCCTCTGTTTGCTTTTCCAAGTTTAATGTTCCCCCCCGAAAACGACTCAAAATCGTCCGTGTACGAAGAGAAGTAGACAAGGCTGAAGATGTGGCATTTTGGGGTTGAAAATGAGAACTCAAAATCGGATCTGAGTTGGATTAAACGCTGTTTTCCGGAGAAACTACATAATGACTCTTAAGAAGATCCGGCCCTGCCCTGTTAGACTGAGTACAAAAGTGCGTGATATTGAATTAAATGTCGTGGTTAAAGCACTCCGGGGCTAGATTCCACAGACAAGATCAACGACAAGATACTGCTTGTGCTGACCACTAAAGACTTGATTCCATTAGAAGACGTAAAACTTTAAGACCAAGTCTTGCATCTATTTCTTGATCCTA
This sequence comes from Erythroxylum roraimae, assembly GCA_027568915.1. NCBI lineage: Eukaryota > Viridiplantae > Streptophyta > Magnoliopsida > Malpighiales > Erythroxylaceae > Erythroxylum > Erythroxylum roraimae. The sequence continues at coordinate 36,719,934 of JAOSBL010000005.1, read as the reverse complement.
ACCATATGGATAATTCTGCTTTCGGACTACTAGTTTCAGACTGTAAATCTTTTCTCACTGAGGTAAGAGATGTGTGATTAGTCTTTGTTAGACGGTCTGCGAATGGAATAGCTCATAGGCTTGCTCAAGCTGTTACCATCTCGACGGACAAGATAGTTTGGTCCCAACGACCGCCTATGTATATTTATGACTCTATTCGGCTTGAAAGTCAATAATAATTCTTACCATTTCTCGTTGAAAAAAAAAGTCTTGCATCTATCATTCATTACTGAGGTTTTGAAATTTAGACTATAAATTACATCTCAGTTACGAATTTTTGTGATCAATCCAATTAAGATAAATTATAATGACAATATTACAGTCCAAGAAAATGATATCTGTAATTTTAAACTTTAAATTCCGATATTCCTATCATTTTTATGTTTTTATGCCAAATTAAGTTGTTTTTGCAGTGACTATTGAGACTCCTGCAAAGAATCAGTCAGCCAGAATAGGAGCATATTAAAATCGAATTGATCAGATTTTGAATCAAGTTTAAATTTGAGTAGGGATAAAAATGGGTCGTTCTATGGGCTCAGACTCAGATGTTTTTAATTAAACCGACTCATGGATTACTCAGCCCAGATTGGCTCAAGATCTAACTCTTCTAAAAAAACGATCAGTCTAGGCCTGGATAGCGCAGACTCAGATCCAATTAAAAATATATTATTTTACACTTTTAATTTTTAAAAATTATTTTTTAAAAAAAATTGATCGACCGGCTTATAGCCATTCCTAAATTTGAGAATATTAATTTAATCAGATTTAAATAGTCTTTATCGGTCTTATTAATAAATAAATTTTGATTTAATTGAATTCTGAATTACATAAAACTTTTAATGCAAGATTTCAATCCGATTCTAAAATAAAAACAGAGCTTTTGATCTGCCGACTGAACTCGAATATCAGGCCCAGTTTAGGTTTTAAGGGGTGTAGACCCAGACAACTCATTGCTACCCTTATTCTCAATTCTTGCACATAACCTAGGCCACATGATTATGAAACAAGAATAGCAAGACTCAGGACATGACTCCACATGCAATTCTATGGTGATCTTTAGTTTCTTTCCTCGCATTACTTCGATTATGAAATTGAAATGTAAATCACTCTAGTTGTCAGCTAATATACAAATTACACAGTTCGAGTATGAAGCAAGGCGGCTGATCATGAGATGAACTCAGTGAGCCGAAAGTGGAAATAACAGTTGAAAACAACATTTACTTAGATTTTACTCATCCCTAACAGGTTCCACCAAAAAATTGTGGGATCGCAGCAGAAACCAACTATAATCACTTGACTGGTGCAAGAATTGTATACAGCAAAAGAAACAAAACAATTACGATGGCACCCACTAGAGTAAACTCTGAACTGTTCCATACCCTGAGGTTCGACCTCTCTGTTCTTTTGATGGGGTCAACTTCTTCAGACAACGGGAAGTTGGAGTTACGAGGGTTCCAGGTAACATACTTGTTCGGAGAAAACTGAGATAAGATACCCTTTTTCCCTTTCTTCTTGAACTTTGTCCATGCCTTGTCCCAGTCCGTCGAAAACTTATCATCTGAGATCAGAACATTAACCGATTCAATTATGAACATCCAAGAACACAAATGACTCCACGACAAACATATACATACTATTTGAGTCTCCGTTTCGATTGGGTGGTTCTTGAGAAGAACATATGGTCCTTGGAACTGTATATGAGAAATGACGACGAGAAAGCGAAGACGAAGAAGAAGAAGAAGAAGGTGTGAATTTGTATATCGCCGACAAGAAGCCCCGACATGTCGTTCTTGCAGTAGCTGTAACGGTTCCGACAACAATTTGAATATCCATTCGGACCCAAACCATAAAGATTCTACTGTTTTTCCAACCTACACACAGGCACCCCTCAAACTCCTTATCCTCTAAGTGTTCCACTACACTCAGCCTCAGGCTCACAACAGTCCACGTCATCTCATTCATTCCTATCTTCTGGGACCCATCTCTACTGGTTGATTGGTCCCTTACCTGAGGCGCGCCTAAATATTGTGTGTGTGCGTGTCCACATCTGATGTTTTATATTGATCGTGGTCGGCAAGGTTGGCGTCAAACAGAAAACCTTGGAGATCGGACCACCACGTGTCCTTCACCTGTTGATTGTTAAAAAGTTTTCTTGTTATAAAGTGGGTCCACAATTATACCTTTTCTTAATAAATCTAACGACCGCCGGATTTTGGCGGGTTATATTCTAGGCCATTGAATTTTTTATTTTTATTTTATATCTTTATAATTATTAATTTTCAGATAAATATTAAATAAAATTTTAATTACATAGTAAATAATATTTATTTATTTTTATTAATTATTTTTTTAAAATTATAATTATAATTATATGATCTAAGAATAGAAATAATAACAAATTATACCGTATCCTTTTGTTTAAATTTAATTTAAACCATTAATGTTATTTTATTATAACATATATTTATAATATTTTAGCCGAAATGATTGGTTTTAATCCAACTATATTGAATTTGTTTTGAATATTTAAAAATTGAATAAAAATTAAATATGTAAATAAAAATTAAATTGATTTAATTTTATTTATAAAATTAATTATTTTATAAAATTAAATAATTAATTTTTAATAATAAAATTTATTAAAATAAATTAAATTAAAAATTGAAAAAAATTAATCGATTACATTTTTTAATAATTGTACGTTATTGTTGACAAAAATCGAAAGATCGAAACCACACATCTCGAAGTGACTGGTAACAGGTAGGGTCTGGACATGAGTGGACTAAACGAAGTCACACGTAGCTGTCGCCTATGTCCCACTCTTTCTGTTAGGATTGGCGATTAATCGGCTGTTTTAGGTTTCAAAACATCGGCGGCGCTATAAGAAACAGCGAAGTCACCAGTTCTCTGCATCACAGGCTGTATCTGTTCTATGTACTAAATAAATTCCATCAAGGAGGGCATAATATCTTCTTTACGGTACGATGATTTGAAAAGTACGTTTTAAGGATTGCATGCGAAAGTTGCAAGTAATGTGATTTTTAAGTAAATGTATTGGGAATTTGTCTAATGTGGTTTATGCCAACTGATTAGGGATCTGATTCGTCACTACCTTGATAGTGAAAAAATCACATAACCCTTTATTGGATGGAACATAAATTAGGCATTGCAAAAGGTTTCTTGGCACTTAGCTTGAAAAAAACTATGTGAGTACTCAGTAAACAAAGGTTAAAAGTTGGAAAGTGGGAAGTCCTAACAATGACTATCAGGTATCTATATATACCACGTGTAAGTGTTAAATATTTTTTACGGTAAAATTGCGTATTATTAGATTTTCTTAAATTTTGCTTGTCAGCAAAATTTCTACTAGATATTGTTGTTGTTGTTGTTTTTTTATTATTCAATATTTTTTAAAAACTTTTCAGTTTTAAATTTTAAATTTTGTTATACATAACTTTAGTCGTGGGTTAAATATTTTTATCAATTCTAATTTGTATGTTTAGTCCAGCTAGATCATCATCATTATCATCATCATACTCCGAAATTTTGCATTGAAGCAGGATCTAGGGAGGACCTGATAGTACGCGACCTTTCTCCTATATTGTAGAGAGGCTATTTCCAGTAGATCCACATGCATATGTGATATGATAATAGAGATGTAGGTTACAAGAAAAAAAAAAGTATAGATTGGTATATCCAAATCAACAATAACAACAATAAAAATCCAATAGAAATTTTGTTGACACGCGAAAATTGAAAAGATTTAGTAGTATGCAGTCTTACCCCTAACTAGTAGAGAGGTTGATTATTATTACTTATGCAAATAAATGAATAAAAACTTAAATTAACTAAATTTTATATTAGATTCAAATTCAAGAGATCAACTCAACTTTGCTTGAATGGTTCAAACAATCCAAACTAATTCAATGAAAACATTAAAAAAAATATTACTTTGATACAAAATTTAACATAATTTTGATCAATAATTATCATTTAAGTAAGTATTTCTATTATTTATAATTTTTATGTCCAATGATTTTAGGTAAAATAAGATAAATGGTTGTAATAAATTAATTTAATAATTATGAGAATTAAGAATATGGATAAAAAGTATTTAACAATTCTAAAATTTTTAAAAATAAATAGAGGTTTTGACTTTAGAATTTAGATACTGTTAAAGTCCAAATCCTCAATTGGTCTACAGAATGACACTGTAGAGGCCTCCACATGGGAATAGGCACGTGCATGATTGAGGATTTAAATCAATACAGACCACGAACAAAAAGCGACGATTAATTGAAAGGTCCAAGACGACTCTCTTCTTGCACGCACCATTCCAACGCCATTCACACAGTATACACACACCCAACAACACAGAAAGCCATAAGCTTTTCTGTTTCTTCACGCGCAATCTCTCTCTCTCTCTGTTTGTTTCTCTACGTAAATCCAACACCTGAACATCTCTCTTCCCACCCCATGTTTCTGGATTTGGTTTGTTAGACTCCTTTCTTCAAATGAACGTCAGCTCCTCCTCTCCGGCGAACCCCGGCCCTCCACCGTCGACGGCTACCCCGTCTTCGACTACTACGCCTAGCAACTCTGATGGGTCTGGCAAGAAGGTCAGGAAACCATACACCATCACCAAGTCTCGCGAGAGCTGGACCGAAGAAGAACATGACAAGTTCCTCGAAGCTCTCCAACTGTACGTTGTCTTCTCTTCTCATTTTATGATGACTTAATTCTTCCTCCTTTGGAAAGCCCTCTAATGGAGAATGGATGAGCAGTAGTGGTAACTGGAGGAAGTGGTTGGTCGTATTTGGTTGGTTGGTGGGTTGGTTTCTGATTCCTGTTTAGAGTTGAAGTGATTTCCAAATTATTGTGCAGTTGCGTGCATAGTATCTGGGTTTTGCTTGGAGAAGTTTGATCTTGTGGATCTATTGGTCGACAGATGTTATAGCCTATAAACACTTGCTTAGTACAGTTAGCAGGACTTCAATTTTGATTCCAACAGTTACTGTCTTGCTAATATGAACTTGTGTGGCCTTGCTTCCCTTTATATTCCTGGGTTCTTGTCTTTGCTTTGAGAAAACTGAGGACCTTTTTAGGAAGCTGTTACGGAGGCAAATCTTGACTTTGGTGTCCTTTTAATCTTCTTCATTAATTCAGGTTTGATCGGGACTGGAAAAAGATCGAAGATTTTGTAGGTTCTAAGACGGTGATCCAGGTTCATATTCTGTACTATCGTTCTGAGTTTGTGTGTACATGTACTTCAATACTTTGTTCTGTTTTTTACCTATCATTTTGCTTTTTCAGATCCGTAGTCATGCACAGAAATACTTTCTGAAGGTTCAAAAGAACGGTTCAGTTGCGCATGTGCCGCCGCCTCGCCCTAAGCGCAAAGCTGCTCATCCTTACCCACAGAAGGCATCCAAAAATGGTGTGTGTATGTTACTTCCATTTACTAATTTTGAGAGATTGAATTGAAGCTTTGACTTACCATTATATGGTATACCTCATATCACAGTTTTAGTGCCAACGGCGGCACCCATGGCTTATCCTTCCTCTATGAACGCCATTGTACCTGGATATGCACCTTGGGACGACACTCCTATGCTAATAAATACTGCAACCAGTAACGTTATGTTATCACAAGATGAATTTCCAAGTCTCCAAGGAACTGAGGTGCCAAAGCAGGGGAGACAAGCGCCTATTCTTCATGGTAATACTCTATACTGCATTTGTTCATCTTAAACCTGAAAAAGGAGAGGGAAGAGCTTAATTTGATATTATGTTTTTGGCTTCCAGGTCTTCCAGATTTTGCTGAAGTATATAGCTTTATTGGGAGTGTATTTGATCCAGACGCCAATGGTCATGTGAAAAAGCTCAAGGAAATGGATCCCATAAATTATGAAACTGTAAGCTATTAAGTCTTTGGAAATAACCTCTCATGTGCATTGATATGTAAAATTTCTGGTTATGAAGTATTGAAGAAAGCAAATGGTCAAACTTGCCTTTCCTGATTTTATCAGAATAGTTGCATGATTTGCTTGTTTTGAGTTGCAAATGTGTTATCTTACAATTTCCAATTAACCACTGCAGGTTTTGTTATTGATGGGGAACCTTACTGTTAACCTGTCTAGCCCCGATTTTGAGCCAATTGTAAGTGCAGATGTTTTTTATGGATCTAACTTTACCACTTTGGGAGACACTGGTTTAAGACAATTAACTTTGTGCTATGCTTTTAGTGATTCAATAATGTTTTTAAATTCATAATCTTTAAAATTATAAAAACAATTCTCTGATCGAACTTAAGAGTTGATTTGAATGTCATATTGACAACATTTGATTGATCCATGTACACTGCCAACAGGAGTTTTTGTTCTGTAATTGATATTTTTAATTGATTCAGAGGAAAGCCTTGTCATCAAATGACATGAACACCAAAACGGTCGGAGAAGTAGCTGCAAAAACCCTCATCAACGATGTAGCGTGTTGAGTTTGTTTTTGCTAGTCCCAGGTATGCCAACTTGTAAGTGTCTGCCTTCTACTGTGTTTCAGTTTCTTCCAAATTGCTCAAGAACCTGAATAATGTTCCATTAGATCCCCTTAACCTCTGTCCCTCTTGTTTCTTGCAGTGTAAGTGTTGGATACTAACTAGGGACAGTAACAGGCAGAGTCAGGTGAAGCTGTACAAAAATGGAGGAAGGAGAAAGTTTTCAAATGCCCCATTTGGAGAGCAGTTGACTGACTTGTACTGTTCTGACAAATCCTTTACTGACCAAACCAAACTAGTGTGTATATTTGTTAAGGAAATGTAACTCCAAAAGGGTTTCTTTTCCGATCGAAGGTTTTCAGGTCTAGGAGGTGTAACTCAGTAGAGATCTTGTTAATAGGGAAAAGTAATAAGAATCCTGTCTCCGTCAAGCTAAGCTAGGGAATGTAGGTAATTTGTTTTGCCAAAATCACTTATATTTTTTGGCCAATACCTTCAAGCATCTTGTTCTTTTATGTAAGCATAGCACCGCCAGTTCTATTTCTTTGCCTAGTTGAAGTACAGGCCCTAATATAAATATGTTATCCCTGCTCTTTTTTTAATCTTTCTTTCTATCTCTCAATCTGGTGTCTTTGATGAATAGCGTTGAAGAAGGCTTTCCTGAAGATAACAGCACGATTTCCTTTCCTTTCATAAATTACTATAATATAATGACTTCAACACCCGTTGATTCAATTATAATGGATGCCAATTGCATATTAGCTCGACGAGGAAACACTCTGAAAGGGCCATAAGAAAAAGACTGCTAAGAGTTCTTTCTACTCAAAATCCAATCCAAACACTATAAAGACAAGCGGCTAAGAAAAGATCAAAAATCACATTGGATGAGCTCATTGAAAAGAAGCAAGGCCTCCATGAACAATTGGATCTGATAAGATCCTTCTCTGCTACTTAGTGAGATTTGATGTGTTGCTGAACAACATTAAGACCTTCACTCTCCTCTCCATAATCCTGAAAAACTCAAGACGAAATGCCATCAGAACCACAGAAAACAAGCCAAAACAAACAAGGAACACCAGCATGTACAGGGCATACCTTCACAACTACGCAAGAGCAACCCACTACCTTCCTCGCCTTGCCCTCAGAATCGATCTTACATAACTATATCCCGGTTGAAAAGAATACAATTAAAAAGATCGGCAATAACACAAACATTTTATAACTCACAGTTAGAGTTAGAACATTTAAGAGCAATTTCAGTTTAAAAATAATACTTACACCAGCCCACTCGCCGAGGGTCTTGGCACTAGGAACCGTCAACAGGCTAACGCCATGGTCAGCACAAAGTGCTTTAATCAATTTGACATAGTCAGGCTGATTGCAGTCCTCTGCCAAGACACACAACTGTGCAGCATGCTTCTCAATCACTTTGGCACCTTCATGAAGGCCTTTGGAAAGGCCTCCGTGAGCCAGAGATTTTCTCAGCACAAGTTGCAATGCTGTCATCAAATCCATGGGCTCACCAAGAGGCTGAGCAGATGTCTCGACAGGGACTGCACCTTCTTCACTGAAAAGACAAGAAGCAAACCCTTCCTTTTAACACGACAACGTGAACTACAGTGAACCCTCCGAGTTCAAAACCAAGAATGTTAGGTTCATTAAACTTAAGCCAAAGAGCTAGCGATCACTGTAACATGTAATGTTGCCCGTCAAGAGTCTCACCAAATAAAGAGACTATCAAAACCCGGTTCCCGTCCTATGGAATTTGGAAAATTAACTATGTAATATAAAACACAATCAAGCATCTAATTTCATATAAGGAATCAACGACTCCCCCTTCATCAATGGAGTTCATACAAGTTAAAAACAACGGGAGGAAACAATGTTTCCACTGAATCATGAGCAGGACAATCATAAAAAATAACTTTTGAACGAAATAACAGAAACTTACGCTGCCATTTTGATTGCAAGCGATAGTTCAAAGACTTTCTCCTTCCTGCAGAATCATAACAACAGATAACAGGTTATATCACATGCAAGAACAAGTTTTTAGCAAGCATCGTCGTATCTAGCATCAAATCTCAATATAACAACATAACAGAACTAAGAAGAAACAAGTTTCTTCTTCTATATGAGCTATCAACAAGAGCCCGATCAGAAAAACAGGAGCATCATACCTTAGACGGTGTATTCGCCGGAGACCGCCGACGCCAACAACGACTCGCGTCTTGGAGTTGGTGAGTTGCTATGTCACTGAGATTTAGGGTTTCTGGCTATATGTAAAGTACTAATTAGCCCTTCGAATCTGTTACATTTTTAGATTGGGCTTATTAAGTAGGCCCAATAATGACATGGGCTTACTTTTAAGAATACCATTTTATTCTGGAGAAGGATATACTAATTCGAGTGGCCAAACATACCCCATCTTCCAACCCTAGACCTATCTCATATGTATATAATATAACGTTTTGACGAACAGGTCTCTCTCAACCCCAAAACCCTACATAGCTCACACTCACCGTTCCAGCTCAAATCCACCAAATGGCCACAGCCGCCGTTCGCCCGCTCGTGACCGTGCAGCAGCTACCCGTGCTGAACGACATGGCGACGGACTCCGCCGCAACCGTCGTTCTCCCCGACGTCATGAAGGCCTCTATCCGCCCCGACATCGTCAACTTCGTCCACTCCAACATTTCCAAGAACAGCCGCCAGCCCTACGCCGTATCCAAGCGAGCCGGCCACCAGACGTCCGCAGAGTCCTGGGGAACAGGCCGAGCTGTGTCTCGTATCCCCCGTGTCCCCGGCGGTGGTACACACCGCGCCGGCCAGGGAGCTTTCGGAAACATGTGTCGTGGCGGACGCATGTTCGCTCCGACCAAGATCTGGCGCCGCTGGCACAGGAAAATCAACGTCAACCAGAAACGTTACGCTGTAGCTTCTGCCATCGCCGCCACTGCGATCCCCTCCCTGGTGATGGCACGCGGCCATAGAATTGAATCCGTTCCCGAAATGCCTCTGGTTATCAACGACAGCGCCGAGAGCGTTGAGAAGACCTCCGCCGCAATCAAGGTGCTAAAGGAAGTCGGTGCTTACGCCGACGCCGAGAAAGCCAAGGACAGCCACGCGATCCGTCCAGGAAAGGGAAAGATGAGGAACCGCCGCTACATTTCTCGCAAAGGCCCCCTGATTGTGTACGGAACCGAAGGAGCGAAGCTTGTGAGGGCCTTCAGGAACATTCCAGGAGTTGAAGTGGCGAACGTGGATAGACTCAATCTGCTGAAATTGGCTCCGGGAGGGCACTTGGGTCGCTTTGTGATATGGACGAAATCGGCGTTCGAGAAGCTTGACTCGATCTATGGTACCTTCGACAAGGTTTCAGAGAAGAAGAAAGGGTATGTTTTGCCCAGGGCTAAGATGGTGAATGCTGACCTCTCACGTATCATCAACTCTGATGAGGTGCAGTCCGTTGTAAGGCCTATTAAGAAGGAGATTAAGAGGGCCACACTCAAGAAGAATCCATTGAAGAACTTGAATGTGATGCTGAAGTTGAATCCTTATGCTAAGACTGCTAGGAGGATGGCGCTCTTATCCGAGGCTGAGCGTGTTAAGGCCAAGAAGGAAAAGCTTGACAAGAAGAGAAAGCCCATTACTAAGGTATATAAGTCTCTGATTGCTCAATTTGATTCTTAGTCATGTCATAACATTTGGCTGTTCTTAATGTTTGATATTTCGTTTAGAATAGTGTTTGCTCAAATGTGATGTTGCCCTTTGTATATGCTTTTGTGAAGAAACATGTGAAGGTAGAAATTATGCATTTTGTGCCTTATATTGGGTTTTTGCGATTGTTCCTTAGGTTTAAACTTCAGTTAGATGTGGTATATGTTTCGATTAGGTGACTTTTCTTTGAAAGTTTTGGCATTTGAAGAGTTGTGATCTTTAAATTTCTACTTCAACCCTTCAATGGATGTATTTATGGAATATTGTAATGTTATGAGTATCAAATGCTAGTTTGATAATGGCTGTTGTTTAATATCTTCTCGTGACAAATGATGCTTGTATTGATTCCACAACATCATTTCATTTGAAATCTGTCGTCATTTTCACATTTCGAGCAGTTGTCATAAGGTTGACAATTACCGACTTGAATTTCTTCTTGAATCTTAAGTCTTGATCAATGTAGTTGTACACACTGATTTGCCTGACTGTTGTGTGTTTCATTTTACTGCCCTTGACCTTTCAGGAGGAGGCATCAGCAATTAAGGCCGCAGGGAAAGGATGGTACCAAACTATGATCTCAGATGGTGACTACACAGAGTTTGAGAACTTCTCAAAATGGCTTGGCGTATCTCAGTAGTGAATTTGAAGTATTCTTTTTGTTCAAGATTATCTTTTTGTTTGTTTTACTGTTGGACATGAAAGAGAATGAGTAGAAGGACTTTGAATATAGAGTTGGATTTTTCTTTTCCTGCTCTTTCTTGGCATTTGGTTAGATTTAAGTATTTATTTTAAGAATAGAACCATAATTAAACATATCTGCACTTATGTTATTACTGAGTCTGTTTGCTTGACAATCGTCTGCTTTGATGCGGATTTTGCATTTGTTTCATTGCTCTTGGCCCAAAATGAAAGGAATGAGAATGAATTTTTTTAATTTTTTTATAAGATTTGAAATGAAAAGGTCACTAAATTGATAATTTGCATTCTTATATTAAACTAATATATAAAATTAAAATTAAAATGAAATAAATTTTAATAATTACTAATTAACTTTTATTTTATTTTATTTTTACTTTAAATCTTATTTTTAAAATAAAAATATTCTTAATTTAATAATTATTTAGTAAATATAATTTAAGTTTAAAATTATAAAATTCAAATTAATAAATACTAGTTTATAAATAATTATTATCAATAATAAAAATATAATAAAAATATAATAACATTTACATGAACAACTAAATAAGTTTTGTTGTTAATAAAAAAATATAAACTGAAAAAAGAAATAAAAATCCAAAATAAAAATAAAATCAAACTACATTTAAATTATCATTAACCCCTTTTTTTTTAATCAATTCCGAGTCTTAAACCTTTGTGTTGTTAGAAGAGGTGACATTGTACTACTCATACAAAAGAAAGTTATATTAAAATAACAAAGTTGTCTCAAGGAATAAAATTAGCACATGATGGTAGAATTAGCGTATTTTTATTAGAAACAACCTCTTTAATAAGTAAGAATAAGGCTTGTTTGGTGAAGAACTGATAAGCTCTTTTTTAACTGATTGACCCATTTTAACTTATTGACTTTATAGAAAAGCTCATTTGGTTGTTTGGTAAAGAGCTGGTTAGGTTGGTTGATTCAACCCAACCAGCTGATTTTACACTAACTCCTCTATAGGAGGGTTTCAACTAATCAGCTGAAATGTTTTTGTTTAGGCTCTGTTTGACAATCAGCTGATTATATTAGCTGTTAGCTGATTTTATCAGCTGTTAGCTAATAGATGATTATATCAGCTGAATTGGCCAGCTGATTGCATTAGCTGTTTGTTATTTGATGTTTGGTAAAATTAATTGTTTAGTATTAGCTGTTTATATGTAAAATGACTTATAAAGACATGACTTTAAAAAAATTATAAGGGTATGAATATTATATATCTTAGTATTTCATTGAATATTTTTATAAGAATTTATATTTTAAATATTAAATTCTACAAAAATTAAGCTTAAGACTCTAATAAAAAAATATATAATATAAAATAATAATAATAATAATTCCTTATTTAGGTTATTATAACTTTGAATAAAACTTTAGATTTAATGTAAATCACTACTCTCATTCAGGGGTTTGTGTATGGCCTTACATTACCAATCCTTTTCTAGCACTCACCATAGGGAATCCCAAAACAGAAGTCGTGAATTTTCACACTACCATATACATTAACACGATCACTACCACCGCTTTTCTTCCCACTAGACTTATCAGAAGAAGGATACACATTTCTTGGCCTTTCCACATACAATTTTGACTGGTCAGCAATGCAACCAACGCTTGTTTTGATCCCAGCTTTGCCACGTCCTTCAAAACTCGTTGCAATCCATGACTGTTAGCACCAAACCCATGTGAGAGAACACATCAACAACAATGAAAACATTCTATAATATTGATTTTCTTTTGTTTCGTTCCAATTTTTCTCGTCAAGAGGTGGGTTGAGAAGAAGAAGGCCGTTTGCTGTTGCGGATTGAAGAGAAGCAAGTAAGCTGAGGAACTCTAGCAGCTACCGCCATGATTTGTGTTGATCAAACTGCCGAAGAAGCTTTGATTACGGTAAATGATCTGGGATCCGAGCACTGAAAGTCTGAAACTAAGAAATTGCAAAACGAGAAAACGAGCCCAAAAACGAGAGTGATTCAGACGTAAGGCCAAAATTGATATTTGAGTTTGGGGTAATCAGCTGATTATCCCAAACCGCTGATGTTGGTCAATCAGCTAATTATTAGCTGATCAGCTATCATCCAAACAAGGCTATTATGTAGATTTTGCCCAATTTCTCATTTCTCTCCTTTTTTTCTGTATTCTTCTTCGTTCTTTCCTTGCGTCTCTCACATCTATCAAAGAACGACTATACAAAGCCGAGGGGGATTCATTGGCTTCGGTTTGCAAATGAGCAAAGATAGGCTATCTTGTCGTGTGCACTTGTTTATATGAGTATGTAATTATAATCCGTTTCTTTCTACTGTTCCTTGTAAAGTTTTTGTTTCTTTCCATCATTTTTGTTGTGCGAGGGTTTCAGTTCAGTTTTGTATTTGATACGCTATAGTATATAAAATGGTCATCCTTTATTATCAAGTTTACGTATCATTTATTTTCAGAATGCAATTCCTCTGCTGCCCGGTATAGATATACAGAAATTGAGTTCATGTTTAATGACTTATATACACCCATGATGGGTATAATAGTCACTACTCTTGAATAAGTACAAAAGGTAGTTATATACAAAAATATATGAAGGCAACGTTGTAGAAAGAAAACCTCTCTCTGCGTGTATTGGTTTCATGCTGGTTTTCTATCTTCTCTCAAGTTTACAAACAAGGAGAAGGAGATCTCTCCAGTAAAAACTGGAAATAGAAAGTTCTTTAACCGGTGGAACTACAACGATCAACTAAGTATGTATTTTTTGTTTTTATGTATATAAAATGATCCTGGTTAACAATCTATGTGATTGTATTTTATCATGATTATTATTTCTAACATTGGTATGGTTAAATATTTTTTTATGATATATGCATGCGTATATCTACAATTTCGGTATTGATGATTTTTGAATATGATACGTTGTTTTCCGAAGCCATTCGCGACTGTTCTTATTTAACAAGTTTTTTGATATGGTTTTTGAGAAATTGTCCTTTTTTTTGTCCTGAGGGTTTATGTATGTATATTGCATTTGCGTACGTGTATGTTCTTTACTCTTCTGGTTTCAAGCCTCTCACATATGTAAACAATGGCAAAACCACCGGCGTTTTGCCGCTGGTGATGATAGGTTGGTGACGCCACTGATTTGGCGTCACTACCGTGCAACACCGTTGGGTGTATACTCACACACCCATAAACGTAAATCGACGGAGAGGACATCGAAGGTTGATGGGTTGTAAAACATGGAAAATAGAAATGTTAAAAAAAAACCAGAAACGAAGCGCAGAGCAGAAGACTTATTCCTCTTGTATAACCCAAAAAGCACGTGGCCTTTCTCAAAAGGTAACAACAAGAGGACGTCATCTAAATAAATCTGAAAGAAAATTGCAACACGAAATTAAAGATTAATTGCATAATTAATCAACACAAGTAATTAACCCTAGAATTGCAACATACCATATTCAATAATTGGATGGATAAATACCTGAAAATTAGGGAAACATTGAATCCATTGTAATATTCTGTGAACCGGAGCGACAGAGACGCAGAGGATTGACTACTGCTATTCCGAACCTTAATTAGCAAAAGCACACGTACAGTTTTCAATAGGGAGACTGTATTTTAAAGGCTGGCTAGCAGTAGGGCCTCCTGTGCTTTATAATACATGGGCTAAGCCTACCTATCATAGCAGGCCCATGGACACAGGCCCAATGACACGTTAAAGAGAGAATTACCATTGACATCTAATTAATCGAGGTTTGTACAAAATTTTGTTTATTATGCTAGTCCACAATTATGATAAAATTCTATCATTCTCCCACTTGGACAGCATAACCAACATCAATGAACAAAAGAACCAAATCCCCAGATTAATATAACAATATGTGGCCACAATAGGATGTCAAAGTAAAACCAACAATCTCTCAATCATAAG
>JAOSBL010000005.1:36680764-36699400 GCA_027568915.1 Erythroxylum roraimae | reverse complement strand
TTACGTAATAAAATATATAATACAATTTAAATATATAACAAGGTAAGTCTTATTATTATATATGATATTATAATATATTTTAATATTTAAAAACTATTAAAAATATAATAAAATTAAGTTTTATTAATTTTTAATAATTAAATTGTTATCTTAACTTAATAAAGTATTAAAATTAAACAGTCTGAACTCACACCAACGTAATTTTAGAAATAAGTTTTTAGACATTAATTAAATACGTGATTATATTTTAGCAATAACATGTCCAATAATATGCAATCTTACTCTAATTAATAGAGAGACTATTTTTAGAAAAAAAAGATATGGATATTTTATTTAGGATATAATAAATATTATTTTAGTGATATTTTAATACTAAATTGTATAAAAATAACAATATAAAATTACTTCATGTTCTTTTTTAATACAAAACGTTGAAATGAAAAATGAATCTTAGCCGGTAGATGCACTACATAGGAACTCAAGATTGATTAACAATTGATAAATGTTCGAAAAACAGTATTTTTATTTTGGGAAATGACTGTAAATTTTTATTATTGCGAAGAAGGGCATGTGGTGGGAATTGTTTTTGCTTTTAGCTCCCCGACATCTTATAAATCCACAAAATAAGGACGACCAATAAGCAATTGGTTTGGGGGACAGGTGGCCCAATTCATGTTTGAGCATTATCAACAACACTCGGGAGTGGGCATTTGGGGATAAATTGAACGACGTGTACGGATATTAACCAATAGCCAATTATACTAAATGCATGTATTGTTTAAATTATTTAAAAATTATAACATGAGGAAAAAAAATTTATAACAGTAAAATATTAAAAAACGAATTTAATAAATTATTTATATTTATTTATTACTAATTTATGATTTAAGAATTTGATTTATTTATATACTTTTTAGAAATAGTCTCTTTACTAACAAAAAATAACGCTGCATACTATTAGACCCTCTCAAAATCTGTGTATCAACAGAATTGTTACTAGGTTATTGTTAGGGCCACCCAAATTGTTTTTATAAATTAAATTGTCAAAACAACATCATTTATCTATTAATTATCTAGCATGGGTTGGGTCGGGCTCGAAATTTTAAATAAATAGGGTTCGAGACTAGATCAGAGTTCTGGTCAACCTGGGCTGGGCTGAGTTCGAGCCCTGTTGCCATCCTTAGTAGTTATTGTTATTATTGTTGTTTATTTATATATTCTCTCTTCTTAATTATGAAATTTATATTATTTAAATATAAATGAGTATATTATTACGAAGTGTGAAGAATAATTTAAACTGAGAACCTAACACGTTATTTATCATGTAATTACTATAAAATTATTATTGATATCAAATTAGTGTATGATTTAACATTTTGGTTTATTTATATATTTGTTTTTTCAGCAGGCTTAAAAGTTAAAAGTGGAAAGAGCCAAATCTACGAATGTCGGCCAAGGCGAAATGATTGTGAAACAAGTGGCCAAGAGGGCAGGCAGCCGAAAAAGGAACAATCTCATAAACCAATTGTTTAATTCCCCTAAATTGGTGGAATTGAAATCCTTAAAATGTCCGATTACCGAAACAACAAAAGAAATCCTTAAAAAATGAAAAAAAATTGGGGACAGAAAAGAAGAGAAGTTGAAGTTGCATGATTCGTACGTTCAAGGCCAAGTCGCCTCACTCTTAGATTTGGCACATGCGTTAGACATGATTCGTATGTTTAAGGCCTAGCCGACTCTAGGTTTTGACCGGTCTCCCCTCGGTTCATTATTACACTTTGTATGAACCATTTTTTTCAAAAAAAAATTTAAAATGGAAATAAGAAAAGTTACATAATATTAAAAGAGAGCTCGGTCCTTGACATATTCTCTGGGAGGAGAAAGTGACACTTAATAGGTGTATTTACAAAATAAGTGACCCCAAGATTAAAGTGACCAGTATAGGTCGTCAGTCAGTCCGTGCATCTATTGCTCTCACGATAAACATGTCGATGAGTAACAATCTAATTTTTAAAAAACAAAGCATAAATACTCCTAACGATGGGGTTGAGAACCGTAGCTCAATGGGATGCCGAGGAGAGAAGAGCGATCACATATGCTGTAAATATTTCTGTAAATATACATGCAACTTACACTTAGTGCATATTTAGTGAAGCTTTTGGAGGGTAAATAAGTACCTTTTTTTTACCACAAAAGTTTTTTTAAGAAAAATGGGTGTTTGGCTGTAAAATAAAAAATCACTTTTTTAGTAGATATAACTTTTTTGGCAGCTAAAATACAGCTTGTTAATTTGGGGTTTTAAAAAAACACTTTTTTAGTAGATTTTTCAGGTCAGTTAATGAGCATATTTTTTAGTCTCTTTTGTCCTTATGTTCTACATATAATTCTCACAATACCCACAAACCCATCTTCATATTTATTTTGATAATTATATAATATTATTTGATTTTTTATATGTTTTAATATTTATTTTTGATATTATTATAATTCATATAAAAAATTTAATTGGATATATTTTTATTTATGTTTTATATGGTTTAAAATTATATAATAATTAATATATTGTGCTTTACATATTGTTTAATATGCTTTAAATAATATTTATATGCATAAATAATTTTTATTATTAAGTAAAAAATAATTAAAATTAGAAGTCCTTTTATTTTTATGTTGCTAAACAGTTTATTATATAAAGCTAGTTGAGAAAAACCCTTTTTTTTTATGACAGCTTAAAAAAGTTCTCCTAAAAAACATTCTACCGATAAAAACTGTACTCGTATAACCGCATGCAAACATACATGTATTAAAATATGGATTAGCAAGTTAATTATATCAACTATGATAATCACAATGGACAAGTAATGAAAGCTATTTGCTCTTATCATGTTTTCTGGCCTCCTCCTCCTTCTTCCCTTCTCTATCTTTCTTTGTTCTTCACTCCACAATAGGCGACATCCTCCTTCTTCTCCAACTCTCTTTCTTTCTCGAACGCCTAGCCGGCCTCAGGAGATTCTCTATTCGGTTATCCAAACACAACCCATTTCTTTTTTTTTTTAATTATTATTACAAATAGTAATATTAGTTTTTTAATTCCCAGTCCTTTTATTATAATAACTGTTTCCTTCTCACAACACACAAATCCATCAGCTCAACTCTCGAGTCGAGTCCCTCCTTCCTTATCGTCCTCTCCCTTCTGTTTCTTTTTCATTTTCACTCTGTTGTTGTTTGTTAGACGGTCATCGTACGGTGTTGTTGAGGAAGGAAAACTAACCAACGAACGGAACCAAATGTTGGATCTTAACTTGAGTGTGGCAGTTTCTGGGGAAGAGAGTAGCTCCGGGGAGAGGAAGAGAAAGCTTGTAGAACTTTCCACTGCTTCCCACCAAATGGAGAGCTCCGGAAGCTTCAATTCCTCTTCCGTCGTCAGTGCCGTCGCCGTCGCGGCCGGCGACGAGGACTCCTGCTCCAACGCCAACGCCAACGCCAACGCCGCCGAGGACTCTCTCGCTCTTACTTTTGGTGTCTTCAGCAAGGACACCGGTGGTGATCGGACTATCCAGCTTTTTCCCGTGAATGGCGGCGCTGACGTGGCTCGCTCTCGTTGTTTGGATCTTGGGTGGAAGGAGGGGGGCTACGGTGCAACCGCCGAGCAGAGGATCGCAGCTCAGAGGCCTCAGGTGAAGAAGAGTCGGCGTGGCCCCAGGTCGAGAAGCTCGCAGTATCGTGGCGTTACTTTTTATCGCCGAACTGGTCGCTGGGAATCACATATCTGGTTACTTGATCATTTCTTCATTTTAATGTTTTATAAATTATAGTGAAGCTTGTTTCTTGGTCTAGTAAAGTTTCTAATTAGCATCGTTTTTGGTGCTTTTGTTGGTACAGGGACTGTGGAAAACAAGTGTATTTGGGTAAGCAAACAAACAGTTTCTATTTTTCAGGTAGTCCTTCTTAATGTATGTATTGATTATTCATTTGCTTTTTCTTTTCCTTTATTTTTTTTGGAATTTCAGGAGGATTTGACACTGCTCTTGCTGCAGCGAGGTGAGGCATTAGATTGTAGTTTGTTTAGTTCATTAAGATAAGTTGATGGTTGTGTTTATGTTTGATTCATTTGGGGTTTTGGTTTTCAGGGCGTATGATCGAGCAGCGATCAAGTTCCGTGGAGTTGATGCGGATATCAACTTCGATGCGAGTGATTATGGGGATGATATTAAGCAGGTGGGTTTTTTCAATTCATGTTGTTTCCTCTTTGTTTGTTTCGTAAATGTCGTGTTAAAAAAAAGAATTACGGAGATAATGGATGTTGGGTTGACTTTGATTTGCGTGCAGATGAGTAATTTTACCAAGGAGGAGTTTGTGCATATTCTTCGTCGGCATAGCACGGGGTTTTCAAGAGGAAGCTCTAAGTATAGAGGAGTTACCTTGCATAAATGTGGGCGATGGGAAGCTCGTATGGGGCAGTTTCTTGGCAAGAAGTGAGAATTCTGTTGTCAATGTGCATGGCTTGATTGATTTGTCTGTTTTCATTTTCTGAGCATTATGGTTTTGTCCTCATTGTGATTGCACTTACAAAACTTGCATTCATCTTGTTATTGTCTCCCTAATCTATATGTTATTTTGTCATAAAGTAGGAGATGAACTGAGAACTTGAGATGTTTCGGATGCCTATTCTGTTGGTTTTTTATTGGTGTTGTTCATTTTTTGCCTGCAGGTACATTTATCTTGGGTTGTTTGACACTGAGATAGAGGCTGCAAGGTCCTAATGATATTGAAATTGGATCTTTGTTTAAATGAATGTCTTAACGCCAGTCTTGCTCAGCTGCTTAATTTCAAGTGGGATGTTGGATTTTGTTATGTGAACAGGGCGTATGACAAAGCTGCCATTAAATGCAACGGAAGCGAAGCGGTGACCAACTTTGAGCCAAGCTCTTACGAAGAGGAGATAATATCCGAGACTAATAGTGGTGGTTCACTTCTGATCTCTGTATTGTGAAATTCTTAATTAGGCAATTAGCTTTTTGTTTATGTCCCGAAGACCCGTAACCTTGATGCAGATGGCATCCAAAACCTTGATTTGAACTTGGGGATTGCACCTCCTGATGTATATGATGGTTCAAAGCTAAACAGCAATATAGAAGCGTTTTCTCTTGAAAATGGCTGGGTTGATGTTTCTGGGAGGGCATCAGGGGTAATATAAAAATCTGATTTTCTATTTTCTCAGTTCTTAGGCGATATTCTATACCTTCAGATCTTCCTTATTCGATATTTCACTTGTAGCTTACTTAAAGAATGAAGACCATGGTCCTAGATCTATTCACTTTATTTTATATCCTTTCAGATCCTGAGCTTTGCTTCCCCAGCAGCAAAGAATCAGTTGCTGCATAGCCCTGCCATGGCATCAGATCACCCTCATACCTGGACTGGTATAAATTCCAGTTTCTTGCCCATCTATAAGGTAATGTCCTCTTGAGCTACTTTTCATTCACCTAACATGTTTTTATTTAATCATAAAAATAAATAAACTTTCTGTTTGGTTGTTGGAGTTTTTTTACTAAGTTTTGCATTTCACATGCGCTCCCTGTCAGAGCCTTATCTCTTGTGAACTTTTTGAGACCATATACTCCATAAATGTACCATCATAGGACGCAAGCAAAATTCGTCAAAAACAAGTCGAAGGAGAAACTTTATGCGGAGAATCTGAGGTTTCATTTATCTACTTTATGTACAGGCAAGAGCAATAGAGAAGAGTGTGGAAATGGAGTTGCTTGCAAAATGGGCAAGGCAAAGCCAAGGGTTTTCAAATCAACACCCTCTCTTCTCTACTGCAGCATCATCAGGATTCGCTTCTTCAACAATTACTGCACCTTCAGCTGCAGCTGGTCAACTTCGGTTTCTTAATTGAACAACTCTCCAATAGTCAACATCTTTTTTCTTTTTGGCTGCAGTAACCAATAGCTGACCTGTATTCCCCATTTCTTCTTAAAGCTGGAAAGATCTAAAAAGCTCGTGGTAGCCACAATTCAGGACTCTTATGGGTAGCATAGAAAGAAAATAGTCAGACTTCTAATCATATTCATACGTTCAAGCTGCAACTTGTCTACGAGGATTTATTATTCGCAGCAACTCATTTTCCTTTTTTGTGAAACCATATATAATATGCAGAAAGTTTGACCAATTGGCATGAGAAAGTTTTCTATATTCAAATCCTGCTCTGGCCCATAATTCTCCTTCATTTTAAATTGTTCTCTTAACCAATTGAATGAGGTCTCCAACCAAGTTGCATGAATTGATCTCACACACCTTGCTTTTAGTCTTAGGGCTGACATCTTTTAACCAATTGAATGAGGTCTCCAACCAAGTTGCATGAATCGATCTCGCACACCTTGCTTTTAATCTTAGGGCTGACATACCAAGCTGTGAATGTAAGCCGAAGGGTACAAGAAGCTGTGGTCCTATTTCCCGTTTAAAAGAATGTAATGGCTAGTCCCATAAATTACAAGCCAAGTGTACAAGTTGTGGTCATTTCCTGTCATGGGACCCCTTTTTTGCCTTGGTTTTATGTAAATTCCGCATTCCTCGGCTTTGCTTAGGACAGTAGCCCTTACAGAGGGTGAAAAAGGGACACGTCTGTCCTAACCATGAAAAGAAGTTTGTACTTTTTGCCCTTACATACACATTACATGAGCACATAGTAACAGTAAATAACTTTCATTATTATATAATGGGGGCCTCTCATATCACTTTCTTTAAACACTCGTTTTTTACCTTCTCCATATAGTCTTTTTGCCAGTTGGCTTTCTCTGCTTCTTTTCTTGTACATTTATTTATTGGGACAGACAAGTACATGGCCTCTCTCTGCGTGCAGACTGCAGTGCATAGAGGGGACTTAGGTTGTACCAGAATGCGATAAAGATACAAGAGGCGTTTTCCACGTTGGGTTTTGTACTATTCTCTTATTGAACTAGCTCCATTTTGTCTGGGTTTTGAAAGCGTTTCTTCTCCTCCTGTTCTTGTTCCTGTATAAGTCTCTTCCTTGGCCCAGTGGCAGTCACCTCTTTTATAGCTTTGCCTATTTATTGATCACGCACAACCCTAAAAAAGTGGGATCAGATATTTTTTCCAGTTGGGATGTCAACTTTGATTCCGCCGTTCATTTCGATTTTGGCCTGAATTAATCGGACCACGAGTAGGTCATGAGTTAAAAATAGTCAACCCGACCGAGTTATGAGCGAAAATTGAGTTGAGCATGGGTTAGTTTGATCTAGTCCGTGACCTGATCGTCATTTCAAAAATAATGTTATTTTTTAAATTTAAAAAAAATTTAAGATGAGCCGAGTTCTATCTCTATCAGTTGGGCCACGAGTTACCCTAGCTCGTAGTCCGGCCGCTCTATTGACATCCTTAGTTCCCGTTAATTTATTTTAATTTTGTGCCAGTTAATCCCACATAAATATGTGGACAAAATAAACTTACATATGTTTAGAATACGATTTTAAGGGGAAAAAAAAAAGAAAGAGGTTCCTCATGTGATAGGTAGAATTTTTTTTAAAGAGTTTCAACTTTTCTTCCTCCTCCAAGGCCATGATTTGGATATAAGATGAATAATCACGTAAGAAGTAATTGAAATTTAAATGACATATATTTATTGTATATTATTTAAATTAATAATACAATTATATTTAGTATAATATATTATTAACTTATTTTCCCATACTCGCTTAGTATTTATGATGATGATGAATATCAACTTATTTTTATAAAAAATTGTAATTTAATATGATAGTAAATTAAGTCTTTAATTAAAATTTTCTTATTATGTAATATTATTGATAAATAGACAATTAATTTCTTATTTCATTTTATAGTTTATATTTTAAAAATAAATAATATTTAATTTCCGGATGATTTTTACTATTGATAAATAAAATTACAATGCTTCTTATTATTTACAATAAAATAATAAATAAAATAAATATTATTACATGATTATAACTATTATATAAATTAACTTATTATGAGTGTAATTATATATTAAATAAACATTTTGATTGAATACTCAAATTTACAATCATTTTTAAACATATATATATATATATATTAAACAAAAATAAATTCATATTGATAAAGTTTGTTTATAGTATTTAATAGAAGTAATGAGAAATATTACATATTATTATGTTTTTAATATTAATATTATAATATTAATAATCAATAATTTTAATAAATATTTAATTTTAAATAGAATAGAATAAAATAAAATCAACTAATATTACATATTATTATGTTTTTAATATAGAATCAATAAATCAATTTATTTGAGACATACCGCCCTTATGGTTTATTAATTTTCAATCACCTCTATAACACGACTGTTCACATAGCCGCCTACTTCAGCTCTTTCTCTAATCTGCACTGTTCACATAGTTGCCTACTTCAGCTCTTTCTCTAATCTGCTGTCAACTTAATATCATTGTTTGGACCAAAAGTACCAAAATCACAGAAGGAACTTGAGGGTTAATCAGCAAAACCTTTCCTTTTCCTGCCAAACAAAATCATCCTGACAAGCCTGGAGAAGTATCCTATGCAGATGCAGATATATATAAATGAACATGTATTAATCTCAGTTTAACTACTAATGACTCGCTAATTTGTCTACTTTGCCTACTAATGACTTACCAATATGTCGGCCTGTCTGTCTTAATGGTTGTTACTAAATTATAGTGCAGTTGCTACAGCTTAGGACACCGCCTGTAACTATTTCGAACGGACAGGTGTCCCACAGTATCATGTCACCATGCACGTAAGCTCTGGAATTGTAGCCTTTCGCTTTTGCTTTTTCACATCATGCGCTTTAGCATTCGTTGGTATGTTTTACCAGTTGGTCTAAAGAGTAGAATGTTTAGGCTTTATCATGGAGACCGCATGTCAAATCGATCCTCCATTGATGGGTCATGTCAAGGGCTATCGTGTAAGCTATTTATCATTGCTCAGTCTGGCCTTTTCAAGGTTATACAAATTACAGTGTCCTGTCAACGTAAAAAGTCCAGTGAGGAGCACAAGCGTATCTATTTCAGCACATTTTGTGCATGGGATTTTATCCTTTTGCTTGGTTGATTCTTGTGGAGGATCTTCCGATTTGTCTATTGGAAAACCAGTTGATCAAACAAGAGGCTTATAGTCTAAAGATGTAGATAGTGAAGTTTAGGGGAAACAGGTACTCAGCAGAGGAGCAACCTCAAATTGGACTACCATAACCCATCCAAAACAGGAATCACAATAAGCTGACTGGTGATTTAAATTTAGATGTTTTCAATTAAAAAAAAGCATTATTTTATATATTTAATTTTTAAAAAATTATTTTAAAAAAATTAGTATAACCGGCACATGACGGGCCTATTGCCATCCTTATTCCCAGATTATTGCACTAGGAGATTGACATAAGACACACTTATACTATTCCCTTGGAAGTGTTTATTCATCAATCTGGTCAAAAAAGAGAAGGATGTGTGTTTTGATCTCTGAGATAATATGTTTATAGGCTTAACAAACAGCATTGCCGATATGATGATTGATGACAGTGTTTCTTGCATTACATAGAAACTATGAATCTAAAGACTTGCTCATCCTTTTCAACACCATTCTAGCTTCAGATTTCTTCTATCTTGAAAAGAAGATTTGTTATATCATGAAGACCGAGAAGCAGCTGCCAGACTTTTCTCCTTTTCATCTAACACTTGAAACTTTATTGTTGCATTCTTCTACAGGCTCTCAGAAGTAGTACTCATAGGTTGCTCAGATTACCTGACAGCAGAAGAACAAAACCTATGTCCAGAAGTGTTCTTTCTCTTTGATAATGCAAACTAGATATTTCGCCATATGAAAATGGAACCGGCAATGTTTCTTGTGTTTGAACTCTTCAGTCAGAAAAGTGATCTGTAAAACAGCCAATGCACTCCTGTGGAACAGAAATATTTTGTTGAAACTTACCACAAGATCACCCCAGAACGCACACAAAGATCTGTTCCAAGCCAGATCAGCGTCTCTGCGAGATGATGAACTTCACTTATTATAAACATGATTAACATATGGAGACAATATGGGGGCAAAAGAATGGAACTTACTAACCATCTGAGATACAAAATGTTTAAATCCCTATTCCAACAGAGGAAGCTTCATCATATGGTTTGCCAGTTCATCTACTTAATTCAAGCGGTTCCAGTACCAACAAGAATCACATTGCAAATCCTTTATGATATAGATTGCTTGAACTTGACATCTGATACTTCAAATTGTCACGAACTGAAATAGATTTATCAAATCCCGGAGCAAATGCCAGTTGTTGAGACAGACCTAGATCACTTGCACTTGTGACCTCATTCCAACCACTCCAGTGCCCACTTGACGCGTGCAAGGTTCTAAGCTGCTGAGCTTTCAGTTGTGCAAGCAAGGATGGGTTATCAGAAGCAGACCAACCCAAAAAACTTGATGTAAGGCTGTATGCATCATCTGGGGAAGAGATTTTACTTATAAAATAGTCTGGGAAACTTGGATTCTGGTGTGCAGGAACTGATTGCTGCATCTGTACCTGAAACTCTACATTGTGACCTTGCAAGTGTTGAGATGGAGATAAAGCTGGAGCCATATCAAATCCCATGTTATTCAACCGTGATGCATGAAGCCTTTGACCTATACCCTCTATGGTAGGATCAGTGAATTGAGGATAATTGAAGCTGTCAACATTGCTCATCAGTGGTGCAGAATTTTGTAACCCATGATTGGCTGGAAAGTTAAATTATTTTTAGAGTCCTTCAAACCAAAAATGAGAAAGGTACAACCGTGACAACATAATATACAAACCAGATTGAAGTGAAGCACAGTGCAATCTCTCATGAATAGGAAACCCCGAAGATATTGCTGTATTTGGCACTACAAATCCTGCTGGTGGTGAAGTTGGAGCTTGGAAAACTGCACCAAGGTATTGATTGAAACAAAATCTAAGAATCACTGTTTCCCAAAATATCAGGAAGATTAAATATTATAGATTATATGATGCACCATCTCTATTACAAAGAAAAATTCCAGCATTGCTAAACAAGAAACTGGAGCCCTAAGGTCAACAATGCTTTCATTCCATATACACCGTCCTCAAACACATCAAAAATTTTCTTATTCTGTTGAGCAGCAAGACTGGCATAATGCAAGAAGCAATGTTCTTCTAGGTCTCAATGAAATTGAAATACATTCCAATGTTAAATTCATGAGAGGAGAGGATGCACAAAATGTTCAAAGTCAAGCCAAATTGAAACAGGAGAAACGAAAACTGCTGCCTTACGTTATTGCTTCAACTGATAGAAACAAGGTGTAAAACACTATAGCAAAGTCAATATACCACAAGACACGTTGAAAATTATGACATAACATTAAAAAGCTTTATGCAAGAAACATAGAAAAAAGCACAGATCAAAATTGATGTAGCTCACCAGGAAAGCTAGATGTATGAAGGTGGCTGCCAAGAAAATCAGTGGATTCAATGATATTCCTATTTGAAGACGTAAAATGGTCCTTCTTGTCTCTGGTTTCAGTTATCGTGTTTTCACGAAATTGCTTCCAACCAGGCACTTGATTAACAAAATCATCCTCTCTGGCAAAAGAGAATCTTGACTGACTGCAATGTTGAACTTTTCGTAAACTTGGTATGTTCAGGGATTCATACTGCTTATGAGTCTTGGTCAAGAACAACATTAAATTCTCAGGTAAGGTCAATAGATCTTCCCATGCATTCCCATCCATATCCAAGACACTAGAGATAATGCTGGCCTCCCCATTATCTGAAGCAACTTTCTGGTCATTAAAAACTACAGGATTATCACCCATTCCCAAGTACTTCTCTTGATCCAACTCAGACAACATGCTGGAGTTGTTAGAAAGACAATTGGCCAGAAAATGAGATTGGTTGTCATAGAATATGTTAGACAATATTGGGTTGCCAACTGTGCATGAAATCGCACCATCTTTTACAGACATGGCACTTGCACATGCACCGACAATGCTACTACCATCATCATTGCCTTGCTGCCAAGGATGGTAGCTAGAGAATTTCCGATTCTGATTTGACGAAGATGAAGAGGACACACATGGTGGATGACGAGTTCCTTCAAAACCCTTGAGCTTCTCATCATCAAATCCCAACAGATCTTCAACCATGGTTAGTCCCCTAGGTGATGTGGAGGTGGAAGGCTCAGTACATATGTCTGGTATGCTTTCTTTTGAACCATGGTTGCTTGAGTATTCAACAATAACTGGAGACAAGCACTCATTCTTAGTCACACCACCAACACTGATTGATGATAATCTAGGGGCAAGCCCCTGAAAAATCTCACATGTACCAAATCTTTCATCTTTGAGGGGACTTAGAGAACCAGACGGGTTGGTGAGATTTGAAGGAATGTTATCAGCAAGTGAGTCTCCAGCAACATCCTGTGATGTGGGTTGACAAGGTATAAGGTTGTTTGGTGTTAGGAAGTCATCCCCTGATCCACAACTTTCATTAGTTATCACGGTTGGCTTTGCATCACTAAATCTTTCAAAATTCTTAACTTTTGGTCTTAACCCTTGGGTACTGTTTGGAGTTTTGGAAACGTGATCACTGGATCCACCAGCTGACAAACTTGTCACCAGTGGTAGCCCAGCAGAGGCACGCATGACCCTGACAATACATATTAAAATAAATGGCAAGTCAGATTTCCTAGAAGATAAATTTGTACGCTAAGGCAACTAAGCTGCCACAAACCACCAAAACCTATACCATGAGGCTGTGCCAGGAGGTTCATTAGATCTTTCAGTACCATTATCCATACAAGATCTACTATCCTGGTTTCTATCAGTACGCTGGAAAGAAAAGGAGAAGACATCAGATTGTAAGCAGACTGCAAAGCTCAACTTCCACAACAGAATATCAGGATAAATTATTTCTACACAAGTCCACCTAAGAACGGAATGCCTTAAGCAGAAAGGATACTGGAGAGCTCAAATCCTTAATTGCACTGTATAAGATAATGCTGCAATACACAATAACTGGTCTCTGAGACATATCTTATTTACAGGCAACCACCAATGGTAACTAAGTTTCCTTCAAAGACAGTACACGACTAAAATTCTTACATTTGACAAAATTTTGGAGTCAAGTTTGGTCGGTGATGACATGTTTCTATTGGTCAACTCATTAGCTGGAGGTGGTAAAACATTTCCAGGATGCCGGTGAAAGTTATTTGCTTCGCCGATAATTTGTTGAATTCTACTCCTTTAATAACACAAGTAACATTCAGTACATTTAAAGACAAGGAACTGTTAGTAGACAAGGTCTTTTGATATCAGAGATCACAAACAAGAAGGAGAAAAAAGATAAGGGAAAATGCAATCACCAATAATTTGTTGTAGTATAGCTTCTATCTGCTCAGAGTGGTGTGTGAGTGTGAGAATGCACAAATTTCCCCCCCAATTAATATCATACAATACAGGAAACGAAAATTATAGAAATTATATGAGACGTAATGAAGGGTTAGCTAGCAGTATATTATTGTTTCTGCATTTGGAATAAACTTCAATATAGTTCTCTTTATAACCAAGTGCAATTTATCCAATTGCAAGAAAGCAATTAAATATCTTAAAACAGAAATTGAGGTCAATTGGCGTCATCTATTTAGGTTATGAATGGTATGAAATTCAAAACTAACACCGCAAACTATACCTTGTAAAAGCTGAAACTAGATCATCTTTGGTAAAACTATCTTCCTCAGAGCCAAAGTCGTGCAAATATAAACAATCAGGAATGCTGCAAGGCTGGAATAAACAAAGCATTAACATATTAACAACAAAGGCATTGCAGATTGCAGGCTTATAATGATAAGCAAATGGATGATTATATAGGATTTTATTAGTATTTAGCAATAGCCTCGTAGGAAACTACAAGAACCAAAGCTACCAGCCAACAATGGCCCCTCAAGCTTTCAGCTGAGACAATACAAAGAGAAAAGATACCCCCTCTGTACTACCCCATTCCTTTACATATTCTCCTCTCTGTCCTCTAACTAATTCTTGCCTAACCGTTAGCTAACTCATCATTCCCTGCCTTAGTGATTCTTCTGGAATATGTTAACATGGGTTTGTGGCCCATGTTCGGTTCCTTCCCCTCTTTCTCCTAGAGTAAGTCAATATGGGTTTATGACCCATATTGCTATCAATTCCGCCTCCTGCGAAATCTGCCTTGTCCTCAAGGCAGAAAGAAGGAAACTGCTGTTGCAGTTGGACAGCAGCTGTCCAGGAAGCTTCTTCAATGGGTTTCCCTTTCCATAGCACAAGCCATTCGACAATCTGCTCTTGATTCTTCTGGACAGTTCGTTCAGCTAGGATTGCTTTGGGAGCAATAGGTTCAGTGGAGTCGACCTCTAGGCCTGAAGGAAGAGTTGGCTCTGGCACATGTTTCCCTATCATCTTTTTCAGCTGAGAAATGTAAAATACCAGATGAACTCTGGAAGTGTCAGGAAGAGCCAACTTGTAGGCCACAGTCCCAACCTTAGCTATCACTTGAAAGGGTCCATAAAATCGGGCTGAAAGTTTAGGACAGATTCGCCTGAGGTTGACCATACACCACCTCAAAAGGGGTTGTGGCAGTTGCGGAGTGAAAAGAGGTGTTATACCAAAATTCAGCCTAAGAGAGCCAATTATGCCACTGTTTTGGTTGCTCAGATACAAAACATCGGAGATAGGTTTCAAGGTACCTATTGACCACCTCGGTTTGCCCATCCGTTTCCGGATGATAAGAGGTGCTCATTCGAAGAACCGTTCGTTGCAACCTCCAAATTTCCCTCCAAAAATTACTAACAAAGATTGGATCCCGGTCACTTACAATTGTCCTTGGAATGCCATGGAGTTTAACCACCTCCTTAACAAAACAATCAGCTACAGCCTTGGCAGTAAAAGGATGTTTGAGAGGGATAAAATGTGCATACTTTGATACACTGTCCACTACTACCATAATGACCTCAAATCCTTGGCTTTTCGGCAAACCCGTTATAAAATCCATCGAGATGTCTTCCCAAACTGAATTGGGAATAGGAAGAGGTTGAAGTAACCCAGCTGGGGCAAGAGTTTGATACTTGTGTCTTTGGCATACTTCACACTCCTTCACAAACTGCAGAATCTGTTTTCGCATTCCAGCCCAATACAAACAACCAACTATCCGTTTATAGGTTTTAGTAAACCCGAAATGACCTCCTGTAGGAGTAGAATGGAATTCTTGCAAGAAATCTGGAATGAGGGAGGAGATTTGACGCAAAACTAACCTGTTTCCTTTGAACAACAGCCCTCCTGACAAGTGGAACTCTATTTCGGCTGTAGGATGAGCTTGGAGTTTCTGCAGAATTTCTGACAGCCATGGATCTCTTTGATATTCTTCTTGTAACTTAGCATAATCGACCAAATTAGGTGATGAAACCAGATCGTGAAATTCTGGTTCCACTGGTACACGCGATAAGGCATCTGCTGCCTTGTTTTCTGGTCTCGGCTTATAGAACACTTCAAATCGGAAGCCCATCAGCTTAAACAACCAATGGTGTTGATCAGGGGTATTTAACCTCTGTTGTAGGAGATGCTTCAATGTTTTGTGGTTGGTGTACACCTTAAATGATCTCCCCAAAAGATAATGCCTCCAATGTTGTATGGCTAGCACTAAAGCCATAATCTCCTTCTCATACACTGATTTAGACATCGCAGTAGCAGATAGGGCCTTGCTAAAATAAGCAATAGGTTTATTTTCCTGCATAAGAACAACCCCCAATCCAAAACCAGAGGCATCGCACTCCACAATAAATTCCATACAGAAATCCGGTAGAGTGAGGATCGGAAAACAAATTAGACAATTCTTCAACTCGTCAAAGGCTCCTTGAGCTTCGGAACCCCGAGAGAAGTTGTCTTTCTTGGTGAGTTCAGTGAGGGGTCGAGCGATCTTCCCATAATCTTTGATAAATTTCCGATAATACCCGATGAGACCAAGAAACCCTCTCACCCCGATCACATTCTTCGGTATAGGCCAATCTTTAACACATTGGATCTTGATAGGATCCGTTGCAATACCTTCAGCTGAAATAACATGTCCCAAATACTCAATGGATTGTTGTCCGAATAAGCATTTTTTTTTAATTGGTAAAGAAATGACGCTCAATTAAGAGCTGTAAAGCTTGTTCCAAGTGTTTGAAGTGCTGCTGCCAACTTCTACTATAGATCAATATGTCATCGAAAAATACCAGCACACTTTTCCATAGAAGTGGTCTAAAAACCGAATTCATGGTAGATTGAAATGTGGATGGGGCATTCATAAGTCCAAAAGGCATAACTAAGTATTCATAATGGCCTTCATGAGTCTGAAAAGTTGTTTTATGAATATCCTCAGTCTTGATTCGAATTTGGTGAAAACCGAACTTCAAATCAATCTTAGAGAAGTACTTCGAACCATGCAATTCAACAATAAGCTCATTGATAGTAGGAATTGGGCGCTTATCAGGAATGGTTACCTTGTTCAGGGCACGATAATCTACACACATTCTCCATGAATTGTCCTTCTTTTTAACTAGAATTACCGGACTGGAGAAAGGGCTAGTGCTGTGTCAGATTGCACCTAATTCGAGCAATTCCCTGACTTATTTTTCAATCTCATCCTTATGGTTATAGGCATACCTATAAGGACGTACACTCACTGGATTGGTTCTATTATATAGAGTAATGGCGTGATTGTGACCCTGCAAAGGAGGAAGACCCTTCGGTTCTTGGAACACCAATCTGTTTGCTTGCAATACTAAAGTTAATTCCTGAATTTGGACTGGAATTAAGGTGGTACTAGTCTCAAAAACCAACACACCGACCTCACCCCTTTGCTGTTCATTCTCGAATTCCATCGCAATGGAGTGAAGCATCCCTTGCAAGGTAGAAATTTGTTGGTGCTGCTTATACCTTGCCCCCTCAAGGTGACTACTTCTTTCCCCTGCTCAAATCCCCATTTCACTGTTTTCTGCGTGAAGTCTACCCTCACCTCTCCCAAGGTTTCCAACCATTCTGCACCCAAAACCAGGTCTATTCCCCCCAATTGAAGAATATATGCATCAATCAGTAGCTCCACATTCCCTACTAACACCACAAGTCCCTTACACCGACCTTGTGAGAAGCATTTGGTTCCATTACCCAATTTCACCCCATAGGACTTGGTTGGAGTCACAGTCAAACCCAAGGTGGCTACTAAGTCTTGGGAAAGATAATTGTGACTTGCCCCACTATCAATGAGGAACAAGATTGGAACTCCAGCTAGCTTGCCCTCAATTTTGAGAGTCTTAGATTGACAATCTCCCCATACTCAACTACTTGACAAACCATTTCTCATGCCTCACTAGTTTCGGTCTCCTCTCTGTCCCCTATACCTGATGGAAGCCCTTCTTCTTCGTCATTCCTCTCCCAAATCAGTAATCGTAAATGCTTATCAAGGAAAACATGGGTAGGACTATAGTGTTGTCCACATTTAAAACATAACCCTTTAGCTCTTCGATCCATTAGTTCCTGATAAGAGAGGTTTCGGGTCCCCTTTTCTCGCCCTTCGACAGCCTTCTCCATGCCGGGTCTCTGTTCAACTCCACCAGTAGGATGCACCGGGGTCAGGCCACGTTGGGTCGCATACTGCCCCAGTTGCAACTACCCATGGTCGGTTTGGGGGGTCCAAACCTCGGGACATCTACGGATCTCCAGCCCGTTGTCGGCTTGTTAGTCTTCGATGGAGCTAGTTTGCGCTCCACCGCTCGCGCCGCAGAGATCATCTTATAGCGGGAAGAAGGATCCAAAGCTAAAACCTCCAACCTTATATCTTCTCGTAATCCCCTAAGAAAAGACCCATATACTGCTCTTCGAGAAGAGGAGGAACCTGAGCCATCAGCATCTCAAACGTTTCCACGTATTCATCCACAGTGCCCTGCTGCGTCAACGTCTTCAACTGGGAAAAAGGATTGCCGATGTAGTGATCTCCATACCGATCAAACAAAGCTCTTTTGAAGGTCTCCCAATCCAACTCGGGCTTCGACGCTAGGAGAACCTTTAACCAGTGCCATGTCATGCCTTCCATGCAAATCTGAGCCAGCTAAACTCGAAGTTTTGGTGGGGTACCCTGAACGGTGAAGTACACTTCTGCACGAGAGACCCATCCTACCAGGTCGTCACCTTGGAATGGAGGGAGCTCTACCCGCTTTGCTCAGAGCTGGTACTCTTCCGACGTCATGGAGGTGATGCCGCTGCCTTCCACTGTCGTCTGTACCGACTTCCCACATTCAACCGAGCTCGATCCTGCCTCCGGTGATTGATGTGCAATTCGACGTTGGAACCCCTCTAGCATTTCGGCGTGCATCGCCGCTAATGCCCTGGAGAGGTCGTCGACACCTTTATGTAAGTTCCCTAGTTGGACCGTATGGTCTAATAGTTTCATCTCTACTGCTATCATACGAGCATCCATTACTTCCCACTTCTGTGACGCCATTCTCGTTTGCATACATTGGGCCTCCTAATGAAAGCACCAATGATAAGCAAATAGATGATAATATAGGATTT
>JAOSBL010000005.1:36654467-36667090 GCA_027568915.1 Erythroxylum roraimae | reverse complement strand
ATGGGCCATCGTGTAATTAATTGCTACAATGCTATTATATCCATAATTATCAATTATATAATAATTCAATCTTGAAAATTTTAATAATTTTTTAAAAAAATCTTATTAGTAATTTTAAAACATAGTTTTTAAAATAAGAAGTTTATGTTTTTACTCAAAAATAAACATTAAAATATAAATACACAAATAAAAATTCAGCTGATTCACAGGGTCTAGAAAGTTTCAAAAATACATAACTTTACTCCTAATTATTAGAGGAACTGTTTCAAAACGAAAACACTAAAATACATAGGGGTGAGCATTATTCTTAATTCGGGTAATAAAATTGCTAAAATTCGGGTAAATCGGGCCGGGTAAGTTCGGGTAAAGGGCAATTCGGGTTCGGGCCTGGTAAGATGGAAAAATTTTTGGGTTACCCAATTACCCGAATTAGGGTCCATTTTTGTCATTCTAGTAACTCTTCTCTCAGCATTATTCAGGTAATAAAAATGCTAAAATTCGGGTAAATCGGGGCGGGTAAGTTCGGGTAATTGAAAATTCGGGTTCGGGCAGGGTAAGATAAAAAAAATTTCCGGTAATTCAAGCTTTACCCGAACAGTACAAATTGGGCCCGAATTGCTCGAATGCTCACCCCAAAAAATACAAATATTGGGTATAATAATTTTGTAAAGTCTTAAAATACGCTTAGATTAAACTAGAAATTAAAATAAACAACAACAACAACACCAACACTAATAATAACAATAACAAACTAATAAAAGTTTCACTGACACGTGAAGTTTGAATAAACCTCGTAGTATTGATTTCCGGTGGGAGAAAAATTATCATATCTCTGCATTGGATTCCTAATGTTAGTTTTGTTTCTATTTGGTTAATTAAAACGACCGAGATAACTAATTTGAAGACCTAATGTACTATATCACTATTATAAGACACCAACATTGACTACATTTGTAACTAATTTGCAATAATTTAATAAATTGGAATGTCGGAGTGATAAGAACAACCGAACCAATGACAAGAACATTGCTGCGAGTAAAACTGGTAGGAACGGGGAGTGTAACTGACTTAGGAGCAAAGCGGATATCAGAATTCAGCCCACTCTCTCACAGCGCGTGAATTTCAGTACTCTCTTTGAGGCAAGAGGATACTTGTTATGCGTGCACCACCGCGGCGCATACTTCTCAGTTCCTTAGCTGCGCGTGGGGAAACATCGTACCCAAGAGTTAATGAACTTGTATGTTATTGATGACGAAGATATAAGCTTTTGACGTGGTAAAAGATCATGGGAAGTGGGGCCCACGGTGAGAATCTTCGCCTTTCGCTTTGCTGGCAATCAGCTTTCAGGTTTTGATCAGGGTAATATCGGACGGTACAGAATGAGTACAACTACAACTACAAACATCTACAGAAACGATTGTGCGACGCACATCCATGAGATGGCCACATGCAGCAGCGTTACACTCAATCCTCTCCGTAGCATCTAAACAGTAATGGATACTTAGATTAGGAGATCGTTAATTAGATAAGCTCTTTATGTTTAAAATGTGTTTATGCTTAAGCCAATGAGCTTCACTTTTTCTCTGTACAAAACAGTGCCTTAGGCTTAGCTAAGCTCACTGAGCTCCTTTTTTTTCTTGTCTTTGGCTTTGCTTGATTGATTCCTTTCTCAACCATTTTTATGGTCTGTTTTAATCAGTTGCTATCTTCGCACACGAGATGGAGACTAAGCTTCTCCTATGCTTTTCCCTTATCTCTCTTGTTGTCGCTCTCCTCTTAGATGGCTCCTCAGCCCAGATGCCTGGTATGGACCTTCTTTACTCGTCTCTCTGTAAACCTACGTATATAAATTCGTATAGAGGAAGTTGTCTGCTTTTTATATTTATATATATATATATATATCTTTGTTCTTGTTTATGTGTGTTGATACAGTATTTGTTCTTGTGCCGGGTTGGCGGCTGTTGTTAGCTCTTGTTCATGTCCTTTATGATTACCAGGCTCAGAGGAATGGTATTTTCAATGTGTCTCTCCACGTCGTTTCGACCAAGGCTCAAAAACGTTTTCTGGGTGTCTCTCTTGGTGGGAAATGATGTTAGCCATGAAAAGATTTGAACTTTTAATTGCTCAGTGATAGTTTCTTTTTCTTCTTGTTTGTTTTTCATGTTGAATCCTGAGATATGTTTCTTTACTCGTGGTGTTTTCTTGTGTTGTCTTAAAGATGTTTTGCCAACTGTATGAGTTATTTTGGATTTGGGTACACATGGTGCTAGCGTTTTATGGCATCTTCTTTACGGAGATGCTGGTGATTGATAAAGTATGTAGCACAAAATTCTGATCAACTATCAGGGGATCTGGATATTCTTTCTAACTTTATTCGTTCCTTTAAAACAGGTTTTGTGAGTTTGGATTGTGGGGGTAAACAAAATTTTACAGATGAACTTGGACTACAATGGACCCCTGATGATAAATTTAGTTTTGGAGAAACCGCAAATATTGCAGTGGCAAATGAGACGAGGAAACAGTACATGACACTAAGACATTTCCCTGAAGATTCCAGAAAGTATTGTTACACTCTGAATGTCGTAAGCAGGACTAGGTATCTTGTAAGAGCAACATTCCTGTACGGTAATTTCGACAACAACAATGTATATCCGAAATTTGATGTATCCATTGGAGCTACTCCTTGGTCAACTATTGTTATTTCTGATGCTAATACCATAGAATCCATTGAACTTATATTTCTGGCCTCAAGCCCTACAATCAGTGTGTGTTTATCCAATGCCACAACTGGACAGCCTTTTATTTCCACCCTTGAACTCCGACAATTCAATGGCTCAATTTATTATACTGAATTTGAGAGCCAGTTTTATCTCAGTGTCTCTGCAAGAATTAATTTTGGCGCAGACAGTGAAGCTCCTGTAAGGTAAACTAAATAATTGAGAATTCATTGTGGTCTAGTTCTTCATTTGTGCTTGTGTTGAGGCTTGTTCTTATGATGTGCATCAATATCTGTGTATATTAGAGATAGAGAGCGAGAGAGGGTGGGGTCGGCGAAGGGGAAAAAGATCAAGTAGTTTTAAGAATTTGATAACTTGACGAGAAACTTTTAAACTTTTAATTGAATTAGGATTCCATTGGAAATATGTGATAGGCTTAGCTGTTTGAAACATGTTTTGATATTTGTAAGTGGCTCATGAAACATTATTTGATATTTATAAATGCCTCCCATCCTATTTGTGAAACAGTTATGATGGAAATTGGAGGAGGAATTATGTGGAATGCATTAATATTGTCCTGACTACTCTTCAAGCAATCTTGAATTGACTAAGCTCTCTTTTTTTTCTTCAGGTATCCCGATGACCCATTTGATAGAATATGGGAATCTGATCTAGTGAAGAAAGCAAATTATCTTGTTGATGTTGCTGCTGGTACTAGAAAAGTGTCAACTGACATGCCAATTGACATTAGTAGGAATGACAGGCCTCCCCAGAAAGTAATGCAGACAGCTGTTGTTGGAACCAATGGGTCGTTAACCTATCGTTTGAACTTGGATGGCTTTCCTGGCTTTGGATGGGCCTTCACATACTTTGCAGAAATTGAAGATCTGAGTGCCAGTGAGTCCAGAAAATTTAGGCTAGTGCTCCCAGACCATCCTGAAATCAGTAAAGCCATTGTTAACATCCAAGAAAATGCTCAAGGAAAATATCGTGTCTATGAACCAGGCTTCCCCAACATATCACTGCCCTTTGTGCTGTCTTTTAGATTTGGAAAGACTTCTGATTCTTCCAGGGGACCCCTCTTGAATGCTATCGAGATAAACAAGTATCTAGAGAAAAATGACGGTTCGCCAGATGGTAAGTAAACTGTACTTCATAAGTCCGCGTATTCAAATATAATTAGGCTTGAATTCTGGATTCTTTTGAACTGCCAAGTAGGTAGTTTTCAATTTCATTTATCATACACATTTTGCTTCCTAGATTGTATTGCTTTCTTTTGAACCATGATTGTGCATATCTGATCGTGGATTTTCATGAGATGCAGGAGACATTGTTGCTGGCATAATTTTGCCCTACTCAGCAGATTGGGCACAAGAAGGTGGTGATCCTTGTCTACCTGTTTCATGGTCTTGGATACAGTGCAACTCAGATGCCCAACCAAGGGTGATAACAATGTAAAGATCTATCTCTTTCTGTTTGATGTAATGTGGATAAAACTTGATCCTGTTTTGTCTGAGTCTTAGTGCTATTCCATGCATGAGAATAATTTATTTGGTTACCATAACTCTTCCACAACTTGTCTTTTGCAGCACCTTATCTAGCAAAAATTTGACGGGTAACATTCCTACAGACTTGACAAAGTTGACTGGCTTGGTTGAATTGTATGTTGGGAGCTGCTTTCGTCTCTTACCTTATATCGATGCATGTTCTGGTCATCAACCCTTAGATTACCATTTGTCTACATGTCTTTTGGCTGCAGATGGCTTGATGACAATGATCTGACCGGTCCAATACCTGATTTTAGTAGATGTACAGAATTGAAGATCATGTAATTACCTATGATTTGTTTTCAATCATAATGTTTAAATCCATCTTCTATGGAATGTTTAACTCACAAAGGTCCATATCTGTTTCAGTCATTTAGAGAATAATCAGTTGACTGGTGACCTGCCTTCATTTCTGACAAATCTACCCAATTTGAGGGAACTGTAAGTTATTGAAACTGGTGATATCAGTTATTGGTGCTAGTGATATGAGGGACTTTTATGCATTTCCATAGAATCTTGGGAATGCTTTTCAATTGAATTGACGTTGATGCCTTGTTTGAAGACTGCTCATCCTTACTGCTTTCAATAATAAAGATATCTTTTTTAGCTTACCCAACAAAATGACATGTTTGATGCATTTGATTGCAGGTATGTACAAAATAATAAGCTATCTGGAAAAGTACCAGCTGGACTTGATAAAAATATTATTTTGAAGTGAGTATTATTTCTAAATGTAGTAAATGCCACAAGCTAAAGAACAGACATCAATTCTTATCTTCTACATTCTTTAGTTTCCTCATTCAAAACTTCAGTTTCTTGTAGCAATTTCCATGAAATTCTTGCCCTTTGGTGTGGCAAAAACATGACTGATCTTTTTTCTATCAAGGAATAAATTGATCGAGACAAGAAGTATATAATGGGACTGGTCTGATTAAGTCTACAATAGAGGCAAATCAATATATGATCTCTCTCTCTCACTTGTGTGCATGTTTCAGACAATAATGAAGATACCAACTACTGTCTACACACACACACACGTATCCTGAATGAATAATCCTAAGTCATGTATGCTTAATATTCATAATTAATCAAGAATTGCTTCTTGTTTTTGCAAACATTGGTAAGATAACCTACTTTCATCAAGATCAATTGGAGTGTTGAGTCTTATGCAGTCGCATTGTAATCCTAATTTTAGAGTTCTATCTATCTTCTGATTGTTAACAAATTAAATACTTTGACTCATCTTGTTCAAGTGCAGATACTCTGGAAACATTGATCTTCATGAAGCTAGTGGAAGAGGGAAGCACATTTCTATAATTATTGGTTCATTGGTTGGAGCTGCTGTTTTGCTGATAGTTACAGTAATATCTTGCCTACATCTGAAAAGGTTGAAGGGAAAAAATCATGATCAAGGTGTGAAAAACATATTCAAGTTTTTTTTTCCCTTCAGATTTGTGGAAAAGCATGCTTAACTGTCATTAAACTGTTTCAGAACAATTTCGAGATTCCATGCCTGTTCAAAGACCAGTTTCTACCTTAAGTGGTAATGCCCCTGCAGAAGCTGCACATTGCTTCACACTTACTGAAATTCAAGATGCTACCAAGAAGTTTGAGAGGAAAATAGGTTCTGGAGGTTTTGGAGTTGTTTACTATGGGAAATTGAAAGATGGAAAAGAAATTGCAGTCAAAGTTCTGACTAGTAATTCCTACCAGGGAAAAAGAGAATTTTCAAATGAGGTAACTTTCCACAGTGAGATGTGAATGTTGTAATATGATTTGAATTATGATAGTTGGTGGCTGGTTTGACACTTTTCTTTGATCTATAGCATGCAATAGATCTCTATGCTGGATAGTTATCTTCTGTAATTGAAGTTGATAGCTGCTGCAATTTTGTGTTCTTAGAGCTGACACGTGTGAATTCACTGCTATTTTTCTCTGGATTAGGTGACTCTTCTGTCAAGGATACATCATAGGAACCTGGTACAGTTTCTTGGTTATTGTCAAGAAGAGGGGAGATCAATGCTTGTTTACGAGTACATGCATTATGGAACTCTCAAGGAGCATCTTTATGGTAATTGTGTGTGATATTAAGTGTTTAATTATCACTTCATATGGTAACATTTGTATTGACTTTGATAGGCCCACTAACACATGGGAGAAATATTAGCTGGATCAAGCGTCTTGAGATTGCTGAAGATGCTGCAAAAGGTTTATAAACAACTTGTTCTTTAATGGTTTCAATTTATGCTTTTCTTGGAAACAGGCTTTTCTGTTTGTTGTTAGAATGAAGCACAGAAGAGTAACTTAAACCGACTTCAAATTTTTATGCTTATGCAGGGATAGAATATCTTCACACTGGCTGTGTTCCAGCCATCATCCATAGGGATTTAAAAACCAGCAATATTCTTCTTGACCAATACATGCGAGCAAAGGTCTCAGATTTTGGTCTCTCAAAATCGGCTGTAGATGGAGCTTCACACGTCTCAAGCATAGTTCGTGGTACCGTGGGATATCTGGATCCTGAGTAAGAACATTCTATCGTGCTTGTCTTTTAATTTTCCACCTAAATCAAATAAACAATCTCAGTTTGTTGATTGTATTGTTTATTTGAAGCTTCTTGGGACATGTGGACTTGCAAATCGCAAAAATTCTTCACACACCACACATTGATAGTGGCTGATGCAATATGTTTTAAGTGTGTAAATGGTTTTCTTTCTCATGATGCACAGGTATTATATCTCTCAGCAGTTAACAGATAAGAGTGACGTCTATAGTTTTGGTGTGATTCTCCTTGAGCTGATGTCTGGTCAAGAAGCCATATCAAATGAAAATTTCGGCCTCAATTGTCGCAATATTGTTCAATGGGTAAGTTGGTTAATTACATAATGATACCCAACTATGAGCATTTGACAGGACCACAATATTCTGACCTTTGATAGTGATGAGTCTTTCTCAGTTTCAACGTTCAAGAAATTCAAATTAGTTCAATGCATTGTCATTTTTTATTTCTCTTTCGACTTTCTACATGATCGTGGTTCAAACACTGGAAGTGAATATCGTGCTCATTTTTCAACAATACTAGTTGCTCGACACATAAATATTTTGTGTCACTGCATTGAAAATCTCCAAATCTTTTCTGCTTAAAGTCACTGAAAAGTATTACTGCAATGGCATTCCAGGCGAAGATGCATATTGAGAGTGGGGATATCCAGAGAATCATTGACCCTTCTTTGCGTCACGAGTATGACATACAGTCAATGTGGAAGATAGCAGAGAAAGCTTTGATGTGTGTTCAGCCACACGGGCACATGAGGCCATCAATATCAGAAGTTCTGAAAGAGATCCAAGATGCTATCTTGATCGAAAGAGAGGCCACAGCTGTCAAGGAAGGCAACTCAGATGAGCTTTCAAGGAACTCCATGAATTCTTCACTAAACTTGGGTTCCTTGGGTGCGACTGACAATTACTTGGCCCTGGATGAGTCCATAGCAGGGCCAACAGCGAGATAGTAAATTGCACCAGTTGACAGTTAAAAAGTTCCAAATTTTGGTTCTCCATTTTAGACTTATTTTTGGCTTCAGGTGCTGGAATATTGTAATACAGTTTTGCATTGTGCGGGTCACAAATGAAGAAAGATTTTTATGAAACTTGTAAAAATTTTGAGCTTGCACATTATTATTTATATTCCATGTTGGTGTAAATTTTGAATGACAGGATTCTGATGTTGTTTAGCTTGTGAATGACAAGAAAAGAAAAGTGAAACTGTAAACTCTCTGGAAGAGCGCATCCTGAGCCATTTATTTACATGACGAGTTCAATCTCTAGAGTTCTATCTAGTTCCTATCCATCTCTGAACATCAAGCTCCTTCAGAAACTTCAAGAGCTTGAAATAGGAAGCAGACATCAATGGACTCAGTAGCTACCGGTGCCAATGGACCACCATATCTTTTACTGCTAAGAACTAACAACCATGTGACTTTGCTTACGTTGGTCCAATCTGGTTAGGCATAGCTCACTTACCATGTTCCTTCTTTACAAGACATGGCAAAACAGGGCATTATGTCAATAGTCAAGATTATAGTTTCTGATTGTTGGTGACCATATTTACCAGATTATTGGTCGTCTTTTCCAAAAAAGCCACCAATAATGCTTGTAAAGATTGGATTAGACATTACACACAATTTTCTCGATAGTGGTCCCGCCTATCAATATCTTGGGAAATGCTTCCATCACTCATAAAATATTGATGTTGAAGCAATGAAGGATTGTCCACTGTCTGCTATCTAAACACCACTGAATTTTTTCAAACCATGAACAAAAGGTTAAAGGCGACTGGATATTAAAAAATTGTATCTATATGAAAAAAGGCAAATTAAAATATTATGCTATAATTTTAACACAAATAAGGACTTAAATTAGTCCAATTTTTGTTAAAAATTCATTAACACTCTAAATTATAATTCACATCTAAAAATATTTTTAATTAAATATATTTAGAAGCTAGATAATAAGTTGAGTTGAGTCAACACTAAAGTCAACGTACTTAATGCACAAGACTCTCCATTTTATGGGAGTCTGGGTTTGTATTAAGAGAATGTTTCTGTGACTTGAGCTTGTGACCATAAGGTCACAAAGGAACAATTTTACCGATTGTTCCAAGACTCACCCTCCGAGTTAAGTAAACAATAAGTTTATAAATTAAAATAATATTATTTAATTAATATAATAAAATATTGACAATCTTATTCGACTCAATTCAATTCTTTTAGATCGGGTCAATCCGACTAAGATTGATTCAAGTTTTTGAGGTCAAACCGAATTAGTTTCTTAAATTTAAGAGATAACATATCTAAATGTGTCTAATCTTTTAAAAAAAATTTCAATTTAGTACCAAACTTTTCAAAATTTTCAATTTAGTATACTTCTCAAATTTTGTATGAATCAATTAACTAATTGATACACGTTTACGTGATATTTGGTTGTGACACTATACAGGTGCATCTTCTGTTTTTGCTTCCTTCTCCCATCTGTTATGCTTCGCTTCCTAATTTTGATAGCCCGGTTGTGAAATCGTTGCTTTTAGTTTTCCATTTATGCTTTAACTACTTACCAAAA
Source organism: Erythroxylum roraimae (assembly GCA_027568915.1). Lineage (NCBI taxonomy): Eukaryota > Viridiplantae > Streptophyta > Magnoliopsida > Malpighiales > Erythroxylaceae > Erythroxylum > Erythroxylum roraimae. The sequence continues at coordinate 36,657,711 of JAOSBL010000005.1, read as the reverse complement.
AACAAGAGTATTTGCTTCAACTTCATTCCAATGTGATGTCATCATTTTATTGAAAAGAGTATGATTAGAGTTTCATATTGCACACATTGGATGACTTTGCCATTTGATATATGATTATACTAGTCGACAATTTATGATATATGTTGATGATAATTTAGTTGGAGTTAGTTACATGTATTTTAGGAACTTGTTACCGTTATGAGTTAAGGAAATGGTTTATCATTGTTCTATCTTCCCATCCTCTTTCCTATTACGAATGGTAATTGATTTATGGTTTTAACTTCTTATTATTATAACTATAACTAAAGCAATATCCTTTTTGCAATCAATTTTGAACAAATTTGAAAAGAATTTTGCCTTTACAACGGGCCAAAATTTTTGTCCCATCTTTTCCATTTTTGTTGAAGTATTGGTTGTCCAAGAGCAAAGCTGAAAGGAGTATAATGTATACTCAACCTTTAAGTTCACAGTAATCTTACTACCAATTACTAATGATTATACAACAGTAATTGGTGGTAATAACACTCAAATCATTTCTTCTAGAGGCTTCAAAAACATATAATACCTTAAGACTATTAGTTTGTTCTTATTGTTACAAAACAAAGTCAACATCAATGTTTTATCAATACTAAAAAATCCATAGATGTCATATATTTTCTTAAGTTCTTTGTTTGATATATGAATATGATACAAAATACTATGCTAAATAAATAAATGAAGCAGATGTTTCCTTTATTAACCATTGATATTGGAAGGTTCAAATTTATTGCTTAATTATATTCTATATCAGTCTTTTTTTTGATACACTTATTGAGCAAAAAGTATTAGTTCTGACCTAGATTACCTATACTCCAATCATATTCAGTTCTAGATTTTTTTCTTATTTGAATTAGAAATTTAAACTAGTGAAGATTTCATTAAAACTTCTATTTAAGCTTCCCCTAATTTTTGTTCGGAGACTGATAAGTTTAACAAAGTGTGTTCAATCATAAGTAATCCATATGTTATATGCATTCCCCCTCTAAAGGTGTTAGCACCATTTCCTTTTCACTAGTATGACAATCTAAAAAGTCTATCAGATCTATAGAGTTGTTCTTCAATTTTAAAGGAGTCGAAGTTCCATGTGAAATCCTAATGGTGCTAATTTTGATGGCAATTTAATTATAAAAGTGTATCCTTATACCTAGTGTTGGTTATAATGTGAACTAATACAACCTTCATTTTTAGTTCATGCCTAATGATATATGTAACCTAACTTATTTCCTGTGTTTAGTGTTTAATATGTTTTTGTTGGAAACTAATATTGAAATCTTTTGTTTGAAACTAATACTAAAATTCTTTGTAATGCAAATGTTGGTCAATTTTGAATTTCCTAATGGTGGGGTATTGGAAAGAAATGAAGAAAAAAATATGTTGGGGGAAAGATCAAAAGGAAGAGGCTATTGTTGTTTATGAACTTAGTATGTTACTACTCAAAGGAGTATCGCAAGATAAAGGATAAGAGAGTTCTATTTAAGTTTTACAAATTTCAAAAAGATTCAATGACATGTTTGAAAGAGTTGAGCTTACACTAAGATAAGGAAATGTTGTTGATGCTTCAACATATAGAAGAATTGAACAACTACAAAGTTGAAATATATTATGAGTATGGTTATGATAATCTTATAACTGATGGTGAAGAAATTGATTTTGATATCAACATTAAAGAGGAGTTATTCCAAGTTCAGGTGGAACAAGATGATGAACATTTTATTGTTATAGAGATGAGTGAATCATGAAATGATATAGGTGACGATGAAATTTTTGCAATTGATGATGAAGAATATGTTAGTGAGACAGCAAGAAATAGGAAGAAGGTAGGTAGGAGGTTTGAATGTGAAGATATTGTGGATGCGGTTGGAAATAGTGGGAAACATAGTAATGAATAGACATGAAAGATTTTTAGTTTGAATTTGGCATGAAGTTTAAGGACGAGATTCAGTTTAAGGAGGCAATAAAAAATTATGCAATTTCAAATGGATATGATGTTTCAATGACATTATCTAGTGTGAGAATGGAGGTTGTTTGTGATCACATTGTCCCTTTATGGTTTATGCTAGTTCGATTGGAAATGAAAAAGCCTTTGAAATTAAGATATTGAAAACAAGCATACTTGCAAGAAAGTGCAAAGAAACAAGCAATCTAGTAAGAAGTGGATTGTAAAAGAATTCTTACACAAGTTTAGGAGGAACCCAAATCAGCCAATTAACGAGATGATAGATGATCTTTAAAGGAAGTATCCATTGCAAGTGACTAAGTCTTAATGTTATAGGGGAAAATGGGAAGCTATTATGATGCTATAAGGATCTGTGAAAGGGCATTAAATGAAATTACGGCCTTATAGATGAGAATTAAGAATAGCTGATAAAGAAGACCAATTAATTATCCAAAATGAACTTGATAAAACTTATGGATATCTAATATTTAAGAGGTTTTACGTGTATAGCATTAAAGTATGGTTTCCTTGGTGGTTGTAGAAAAATAATATAACTAGATGGATGCTTTTTAAAGACTTTTCTTAGAGGTGCTTTATTAACTACAATTGGCCATGAAGGAAACAATTAGATGTACCCTAATTAGGTTATGGTTGAGGGAGAGAATTACCAACTTGGCATTGTTTTTTAAGTATTGTTGGTGAAGATCTAAACTTAAGTGGGAACTCATGGAATTTGTAACTGACCAATAAAAGATGCATTCTTTTTTTGAATTTATGTTTTAAGCTATCATACTTATTCATACCGTTTATTTGTACATATGTTTTGTATTATCATACTTACATTATATTGTTTCATGCATTCATTTATTTTTGGGTTTAGTAGATACATTGAAGAATCTCTTCCTAAAAGTTAAGCATAGAAAATATGCCCAATATGTCCATGCTAATTAATTTAAATTGCATAAAGGCCACATATACAAGCACTTATTTTGGCAAGTGAATAGTTGCACAACAGAACTGGAATTTGAGAAAATATTGGATTAATTGAATAATATTTCAAAAAAGGGCTTATGATGACCTCAATGCAAAGAATCTTGAGAATTTTGTGAAAGCATTTGTCAACACAAGACTGAAGTGTGAAATTGTTCACAACAACATATCAGAGACATTTGATGGATTCATCGGTGAAGCCCGATCAAAAAGCTTGATCAATATGCTTGAGGGTATTCAAATTGCTTTAGTGACACAAATTCATGAAAAAAGAGATAT
>JAOSBL010000005.1:36635897-36646317 GCA_027568915.1 Erythroxylum roraimae | reverse complement strand
TACTTGTTTATTAAGAGTCTTACTGAACAAATAAAATAAAATAATTAAAAATTACAAGAAATTATATTTAATTTAATAATGATAATAATATGCCTTTCTCGAAGCTTTAAATTGTATCAAGCAAAGACCAAGGCGTTCAATCTTTTGTGTTACAATCTATTCTTTTTCTTAGAATGGATGAATTCAACTAATTCCTTTCACACTTTATTGCACTCATACATTAACTTAGAATTCGAATTGCAAACATTTGTAATTCTAAAAAACCTCTTTCAAGTTAGTCTTACCAAGTAACTGTAAGACAACAAAGTAACATTATAAACAAAATAAAGTGGTAATTAATTTTTAACAACTAACAAAACTAAAAAGATATACACCTGGATTAATTGCGTCTCTTTGACGAATAGCAATGGGCATCCCAAATTACTAGAAGCATCCTTATAAATCTCCACTTAGAAGTTTAGGAGATTTTGCATTATGTCATGAGCAACAATTGTGTGTTCGATCCTCCTCGTCTTAGCTTATCATCTTTTTGTTAATTAATAGCTAAATAAAGTTATAACCGTGGTTTCATTGTAATGTTTTGTACTAGTTTTTACTATTGTTAATATATTTTATTCAATTTTCAATTTTTTTTGTTATAATAGTTATTATCCCCTTATTAACTTCATCTTTCTTTGTAAAACTTGGTCTGAAATAAACATTCAGATTCAAAAATGCCCCAATTGTAAACAATATAGAGTAAAGTTGCCTTTTCCATCCGTCATCGTTGACTGTAAGATAAGGTGTGTCTAAAGAAGACTTATTTTTCATATTGGCCTTGATTCCTTCCTTTGCCTTCTCTATGGCTTCATAAAAATAACCTATTGTTGCCTTCTTATCCATTGTTGTTGCTTTCTTATTCATTGTTGTTGCTTCTTTTTCTACTGGTGTCATTTCCAACTCTCCATCCCTCATTGTTGCTTTCGTGCTGTCTTTGCTGCTTCTTCGTCCGGCTCTATGTAGCTGACTCCCTACTCGTCATCATTGCTTGATTGTCGCAGTCGCCTACTTCATCTTCTTCATCTCCTCAGTCCTCACTTCTCAGCCGCATCTTGTGGTCCTGCCTTCCTCTACTTTAATGCTTTATATGTGAAACTGTGATTTTCCAAAGAAGGTTGATGAATGAACCAGTGATAGTTGTTTTTTTTTAAGGATTGAACTAATGGTGTTATTGTAAAGAAAGAGAGTGGGTGGACAAAAAGACAGAACAAAGTTCTTAGACAGAAATCTTATCAAACACCTGAAAGGCACACTCAAGATATAAACTTCAGATAAATTTTTTTCAACTCGTGTCTCCTTAAATACAAGTAGAAAAGATAACAGAATATCATAAATCAAAGCAATAACAAGCACGTTCAAAAAATGCTTCCTAAAATCAAGACACCAAGTAACTGACTTTTGGAACTAACATGACTAACAAACTTACTAGATTTATGCGTTAATCCTTAACATACTCCCCTTTAATGCAGAAATCTATAGCACCTAATTTATCTCTAAAATAAATGAACTTCTCTAACGAAAGAGACTTTGTGAACAAATCAACAACTTGTTCTTGAGAACTACAGTGCTCCATCTTGATACTTCCTTCAGCAACTGATTCTCTTATAAAATGATGTCGAATGTCAATGTGTCTTGTATGATTATGATGAACTGGATTCTTTATCACTGCAAGGGTGGATTGATTATCACAGAAAATTGTTGTAGCCTCCTTTTGATGTTGCTTTATATCACCTAATATTCTTCTCAACTATATAGCTTTACATGTTGTTGAAGTGACATCTATATACTCAGCTTTAGAAGATGATAATGCAATGGATGGCTGCTTCTTTGAACACCAAGAGATGGTATTTAAGCCCAGCTTGAACAAATATCCACTTGTACTCTTGTGGTCATCAACAGAACCTACCTAATCGTTATCTGAAAAACTAAATAACTTAAAACTAAATAATGGTTCTTGGACTATTGGCTTTAAATATAAGATGCATGTATATTTCTAAAGTTCATGTTATGTGTATGTTTTTAGAATCTAAGATGTGCATTTGCATTTGTTTTGGGTTGAGTGATACACATTGTTTTGATAATAGTTGATAATAACTTTATTAATTTAATTTTGACATATATCTTTATTTATTTTACAGATAAATGAAGAGAAGCTCAAGTACTCCTGATAATTCAATCTCTTCATGTTTAGGAAGATTCGAGGATCCAGCTTGAGTTCACTCTAGATTGGTTCCTAGAATGAAGAACCATAACATTTTTGTGTATTGTAACAAGTGTTTCAAAGGTGAGGAATCGCCAGATGAAAGACACATTTAGTTAGGGTCAAAGGTGGTATGGAGCCTTGTAAGAAAGTAAGTCATGATGTAAAATAGAAAATAAGGACTTTGTTTAAAGAGTATCAACATGAGAAAGATGTAAGGAAAAAATTGAATTACAAAATTGGTAGTGGAAGTTTTTTGTTGGTGATTAGGATGATAGTGAGGATATTGAAGGTGGTAGTATTCCTACACAACAAGAAGGAAATGTCGTACCTGATGTTAGGAAAAAAAGAAGACATTTGTCTAATTTTTTTGCACTACAAATAATTCTTGAAACTCAGCCTTCAATCTTTAGTACCTTACAATCTAGAGAAACAACTCATAATATTTAATGATGCTCAGTCTTACTATTATTAGCTTATAGTGGATGATATTACCTCTTATGGTCCAAGGTACAAAACTCTTTCAATTGATGACTACAGAGGTAAACTTCTGAGTAGCTTTGTTTATGAAATAAAAATTTATTTGGATGAAAGAAGAATGACTTAAGCTACTGATAGATGTTTAATCATATGTGATGGTCGGAAAAATAGAAAACAAGAGTCTAGTATTAATTTTTTTGGTTTATTTTGCAAAGGAGAAAATGTTTTTAAAGTCTCCTGATGCATTTAGCCTTGTTAGGAATGTTGATAATTTATTTAAGGTATTTGATGAAGTTGTGAATGAAGTTGGGTTAGAAAATATTGTTCAGTTAATTGCTAGCAATGATTCTAACTATAAAACAGTTGGAAGAAGATTGCAAAGTAAGTATAATTCTTTTTATTGGACTCTTTGTGTTGCACATTGCATTGACCTAATATTAGAAAATATAATAGGTGCCAAATATTTACCTATTATTGATGAAACCGTGCAGAAAGAAAAAAGGTAACTAGGTTCAGCTACAATCGTGTAAGGGCCTTGAATTTAACGTGAAAAGATTTTATCAATGGTAGGAATTTGTGTCGTCTTGCTATTACAAGATTTGTAACTATTTTATTATCACTTTAGTATTTTATTATGATGAATGAGGAGTTAAAGAAAATGTTTACAAGTGATAAGTGAGTTACTACTCAGCATATATGCTTGGTCTAATGTTAAATTAGAAGTTTCTAGAATTATATTTGAAGATCATGAATTTTAGTCCCAATGTCAATTTGTCATCTGAATTTGTGAGCCTTTAATAAGGGTAAAGAAGAGTTGAAGCCTTAGAGCAATGATGGAGAAGAAGAGTTTTCGAGAATTTAACAAAATTAGGTTTACGATTTAATAACAAATATTAATTAGTGAAAAAATAACGTACATGTGGCAGCCATATAATGCATACAAACAGTTAATGTGGCGTGTTATGTCAGAATCGGAAATGTCGGACTATTTTTACAATAAATTAAAGTTTTAAATATTTAAATATATTTTTTAAAATATTTCAAAATAAAGATAAGTATAGATTTCTTTTTAATTTACTGAAAAATTAAAGAAGGCTTTAGGCCTTATTTGGTTGAGGGGTAAGTAATGGAACGAGACGGAACGTAACATACATCTATTGTTTGGTTGAGAGTTTTATAATGGAATGGAACGGAATGAGATGAAAGCGGAGGGTTTCATGTTACGTTCCATTCTATCCTAAACAATGAAAATAAGAAACCTTCGATTCGGGGGGTTTATGATGGAACGTAAACTATTAAATACATACTACCTAATATACCCTAAATAATTTTTCTTAATATCAATTATTTCTTCTAACCCTAACCCCCTTTTCCTTAGACTCATTTATTACAGTCCACAAAAATTGTATATAATTAATAATATTTTTATAGTATTTCTCCTTACCTTAATAATAATAATATTTTTATATTATTAATAATAAAATAAAAATTAAAAAAATTATTAATGAAAATAGGAAATATATAAAAAAATATTCTTTAATTGTTTGTATATATTTCTATATAAATAAAATATAAATAAATTATTTTTATATATAAATCACATATAATATAACAAAATAAAATAAAATAAAATATATTAAATAATTAATAATAATATTTTTACATAATTAATAATAAATTGTATACAATTAATAATAAAATAATAAAACTTTTATTAAAATTCTATTATTTTCAAATAGAAAATATATAAAAAATTATTTGTCACGGTTGTGACTTGAACCGTGAATTTTTAATTGTACATGATTTCTGTTTTAAAATCATAGCGTTAATTCTCCTATAACAATCATTTTAATATTAGGGGTATAATAGTCATTTATTATACATTCCATTCCATTCCATTCATCTTCTAAAGAACATTTCACTACATTACATTATGAACCCTTTCATCCCTCCCAAACAACTTGTCACTGGTTGGATTTTAATTAATGGAATGAAATGGAACAGAACGGAACGGTTTATAATAGAATGAAATGTAATATAATGAAAAGTTGTTTGGGAGGGATAGAAGGGCTCATAATGTAATGTAGTGAAATGTTGTTTGGAAGATGAATGGAATGGAATGGAATGTATAATAAATGACTATTATACTTCTGATATTAAAATGGTTGTTATAAGAGGTTTAATGCTATGATTTTAAAACAAAAATCATGTCCAATTAAAAAGTCACGGTTCAAGTCACAATTTTAAAATAATAAAATTTTTAATAAAAGTTTTATTATTTTATTATTAATTATATACAATTTATTATTAATTATATAAAAATATTATTATTAATTATTAATAAATTTAATTATATTCTTTCATATTCTATTATATGTGATTTATATTTAAAATAATTTTTTAATAGAATTATATACAAATAATTAAATAATATTTTTATATATTTTCTATTTTTCATTAATAAAAATTTTATTAACTTTTTATTTTATTATTAATTATATATAATTTATTATTAATAATATAAAAATATTATTATTAGGATAAAGAAAAATAATATAAAAATATTATTAATTATATACAATTTTTATGAACCGTAATAAATGAATCTTGGAAAAAGGGAGTTATGATTAGAAGAAATAATTTGTATTAAAAAATATTGAGGATATATTAGGTAGTATGTATTTATTAGTTTACGTTTCATCCTAAACTCTCAAAATCAAATGTTTTTTTCACTATTTAGAATGGAATGAAACGTAACATAAAACCTCCTACTTTCATCAAATTCCTTTACATTTTATTATAAAATTCTCAGTCAAATAATAAAAGTGTGTTACGTTCTATCCGGTTCAATTACCAACAGCCATAGTTATTGAATCCATAATCCATAACGGCGCTCGCTTTTTTTCAGTGCCGGATTATCTAAAGAGTGGCCAAACGACGGCGTAGCGATGGTCTGAAAGCAGAAGAAACACGTGGTCGAATAGAAAGAAGAAACCTAGGCAGGAACAAGCAAATAAGAAAATCGCAGAAACGAACGGTGTTGATAAACCTAAATCCTTCTCTCTATCTCATCTCAGTCGTCTCCTGGCTCCTCTCTTCTCCAGCGTCCGATCCCTTCTCTTTCCTCTCAATCTCGTTCACTCGCGCCCTTTTTTACAAACTCGGTTCTCCCCTCAGGTAACGTATCATAACACGCGCGATACCATCACACGCTGTACGCCGCCTCTCTCTGTCTCTCTCTATCACCGTCTCCTTTCTCTTTATGCCGTTCACCGGTGGTTCTTGTTCCGAACTAGGGTTTCCATGGCGGCGGAGGCACCGACCAGCCCTGGCGGCGGCAGCCATGAGAGTGGCGATCATAGTCCTCGTTCCAATTCCAACGTTCGCGAACAAGATAGGTACCTCCCCATCGCGAATATCAGTCGGATCATGAAGAAGGCTCTTCCTGCTAATGGAAAGATTGCCAAGGACGCCAAAGAGACCGTTCAAGAGTGCGTTTCCGAGTTTATTAGTTTCATCACCAGCGAGTAAGGTTCTCTTTTTTTTTCATTGATCTTCACCCGTTTTTTAAATCCGGTTACTAGTGAGATTGATTTGCGGATTTCATGATTAGTCCGGCGGTTTTTGGTGATTATTGATGTGCAGAGCAAGTGACAAGTGCCAGAGAGAGAAGAGGAAGACGATTAACGGTGATGATTTACTCTGGGCCATGGCCACGTTAGGGTTCGAGGATTACATCGACCCTCTTAAGGTTTACCTAACTCGATATCGAGAGGTACTCTTTTTAAGTTTTATGTGACTAGATTATTTGGGGATTTAGTTTCTGGTGCAAGTTCCTTTTCTATTTACATTGTATTATTTAATTCCACAACATAAGATCCAAGTAACCTATTGGAGTTTTTCTTTTTGTTGCTCATGTGGGTCGGATGGATGATGCAGATGGAGGTATGTAGATATTCTCTTCAACATGCTTACAAGTGAGTCTATTTTGCGAATTTCTGTAGATTCTTAAAATTGGGCTTGTGGTGCCAATAGGGTGATACAAAAGGATCAGCAAAGGGTGGAGACTCTTCTAACAAAAAGGATGATTTGCTAAGCTCAAATGCTCAGGTGAATTGGAGAAAATTTTCCCTTTTAACTACTTTGACCGGTTTTTTGTCATTATTGTCGAGTCACTTTATTAGTATATTTTTAATTATGCAAATTTAATTGATGGGATTGTTCATCTGACATATGGAAAATAAACGTCATTGCAGATTTCTCATCAAGGCTCGTTCCCACAAGCTGTCAGTTATACAAGTGCACAAGTAAGCACTTTCTCCCCGTCTTATTTTAGGGGTTCAGATTACCTATTTCCGTTACCCTATGCCTACCCTGTTTTATGAGCATATATCCATTCAATTTTTCTCCCTATTGGATGGATAGATGTTCATAGAACAGAGTGGGCACAGGATAACGGGAATAGGTGATCTGTTCCCCTTACTGTAGAGATGTTTTTCAGTTGAGGAGCAAAACTTTAATAAATAGAATACAAGAATTCTGTTCAAATAAAAAATTGAATTTATATTGCATGTTAGGTTAACATTTTAGTTCCGAATAGATAAGCAGATGCTATTGAGGGATTTGTAATGTTAAACATATGACGTGTTGGGTTGTAATGTCTTGTTTATGACACCTAATAGGCTATCATAGTTTTGTAGTTATGCTACTTAAGTAGGCTGTCTGTCAAATTGCATAAGTTCAAGCATCCTGTTTTTCATATGAGCTTATTCTTTTTGTCATAGCTGCATATTTTCAGGAACTTACTTTAGCATATGCATTAGTTCACTAGACTTGTTTAGGTATTTGATTGAGATTGAGGATGGGTCAATTCAGCTTTTTGTATACAAGGTTTTAAAAATTTTGAATTAATCCACCAAAAGCATTATAATCCATGTTTTAGTATTCATAGAGTCATGCTTGATGGGGATCGAGTTTTGTTTATCCAACAGTTACAGTTATTATACTGTGAATTGCCTTTTAATATTATTCCCAGTTTATAACCAGATTTTCAGCAATGCTACTTTGTTAACGTCACCTTATATATTATTTCCTCTCATCCATACCATTACCTGATGCTGTCATTTTCTTCTTATTAAAGTGGTAACCGCTATCATCAATATGCTATTTTCACTGCTATCCTCTTCTTTATTTTGTATTAACACTTTTGCAATCTCACAAGCATCCTTGTTCTCACTTTCTATCTCATCCCTTGGAGACTGTATTATCTATATACCCAAAGGAGGTATGGTGTTGGTTGATGGAGTTACATGATTTGTAGTTAATTATGAGGGTTGATTACATATCATGTCACTTGGTCAATATTTGAATCTTTTGAGGCAATTAACCAAGTCAAGCTGCTTTAGAGTAAATGAAGACGTGACCGGGGATACAATGGAAGTCTTGAGTAGTTCCAAGTTTTATCGGGATTCGAGTCAAAATATGCAAAGCATAAATTATATCAATTGGAGCATTATATGTTCGTACTATCGTTACATTGATGTACTTGCAAGCATTTGTGTGTTTTATTTGGTTTGTCAATAAGTAACTGCTCCTTTGTTTGTTTTAATTCATACATTGTTGTGTTTTTTAATGGGTTCTTCCCGTTAAATTTTGTCTTTCTAAATGATTAATTTTCTTTATTTATATGTACTACGAATCTACTTATTAGACTATTAAAATGTGTAGGCTCAGGCCCAGCATCTGATGGTTCCTATGCAAAGGACGGAGTAGATGACTACTCTCATGCCGCCAATTCCATCATTTGGTACTAACTCCATATTCAGCGTGCAAAGCAGTTACTGTAGTATAGGCATTTATTTAATGCAGTCGCTGGCATCTGGTGGTTTTGGTTTTCATGTGTTCGGAGTAATTTACTGAAGGTTTGTATAACTAGGATTTTGCAGTAGATGACTGATGAATTAACCAGGAAATTTGATATGTGATTATTTGCATAATTGCTCTCTGTATGATGTTCGTCAATGTAACGAAGTGTTTGTGTGTAGACCCGATGAAATTTATTTGCTGTCTGCATACTATGTAGATTCCATTGCTTCACTAATTTTAGCTGTTCAACTTATATTGTAATTGGTTTATTGTATCTGCTTACTGGCTTGCAAAATCATTTGTTGATTGCATCTTCTCTGTGTGGTTTTAATCTCTGCCTGGTTATTGTTGAGTTCAACAAGGCTATCTCAGGTTTGTGTTTAAAGATATTTTCTCTCTGCTTTCAAGGTCTTGAAACCTTCTATTATTACACACACGATCTTGGTTGTCAACAACATCGGACGCACTCGTTCTCTTAGTGTCTATTCGCCACTTACCACTGTTTCTTCCAAATGCTCAACCCATTTGGAGTTCATTTCATCACCAATCCAACTGAGCTGTCTACAATTACCACCCACTAGAACTACACCGACAATCAGACCCTTTTGTGTACCTTCTTCAACGGAATTGAGGATGGCAACTTTTTACGCTCAAAGCAATCACCTCCCAACCCGACTTGGCTTTAGTTTCCGAGTTTATCATTCTAATATCAAAAATCCAATCTTGGCCTTAGATGATTCCACTCTAATCACGTGCCGCGGTCCCGCTACCAAATCCATTCAGCTGCTCTTCACCGTCTCTCGCTAATAAATCCGGCCACTATGTTTCTCTTTTTAAGGCAAACAGATGACCAAGGATCCCTTTAAAATTCAACACAACACAGAGACGCTACCAAATTAAGAGATTAAGTAAAAGTACAAAACATAGGACGTTTAGAAGAGAAAGCTAGTGAACAGGTAGTGCGTGGTTCTGCAATATGAGGAGTTCATTGACGCCTCTGATTGTTCCAATGATTAGCGTTCTTATAGGTTGACTTGTGGCTTTAAACCTTCTCGAGTTCCTTTCCTTCCAGATGGACTGAACCGGAAGTCCTGTGACAATGATATATGTCTCGCGTTTAGCTTTTGGAAGAGATGAATGTGTCGTCAGCCAATGGATGATACTGGATAGTGAGGTTTCTGAAATATCCCAACCATAGAAGGACTTGACTTGTTCCCAAACTCGATGAGTCGTCAAACATAAGAAGAGATGGTCTCTTGATTCTTTGTGTGTTAAATAGAGGGGACAAGATCTATTTATATCCACGAAGGATAGACAATCTGCGGTGCTAAGTTTGTTTTTCACTGTTAGCCAAAGGAGGAAGGAGACCTTGGAAGGGAGGCTTTTGCGCTAGACGATGCTATTCCAAAAGACCCCAGGAGTCTTCACCCGAAGCAGTTCAATGGTATGCTTGTTCGTTAATTGGTGTATTGATTGATTGCTCCATAAAAATAGATTAGAGCTAGGTAAAATTGTTTTTGTTTGTGCCAGAGACGTCCATGGTAAGATTGGCAAGTTTGCGAAACTACCACCCCTTCAGGTTTTTCAATTAGTATCAGATCAAAATCACCGATTCATAATTTAGTAGCAAGTTGGTGCAAATCCGAGTTTCGCAATTACGGCATAAGAGAAGGAACATCAATAATCAGGCCACCGCTGTTGGACGGTTCCAATTATTCTGCATGAAAATCACAGATAAAAGCCTTTATTCAGGCACAGAGAACAAGAGCATGGAACTCGGTGTTACATGGCTAGACACATCCGATGATTATTGACGATAAGGGAGAGACAGTTCTA
>JAOSBL010000005.1:36559260-36580675 GCA_027568915.1 Erythroxylum roraimae | reverse complement strand
ATACAGGTGAAAGTCTTAAGATCTGTGTTAATCTTAAGTATTGTAAAGGTCATTGGGCATATATACAGATTGACCTTGAGTTTATGTCATCAGGACATATATAAATGTATATGTATATCCATGGATTTTGACATGACATAGGGGTATATAAGTGTTTAATCTCATAAAGGTTTTCTCTAATGTAGTTTAACATTTAGTGGGAGAAAATAAAGATTTCTCTAATGTAGTTTAGCATTAGTGAGGAAAACAAATTTCTTTGGTACAGTTTAGCATAAAGTTCAAAGAAATTAGGACCTACAAACGGAAAGATGATACATTTCAGATCATACAAGTATCATCATAGTTTGCTACACTCCATTTTCTCATTCATATTAATAAGGTATTAGATATGCATGATTGTACTGAATTTATGTCACACATGACAAATGTATTTGATATTTTTCAGTATTAAAAGCCTTACGGGATAGAATGATGAACTTTTATTATCTTTGGATCAAATGGATTTTTAAACTTGATCGACCTATACAGTGATTGGTTTAACCGTATTTTAAACTATTTTCACATTTGCAACAACTACTGTAATTAACTATTGTCAAAAGGGGAGAATGTTAGATATTTTCCTATAGGGTAGACAACAATTAATTACATTTTAATGGTTTTAATAAATTATCAATTAAGCTAATCGAGTTTGATCCGGAGAAAGATAATAAATTGGTTCAATAAAGGATTTGGTTAGTGGGCTAAAGTTCGGTGAGGAAAATAAACTTCAGTAAGTGTGAACTGGACCTGTATTAAGCTTGTGATGGAGAGGCACGATATGGATATTATATATATAAAGTTAAGGTCTCCTGTAGCTGCTTAAGCAAATTGTGAATATACGGATACTCTGACCCATTCGGAGGTTCACGTGCTAGGAAAGCTATAGAGAAGCCTTAACGACATCTCAAGGATCGACTCTCGTGAAGGCCTCAATGGATTCGTACTCGTTTCAATTTCGAAAAGTGCATTTGAAGTCACAAAACCAAAATCAGATATTTTCTGTATTTTTACGTTTCTTCCCTTTTATGTTCAACTCAAGAAAGGCCCTCTTTCTATGTTAAAGGCATTACAAATATGAAACAGTTTTGTAAGAATCGATTTATTGTATAATTCCAAAATTTGTATGACAATATGCTGTTCGGGTAGCAAAATTTCAATCAAACAAATGTGTAAGTGAAAGCTATAGTTAATTGTCTTTTAAGTTATAAGTTGAAATTTTTATATATAAGATAAGCTTTGAAATTCAAATTTAATAATTAAAAAGTTTTTTTATATGCAAAAAGCCTTTTTAACCGGCAATAATAAAATTTCAAGAAATAGAAAATCTATATTCACATGTTTAATAATTGATATTTAATTATTTGTTGTAACGAATGGTTGAAATTATATTCAAAGCATATGATTGAAAATTTCTAGTTAAATTTTTAAATAATTTAATTTTTTATTGTCAATTCCTATGATTAATTTTGTTAGCATAGAATTTATATTTTTAAAAAAATATATGACAAGTTAATTTTTATTTATTATTATTAATCAATTATTATTAGTTAAAAATAATAACTTATTTGTAAAAAAAATTAATGCGTAGTATTTTAGTTATATTGTGATAAATTGAAATTTTAAATATTTTATTAATATTTTTATTTTAACAACAATTAAATTTAGATAAAAGTTCGAATTTAAAATATAA
Organism: Erythroxylum roraimae; assembly: GCA_027568915.1. NCBI lineage: Eukaryota > Viridiplantae > Streptophyta > Magnoliopsida > Malpighiales > Erythroxylaceae > Erythroxylum > Erythroxylum roraimae. Next base: position 36,578,946 of record JAOSBL010000005.1, on the reverse strand, counting down.
TTTTTGGTTTGTCTAACCCGACCCAACAAGACTTCCCATTGGGCCATCCCACTTTGCATATATTTATAAATAAGCATTGTTTCAGGGTAGGGCTATACTCTTCGTCTCCAATCTCTCGTAGCCGTCGAAGGGTTTTACGTTTGCAACCATGGGGTACTTTCTCTCTCTCCTCTTCCCCCTTTCTGTTGTTTAAGGCTTTGTTTGGTTTTTCTTTTTGTTGGTTGTTTGATACGAAAGCTATTGATGCATGAAAGTTACCGAAAGTTCGCCTGTTAGATAATACTGTCTTTCCATGGCGGTAACGCGCTAAGTTGCTGCTATTTTTGTTTTGACTGGGATTTCTCTTTCTACATAACACTCTCGTTTATGGGTTAGGTTAGCTTTTGTTTGAAGATATTAGCTTGTTAGCTTGTCAATAACACAGGAATCTTGAATATTTGCTTGGGGTAGATTAAGCTGTTTTGAGAAGTTAAAAAAATTGACTATTAAATTGCCGTTTTCATTCAACCTCCGATATGGGTTTGCATTTCTTAAAAGAAACAATCCTTTTGGGTTCGTTTTCCATTTGTTGATTGTGCTATGCTGTATATGGACTTATACCCTGCTTGTCTATGTCATTAAGCTACCAAGCTGTTATTTGTTCTCTATTAAGTTCGTTTAACTGGAGATATCAGATATGGTCATTATCTGTGTTGAATGTATTTAACGATGCCTACGATCCTGTAGGAAGACACGTGGTATGGGAGCTGGTCGCAAGCTGAAGTCCCACCGAAGAAGGCAAAGGTGGGCTGACAAGTCATACAAGAAATCCCATCTTGGGAATGAATGGAAAAAGCCATTTCAAGGATCTTCCCATGCCAAAGGAATTGTTCTTGAGAAGATGTAAGACAGAACATGATGATTAGTACATTCTTATATTCTTTATGCTATCATCCTTACGGCATTAAACAGAGATTTAATTGGTAATCTTCTTATGCAGAGGTATTGAGGCCAAGCAGCCAAACTCTGCTATTCGTAAATGTGCTAGGGTTCAGCTAATTAAAAATGGGAAGAAGATTGCTGCCTTTGTTCCTAATGATGGTTGCTTGAACTATATTGAAGAGAACGTGAGTGTTCAGCTTGTGTAGGTTATTTGTGTTGGTATTCATTGTTTTGTTATTCATTGCATTAAGCGATAATGGAAATTGGTGTATGGTTGCAGGACGAAGTGCTGATTGCTGGATTTGGACGGAAGGGCCATGCTGTTGGTGATATTCCTGGTGTTAGATTCAAGGTTGTGAAGGTTTCTGGCGTCTCCCTCCTGGCACTTTTCAAGGAGAAAAAGGAGAAGCCAAGATCTTAATTTTGGATGGGGAGCTAATTGTCTCTTTTATACTTCATTTTTTAATCTTCCTAAAGATTTTGGATTTACCATTTTTGTTGAGTGGATCTATGCAACAGTCTTTTTTTTTTCACTAGTTATCATATTGATATTCTGGATTCAAATTCTCACTTGGGTTATTTTAGTTTTGATTGATAGCTTATAAGAAACCTAGATGACTTCAACTACTTGCCATGCTTGAGGCTGACCATAAGATTGCAAGTGTATAATGCCGATTGATACAATAATGGTATTTGGGAACAATTTCGAGCGTAAAGTCATGCTAGATAAGAATAATTGGTGTTGATATTGCTCTTGTTTAGAATTCTTACTCGATGTATATATCGTGTACTGGGCAGAGTTTTTAATACTATACCGTATGGAACTGGTACTAAAATGAGTTGTATTGTACTAAAACATAATCAAAATCCATGCTTTATATACGTATAAGCCTGAATTATGTCGGTAAACAATTAAAACATGACAGTTTTTTCTAATAAATACCACACAGCACTTTAAAATCGGTTTAATCACACCATAGTGAACATCTTTGTCAATCCTCGGTTAAACTATACCGCATATTTGGCACGTGAATATTTATCATCTGCTTCAACGTTGATACTATAGTTCCTTACTATAGTGCACTTGAATATTCACCAACAGTTGCGCTATTCACCTCCTCATGAATGTCCTGAAACTCGAATTGTTGGATCATACCAACTACTACTTCAGAAGTAGTCTTTCCCGTTTCATGGAAATTAGAAGAATTCAAAGCGCTTCGGACGTGATTTTTGCCACTTCTGACGAATCTGATTTTTCAACATTGTTACTGGTACTTGAGCTAAGAGCACTTTGAGGTGTGTTAGGAGGGATCAATCTTTGTTCCTTTAACAGTACCAGTATCATCACTTACTTTATCCTTCAAAACAGATGGGGTCCTTTGTTTTCCAACACAACTAAATGATTCTCCAGCAGGTTGAGGCTTTCCAAGGCTTGGTAATTGTGACTCTTGTGGGCTAACACTTCCAGTTCCAGCTCTAATTTTAGGTAAGGCATTTGGTAAAGCTAGACGAGATTGTGTACTTTCATTAGGAGATCGTGTCGCTGCTGTTCTCACCTACACATCATCAAAGTAAGCGTTAGCGTATACTTGCCCAGCATGACCAAAATTTTATACAAGTGGAAATAAAAGAGATGCTTTTGATTAAATAGGCTGAATAGATAAATATCTTAATCTACTGGTTCCAATATGTCATCAAGTACCTTCTTCGTATTAAAACTTCCTTAAAATCATTTGTTAACTAGGCACAATAGTAATATAGTAGAAATTATCACTCACCCCATCAAAGAAACCAATTTTTGGTGATGGCTTCCGAAGTCCTGAACGTTTAACGGATTCTGTACCCAAAGGTGCACTTACACCTATTGTCCCTCTTTGAACTTTCTTTACAGCTTCACCCGTGGATCCAGCACGTTGAGAACAATGTCCGGTTGACCAATTTTCATGAGAATGGTTCTGAGAATCCAGAACTTGGTTGGCATCACCATCTTCCGAAGTATGAAAGCTAGGACTTGCATGGTTAGAGCCTTTGTTAAGAGCAGAAGTGGGCGAGAGTGACTCTGCAGACCATTCGCTGACAGAGCTGGCAGGCGATATGCGAGAAGGGAGCTTGTTTGTATGTTCCAAACAAGGTGAGATATTTGAACTGGTTGACTGATGGCCATTCCTTGATAAGATTCTTACTGCTCTTTTTATGGTTGAACCAGGGGTAGCATGATCCTTCCCAGCTTTGGTATAGACTTTTCTTTTCATAGAATCTGATGACACACCATTAATATCGTCTGATGACAATTTTTCGGAGCTGTCCACAGAGGAAGCAGGCGTTATTATCTGCGTCTTTGTTGCCACTGAAGAACAAGAAGGTTTCGAAGGTAGCTTGGACCTAGATGCATTATTCCTTGAACTGCCTGAAGCTGAAAATTTCACAGATCTACCTGCGACAATGTGATGTCAAGCATTATCATTGGATGCAAAAGTCGTAAATCTAAAGACACAATGTTTCAGTTACCAATTGGAACTTTGGCATGATCTGAATTACCAGTTGCTTTTTTCTCATTGTTTGAAGTTACAGGTGATACATTTGCAATGCCGTTCTCCATATTACGGTTTGCACCCAGTGAAATTCTTTTGGATGCTGACGTCGAGATTGGACCGACTCTTCCAACAACCTTTGGGGGTTTATTTATGAATGAAGTTGACTGTCCAATTACAGAACGTATTGAAGCAGCATTATTTTAACAGCACATCATATGTCAAATCTTTATGTATAATGAAACACATTATATAATGCATATTCTCTACTTTTCAATTAAATGGACTCTAATTAAATAATATTCCTTTAAAAGCAGCATATAATCAACAAATTCTCTTGAATTTATTGAGACAGACAGAGACCTGCTTTAATGTTCTCCCAGATCCCTGCATAACATTTGGCTTCTCCAGAGCAGCTTTAGTATTTAGCTGAGATTGACAATCACGTAGTCTAAGCCACAGAAACTAGTTAATGATGACTTTGGGATACCAACCATAAAACTTACCTTGATTTGAGATGTAGCATCCTCTTTTTCTGCAGCTGAAATAGAGTTCTCAGTTAAAAAGTGACCTCAATAATCAAATTTGCGCATCATAAATTAAGTTAGATCTCCCAACCTAGTGATTAGTGAACAGAGCAGCCGACAAATCTGAACTTGGAACCAAAAAGAATATAATCTTAGAATGAAGAACTAAGCTCTCAATAAAATTTCAGTTTTTTGTATGTGAAAAGAAACTAAAAAAAGAGTAAAATCCTATATCACATTAACCCATTACGTAGAGTATAACAAGTAGCCAGTACACCATTCTTAACCTAATTGTACACTTTATAGAATATAAGATAATTTCCCTAAGAGTACGACTGGAGTAACTGTACAACGTTATCTCCACCACATATCTGACTCAAGAATTCAAATTTCATTCTGTTGATCAAGTTTGTCCGACACTAGAATCTGACAGAGCTATAAAAACCAGCAGCATACTGGTGGCTAGAGTGGAAATGAAGTAGAAGTATTAGGTCAGAGTGATGGCGAATAGAATATAATGAATAGGAACAAGGTGGGTAGAAAATGATTGATGATCAAATAACAATGGTCCTATAAGTAGGATTGATTTCCCATGGTGGCAGAAGTTTGATGATATGGGGGATGCAAAATGGACACTGTAGTTTCTATGCCATGTTTACAAAAAATGCATACGTACACTTGGCAGTTCGGTTATCTTTTATTCCACTTTGCACTTCATTGGTTGAATTCACCAGATTCAGCGCTCTACCGGACTTCTGTATAGAAGCTCTAATATCTCCAAACAAGTCAGCATCAGGAGTATCAATCGTCAAATTGTCACTTGCTAATGTAGATACGGACTCGCTAGATTTCTGCACATCCTCTTCAATTCCAGGCAGCATATGTTTTCTGCCTTTCTCATTCCCTGTAATCATGGTAGACAACTCCTCTGGTTCCAGAACACCTAATTACGCCAGAATATTATCTAACTAGAATACTATAATTCATACAAAATGGAGACAAGAAACAGCATTAAAACTACCACGTGTAGAGACCGAATATGAATTCATTGACTCTTTTAGACGAACTGGAAGTCGAAAAGAGAAACTCAAACTTTCACAGGCTCTCGAAGAATACCTGCACTTGTGAAGAATGCATTGTCCCAGGCTAGGCTTTTTCTCAAGTTGTATCTTCCACTTTTTGCAGTTCCTTCTGCTTCGGATGATTGGACCGGTTTGCATACTTCTTTCCCAACTTCAGTGGGCGTATCTGACCACAACAATCACACGATTCTAATTAAAGAATTGAATTTAATTCACCAGTACTCACTTTTTTCAATGGCAGTTTTAGACAGAGAAACTATTTCAAAACTTCCAAAACTGCAATCCTATAAACTTTTACTGATCTGCGTCTCATTTCTTCCATTAAACATCATAATCTTGATCTTAAAATACTTCCTTTAAACAAGAGAGATAAGTGAACGTCACAAAGAAAGCTTGTTCAGAAACAAGAAAGAAAACATATTCCAAAGCTCATTTACAGCGATAAGCGTCAAACTGAGAGGGAAAGACATCAAAAGAGAACCTGAAACTTGGTGAATCTGAAGATCAGGAGAAGGAGAAGCATAAAGAAGGCAATCGTCCTCAAAGGAGACATCAATGAGACTCAGCCTTCTGCCAATATCGAAACCGAAGTTCTCAACCGATTCATTCATTCTTCCCGAGAATTATAGCAGCCAAACGAGTAGTTACAATCGAAATTCGAAGGCTACACCTTAAGATTATAGAAGTAACCTAGAGAGTGATAAGCAAGTGATTGAAAATTGTGGAATTGCGTTTTCGCCTTTCGGTAATTTGTTTTTCTTCAATTAGCGAGGGAAAAAGGATGTTTGAATTATAGTGAAGCGGCGGTTCAAAAAAAAGTAATGAAACTTTGAGAGGAGATTCCGTGAGTGACTCTGTAGAAATGTAACGTCTTATCTTTGAATTCGGATTGTTGGTGCCGTTTGAATAGGATGTCAATTGGTTGGGTTGGGTTCGGTCATCCAAACCGAAGTCTTAGCCCAATCGAGCCTGAGGCGGTCTAAACTTGAGCTCATTCTGCACTTATGTCCATTTTTTTTTAAAATTAAAAATACAAACAATGTCATTTTCAGCAAAACGAAGCGCTTCGTTTTGCTTACAAGAGTTAGTCTTAGACTAGGCTGAACCTGAGTAACTTGAGCCCAAACTCAGCTTGATACCTATTTTTTTTGTTAAATCTAGACCTAAGGTCTGATCAACCCGAGCTTGACCTATTGACTTTCAAGCAAACCGTCTTAGTTAACTCATTTATTTTGTACCAAATCAATTTAATTATTTGAATTAATTTATTTAAAAGATTAAAAATAATATTATTTTCACTTAAATTTTAATTAAATTTCAAAAAAATTTATTATTTGAATTAGATATGGGTGAAGCTATTTAAATTAACATAAAAAATAATTATTTAAACATCGCTCAATTTATTGTCAATTTTAAAAAATATTATTAAATACATCAAATATAGTTTAAAGAGAATTATCATTCATATTTATTTTTAAAATTAAAAGTTTATAATTATGTTCATAATGATATTAATTTTTGTATAAAATTATTTAAATATTTGTATAATTGTAAAATTAAATAAAAACAATTCATTTTTATTAAACTTATTATTAAGGGTAAATTAAAAAAATCTTAAACTTTATTCAATTTTACAATTATAGCTCGAACTTAAAAAATTGACCATTAAATACTCAAACTTTTAATTTTTCAATTCTAACCTGACGTTAGTATTCCCATTAACATTGTTAACGTCGCTTACCACATAAAATAGAAATCATAAACACTCATGCATGTCAGACTTAATTAAGTTTAACTAAATTGTGTTGTTTTGTGATTGACATTTTTAAATTAAACTTTATCATGTTGGTACGATACGACAACGACACTGTCATGCTAATACAAGATGATAACGACACAGTTTCTAACAACCTGAATGAAATCTCAATTTACCATTTAGACTCTCTTTGTTTCTATGTGAGAACAAAATGATTTAGGATTTTCAATTCTAACAATTTAGGCAATGAGTTTGATTTAGAGATTTCAATCTCAAAATAACGTAGTTTAGTTAAACTTAATTAAGTCTAACATGTATGATTGTTTAAAGTTTCCATCTTATATGGCAAATCATGTCAGCAACTTTAACAGAAATACTAACGCCAGGCTAGAATTGAAAAACTAAAATAAAATTTTAAATATTTAATAATCACTTTTTTAAGTTATCGCTATAATTATAAAATTAAATAAAGTTTGATATTTTATAATTAATATGTTATTAAACGGAAAAACGTAGTAAATATAAGTAAATTTTATTACATGTTATATTTAGTAAGCATCTGATCAATTTCATCTACACTATGCACAAACACTTTCTAAAAGTATTTTCATTCAATTCATTCTTCAATCGTATTGTTTGAACCATAATACTTCGACCACCAATTATCCGTCCAATCTAAACTCAATTCATAATTGTTTGTGGTCTCATGATCATTATTTTTAGGTTGTGATTGACAAGAAGCTCTCGGTTCCTTCACAACCCGTTGATTATCACGAGCAGATTCTAGTAAATCTTCTTGATCTGACATCTATTTCGATTCATCTCTGTTACAGTTCCCCCGACTTTTATACATTTTACACAGTACCCTGAAGAGAAATGAAGCAAGAAGAATATGATGTATAAAACCTTTTTGCTTGTTTATTTTATTTGCCACAAGAGCAATATATACAGAATGTATATGAGGTTCTAGACTATTCATGGAATACATTTTATTCTACTGACATAGCAGAATTGGTTATTTACAGCTGGTAGTTTGTTGGGAAGGATTGCTTTCGGTAGTAGTAGGTGTAGAATGAGTTGTGGTAGTCTTGAGTAGTAGCTGCTTGTTGTCTGCGGAAGAACCCATGTGGATGGTTCCAGGCCCATTGCAAGTTGCTTGGCCCAATGGCTTGTATAGTTGGGCAGATTCCTTTAGACCCCCACTCAAATGAAACCTAGGATTGGGAAATAGGTTGAGTTTGAAAGCTAACTCTTGAAACCGTGCAGCAGTGAGAGGTTTAGTGAGTAAATCGACGAGTTGGTCAGCAGTGGGCACATACCTCACCTCCAGGAGACCGTCGGCTATTTTGTCCTGCACAAAGTGGACATCAATCTCTATGTGTTTGGTGCGAGCGTGAAAGACGGGATTTTGGGAGAGAGAACGTGCGTCGTTGTTATCATACCAGAGAATAGGAGATCGGGAAGGCATGAACCCAAGTTCAGAGAGAAGAGAGGTCAACCAGAGGACTTCAGTGGAGAGCTGAGAGAGAGCCCTATATTCAGCCTAAGTGCTAGATCGCGCCACCACAGTCTGCTTCTTAGAGCTCTAGAAGACGAGGTTGCCGCCAAGGAAGACACATCCATCACTGGTGGACTTACGGTCGTTTGGAGAACTGGCCCAATCAAAGTCGCTGAACACTTGAAGATCAAGAGGAGAGGATGACGATCAGAACAACAATAGATCGAAGGTGCCTTTCAAGTAACGTAAGACTCTTTTTAGGGCGATCCAGTGAGGAGTGAGAGGATTTGAAAGAAATTGACTGAGCTTATTTACGATAAAGCTAATGTCGGGTCTCGTATTGCATAGGTACTATAGAGCACCAAACAAGCTGCGATACAAGGAGGGATCGACAAAAGGTTGACCATCATGGCGAGAGAGCTTGAGTCCTGTGGAAGCTGGAGTAGGGCAAGGTTTGCAAAGTTGCATATTAGCTTGAGCAAGTAAGTTTCAGATATAGCCACTTTGTGAGAGATATAGCCCGGTTATGTTTCTGTAAACTTCAAAACCCAGAAAGTAGTGTAAATTGCCCAATGTTTTGAGGGAAAATTGAGTACTGAGCTTGGTGATGATTGACTGAATGTGTGATGAGTTGTTGCCTGTGATTAGAATGTCATCCACGTAGACCAATAGAATGAGTATTGTCCCTTTGGTATTGAGATAGAACATAGAAGTATCAGCTTTGGAATTGTGAAAACCCCATTGTAGAAGAGCAGACTGTAGTTTGTGATACTAGGCTTTTAGGGCCTGCTTCAGGCCATAAAGGGCTTTAGAAAGCCTGCAAACATGATTAGGTAGATTTGGATTTTCAAAACCCTGAGGCTGAGTGATGTAGGCAAGTTCATGGAGGTCACTATTTAGAAAAGCATTGTTGATATCTACTTACTGAGTGCTCCAATAATGTGAGGCAGTAAGAGATAAGACAACCTTGATAGTGAAGGCTTTGACCACAGGAGAAAAGGTGTCAGAAAAGTCAATGCCAGGGGTTTGGGAAAAACCTTTGGCCATAAGGCGAACATTATGCTTTGCCACAATGCTATCAGTAGTATACATGGTTCGAAAAACCCATTTAATGCCTAGGATGTGCATGGTAGGATCATAGGGTACTAAAGTCCAGGTGTGGTTTTTCTGGAGAGCAAAGATTTCTTCATACAGTGCTTGCTACTAGATTGGAGTGCTAAAGGCTTAGGATATAGTGTCTGGTTCGGGGGAGGGGTAAGAATGGAGAGAGGCAAAATAGATTTTAGGTTTAAAAATGCCACTTTTAGCCCTGGTTTGCATAGGATGGGTAGAGGTGAGTGTGGGAGGAACAGTAGGAAGTGGTAGGAGAGGAGCAGTATGGACAACAGTGCAAGGAGGAGTTGGTAAATTAGGGGTGGGATTCGAGGTCGGTCAGGCAGATAGTAAAGATGGAGAATTAACAGTAAAAGGAAGAGCAGGAGATGTAGAAAGTACCTAATGATGTGCTGTGGAGCTGGAAGGCATAGGAGTTGATTCTTGCATAAGGGAGTTGCTTGGAGATGGCCTAGGATGAAGAAATTGGAGCGAAGATAATGCAGGGTGTAAAACAGACAATGGTAGACTAGGAGATGTAGGAGAGGATGTGGAGGTGTGAGAGGGAAAAAGGGTAGGATAGGGAAATTTAAGTTCATTAAACTCAACATGCCTAGAAATATACAATTTGCCTTTGCTGGTGAGACATTTGTAAATGGGTTAGACTTGTAGCTCAATATTACAACATATACAACATGCCTAGAAACAAAATTGACAAAAATGGTAAGGTGGTAAGAAACAAAGTTAGACTTGTAGCTCAATATTACAATCAACAAAAAGGTATTGATTTTAATGAAACTTATGCACATGTTGCTAGATTGGAATTGATTAGAATTTTACTTGCCTTTGCATACTATAGAAACTTTAAGTTGTTCCAAGTGGATGTTAAAAGTGTATTCTTAAATGGCTACATTATCGAAGAAGTATTTGATAAGCAACCCCCATGTTTTAAAGATGAAAACCATTTGGATAACGTGATGAAGTTAACTAAAGCTCTATATGGTTTAAAGCAGGCTCCTCGAGCATGATATGAGAGGTTAAGTAACTTTATACTTGAGAAAAACTTTGAGAAAGGAAAGGTCAATAAAGCCTTATTTATTAATAGAAAGGATAATGATTTACTCATAGTGCAAATATATGTCTGAATAATTCTCAGCATTAATGCAGGGAGAGTTTGAAATGAGCATGATGGGAGAATTATCATTCTTTCTCGGATTACAAATCTGACAAACAGATAAAGGAATCTTCATTAGCTAAGACAAATACACAAAGGAAATCATTAAGAAATATCATTTTGAGAATGCCAAACCGATGGGTACTCCTATGTACACTGAAACTAAACTTGATAAAGATGAAGAAGGCAAAGCTATAGATGAAACAAAGTATAGATGAATGATTGGATCACTACTATATCTTACAAGCTCAAGACTAAACATTATGCTTAATGTGTGTCTTTGGCCATACTTTCAATCAAATCTAAAAGAAAATCACCTTCAAGTAGTCAAAAGAATCTTTGGATATCTCCACGAAACTATGGATTTGGGACTATGGTATCCAAAAACTGTTTCATTTGATATAGTGGGCCATTGTGATGCAGATTATGCAAGTGATAAAGTCGATCGAAAAAGCACAAATGGTCACTGTCAATTTCTTGGAGGATGTCTAGTATCTTGGTCATGCAAGAAACAAAATTGCACAACGCTTTCATCGAATAAAGCATAATATATAACAGTTGCCAGCTATTATGCTTAAATCTTATGGATGAAACATCAACTACATAATTTTTCTCTAAACTTTTCTCATATTCCTATGTTACCTGATAATATCACTGCTATAAATCTTTCTAAAAATCCTGTGCATCATTCTAGGACTAAGCATATAGAAATCAAACATTATTTTCTTAGAGATCATGTTTTAGAATGAACCATTTATCATTTGCATGTTAATACTGATAATCAAGTAGCTGACATTTCCACTAAGCCACTCTCTGAAGATAGATTTTGCGTGTTAAGAAAAGAGCTTGGTATGTGCAAACTCTCTGGTATTATTTCTGCATGAATATTCTCTGCAACTTGTTTTTGCATTTCGTTTAGCAGGCTCCTTCTATTCTGATTCCCTAAAAACCTCTTTTAGTTTAGGACGTTCCTTAAAGTTTAGATAGTAGGTTTCTTTTAGATTAGAAGTCTCCTCTTCTTTTTATAAGGCTTCTCTTAAGTTGACATTCCTAGTGACACGTGTTCTAAAAATAAGGAGTCATTTATGGCGTCGTTTAAGCTTTTTCAAAAACATGCATAGTCTGACAACTCTACATACGCGTCTATCAGAAGATACACAACTGATTACGCTGCATCTTCTGGCTTGTACCTCTACTCATCCTCTCACAAGATCAACGCTTAGGAATCACTTAGTATACCCTAAGCAAACTTCTCTCGTCTCTATCATTCTCATCTGCGCTGCTTATTCTCTCTGCACCCTAATTCTCTGCATCTTATTGCCTCTTGTTTTTCTCTCTCAAACTTCAACAAGCTCTGCTACAATGACAAGAACAAAATCAAAAGGACAAAAAAAAACCCCAACTTCTTCTGTTACCCTTGATGAAGCTCATGTTACTGAACCTTTCTCTTCTAGAACTCAAGAGAAGAAAGTGCCTAAAGTATACTAGATTACAAATGAAAATGATTCATAGGAAGAATCTACTCGATTGATTAGATGACTACGGGCCAGAGGAAATCTTGAAAAACAAGCCGAGAAAAGTTCTGAAAAAAAAGAAACCAAAGATGCTGAAAAGAAAGAGGAAGAAGAAGCCAGAAAAAGAAAAAAAGGAAGAAATAAAGAAAGACAAAGCGTCTGTAACTAAAGATACTATTGATAGAAAAGAGCTATCTTAATAAGAGATATTTCTCAAAGAAAAAAAGACAAAGAAAATAAAGATAACTGCACACAAGTAAGGAAAGACATCAATATCACAAAAAATGTTTGAATCAGTGGAAGTTGAAGTCCGATATAAAACACAGTACAAGAAAAGAAAGATGTTTGCTGGGTGGATCTTACCTCCTATGATGTTTAATGACATGGGTATACTAATCTATCCTTACTTTGTTGCAATTGGTTGGGAAATTTTTTTAAAATTAGATGAGACAGTATGCAATGAGCTAGTCAGGATATTCTACACACACATAAAGAAGGAAGAAATTAATGGAAAGCTAGTCATTGTCTCATAGTGCATGAATCTGAAATTTTTATTTCTGAAGAAATCTTAGGAGATATATTGAAAGTAGCTCATATAGGGAGAACTAATTTTCCTTGTTATAAGTAGGATGTTGATAATCTGTAGTTAGTCATAGTTGGCAAATCAATCTGCCTTCATGCTGAGAACACCCAAGATAAGAGACCATGGAGCTGGCAATTAGACTTAAAATCACGATGCCTTGCATCGCTTTCAGCTGCTTTAATTTTTTCCAGAAGTAGCTTGGTTGAAAGGTGTAGCCTGCTAGACACTTATGTGGCGTATAATTTGCTAAAAGGAAACAAAATGAATCTTCCAGCTATAATTTTGAGGTTTATGGTGGATAAGGGGAATCATAAGAATTTCACCGGTTGCCTACCTTATGGGATGTTGCTCACCAAGATTTTCAACCATTATGAAGTCCCTTTTGCAAATTTGAATCGGTATGCTCCGGCTAAGTTTCACTTCTTATTAATTTGAATACAAATTGCAAAACAATGTCTTGATAGATAAAAGATCTGAAATAGTAGTAGAAAACTTCGATCCTGCTTTAGACCAACAAAATCTTGTCCCTCCTCAGGGTGAAAATAGTGTAAAGCTCCATCAACAACTACAGAACATTCAAGCCAACCAAGAACAAATGCGAGAACAAATAGATAGCATACAAAATCAGCTTTTTGACATGCAAATCTAGCTGAGAAAAATCTTTGAATCCCTTCATTAACTCTGTTGCTATCTTTCTTTACTTAGCTTATTCGAATTTGTTTTATTTCACTTCCTCCTTATACTCTTTTATTATTTTTTATAATAACAAAGGGGGAGAGTTTATGTTAATATATTTTTGCATATATGATGATATATTTCTCAATGCTGCTCAATGCATATTTCTCAATGCTACCTCGATTATATATGTGATTGATTCTGTTGTTGAACTTGTGAAAATTTATGATATATATACGATATGTTATTTTCTTAAAAGACAGACTTCTTCTAATTATGTCTGAACATATAACAGTCGTAGGTACCTTTCGAAATCATCTTCTTCTATATTCCTTGTCATCATAAAAAAGAGGGAGATTGTTAGCTCAAAGTTTATATTTAACGATTTTGATGATAACTATATAATATTTCAAAATTCAAATTGGATTTATTTTCTTGTACAGATAACGATAATTTTTTAAATCGGAAATAAAATCATAGGAAAATTACTTTCTTTCTTGTAAAAACCTTCTTAGCAAACTTTCCTTATTAATATTCGGAAGGATCTTACCTTTTTGAAAATTGGCTTCAGAAATTTTTGTTCCAGCAAAGATGATATTAAAAATTCAAAGTCAACTCAAAATTAAGATGAAGCAATGACTAGTTGAAGAAATTGACTATTTAAAGAAGAGCAACAACATTTGTGAAAAAAAAGAGCATATACAGACTTTCGAAACATTTGAGTAGCATCTATCTTTTTGAGAGTCATATCATTCTTATTGTGCCTTAGAAAGTGAAATCCCTCTATCAAGAGAGAAATTGTTATTTGAGAACTTACTTTCGATTTTACATTTTTTTTCTTATGTGAATTTTTAGAAGCTTGTTATATACTTCGAGTGTGAAAGGTTGGAGAACCTTGAAAAATATGTACTCGTAAGCTCAAAGAGGCTCGTTAAATTACTACTTGGTTTTTATAATAAAACATTCAAGTTGGATACTTGGGGACTGGGCATAGGCTTGAGTTGTAAAATGAACCAATATAAATCGACTATGTCCTTATTTCTTTTCTCTTAACTTTTAAATTTTTGCATTCTATTGTGTACGTGCTCTTTTTAGCAAGAGGCTTATTATGTTTTCAACTTGCAAAAGATTTCTTTCAGTTTTAACAAGCGCCTTCTATTTTAAATTATTTTAACAAGAGTTATCATTCAATAGACTCCTTTCGTTTAAGCAGGGTCATATCTAACAAAGGGCTACTATCACTTAACAAGCTCCTGTCGTTTAAAAGACTTTATCGTCTGGCAGACTCCTACTGTTTTTATTCGTTAACTAGGATTTGTTTATTATACTAATTGAATTAACTTGTGAATTTTTTTTACACGCAATTCAACCCCCTCTTGCTTATGTTGGTTTTATCATAATTGTCATCAAATCCCTGTTATAATTGGTTAAATGGTCACTTGTAATGAATTCTTTAATTAACTAACCTCATCAGTATCAAAATTATAAAATAATTTAAAAGAATAAAATGACAACCAATAACAAATGCTAAAAATTCATTATTATAACATGTCATAATTAATGTTATTTCTACTAAATTCTTGATAATTTTACCTTTCCATAATCCTCATTATTGTTTGTCCTGGTCATTCATTTTAGATTTGAATCTCGAAGAAACTTAAATTTGTCATCAAAGGTAACTTAAATACACTTGAATTCTTATAATTCTTTTTTTAAAATTAAACTAAAATATTATATTGTTGTCCATTTACTTTATTTTTATAAACTCGTAAAAATGAATTTAATTAGTTATAAAATAAAATTTTAATTTGATAAAATAAAAATTAAGAAACTAAATTACATCTAGTAGTAATAAAGTTTAGGAATCTTGTCATTATTTCTCCAAAACGCTTAAAACAAAAATGAAAAAGAATATGAAACAAATTATACTAGCAGTTTTAATTAGAAGAGTTAGAGCATTACATAAGTTTAAGTTTAGATAACTCAGAATTAAACTCAATTAAAAAAAAACTTTATTTTATACTTTTATTTTCAAAATATTATTTTTTAAAATTGATAAAATTTACATATGGGTCAGGTCATCCTTAAAGAGAGTACAATTTGCAGATTGAGAGTGTTGGCTAGACCTATACTTGGAAAGCGCCTCAAAAGGCTAAATCAAAATGCGCATCGATCCAAATCCCAATTATTAAACGGCGCCGCTCCATATCATCCGTAACCTTTTAGTCATTTGGACGAAATTACCCGCCAGTTTACCTATTATTTAAGGGACCACCCGCCCCTATAACGAACCAGATTTCCAGAGCAAACGAACCAGGGACCACTAACCAACAAAAAGGTTGAAAACTGCACAGATTAGACTTAAATTTTACGCTCCATCATTACTACCACTTTCCATCTTTTTACTGTTAAAGACTTAAACCCCAAGGATGTATGTCTACGTCAGGTTTTACCTCCTCACCAATTTTAAACCGTTGGATTACAATCAGAATTCCCATTCAACAACGATGTGCGGACTTGATTTGGTGTTGCAACTTTTGACGAGAAAAAAAACATTCTTTTGCGCACATGCATCCACCGCATCTTCCTCACTGATACGTCGGCGCCGTACGCATCAACCGGGAATTAATTTTATCTATATATTTATATAGCCTATATACAGTATCTGTTTCCGAATAACAGGTCCCGGCCGCTAGACACGCACCGACCTGGCCGGTCACCTTACATCCTCGTTTGGCAGTTAACTTACACATTAGACGGCTCACACTCTTCCCCAAGTCCCGATCATAAACGGCTAAGACACGTTGATTAGTTAAGCAGTCAGTTTCAGGATTAGGAAAAAAAGTGGAGAATTTAATCAGATTATCGTCAGATACCAACGGTTTCGTTGTCATGTGGTACGTGTCGGAAAGCGAAAAGATAGCTACAGCAGAGCTGATGATGCTTTTGTGCGGTCTAGTGTTGTTCTTTTATAATTGATATCGAAACCTTTCTCGAGGATTTTGTTCAGTGGTCGGTTAGGATTTTAAACAAAAAAATGGAGACGTGAATTCCACGCTTTTGAAAGCATCAGTTCTGCTTTTTCGCTTTTTGCGGGAGTTCTTAAAGTTCAGTGTGTGAGTGTGTGTGTATGAGAGAGAGTGAGAGAGAGAGGGAGAGAGAACTGGTGTTGTGTTGGTGGAGTGATAAAATGGAGGATGTAAGGGTGAAGGGCACTTGGCGCGACGAGCTCGCGAGTCTGATGGACGACACCGGAATTCGGTTCTACGCCGCCGAGCCGACGGGACTAGCGAAGAAGATGGAGGCTGATGACGTGGAAGCGGAGAGTTTCAAAGAGCAAGTAACGGGATTTTTGAAATCGTGGGGCGAGATGCTTGTGGATTTAGGGAAAGGAGTTAAAGACATTGTTGAACAGAGTTTGGCTACTGAGGATTCGTTTGTAGCTCAAAAGCTTGCAAAACCCGTCGCTAAGGTCTCGAGTAAATTGAAGTTTTTGAATGATTTCTTGCCCGAAGATCGTGACCCTGTTCACGCTTGGCCCATTATCTTCATTGTTTCTATACTAGCGCTTGCAGGTATATGATAGCTTCTTTTTTGAGTAATTGGACTTTTGGTTTTATTTGTTAGTTTTCCTTCTTTGCAAGTCTTTTGTTTTGATTAATTGATTATTGGATATTGGTGTTAATTGATAGATCTGTTTATGTATGGAAGTATCATCAACTCCAATTTTTCTTAGGAAAGTTGGAGAATTGCATTGCTGGAATCTTATGTTTATCGTAGCAATTATGAAATCCACATTGTGTGTTTGTGAGAGTGGTGTGAAATTTGTTCAAGTACGGAATTCTTCCAAACTTGATCTGTATATGGGGACTGTTTGACTTGGATTATGTCGTTGATTTATTAATGTTATGAATTTATGTGCAGCACTAGGTGTAAATACCACAAAAAGTAGTTCACTTCCATCAGTAAAAAGAGTGCGTTTACATCCTCCTGTTGCTCGTCGCGTACTACTTCCAGATGGTAGACATGTAGCTTATCACGAGCAAGGCGTTGCGGCTGAGAGTGCACGATATTCAATGATTGGTCCACATGCTTTCCTTTCATCTCGTCTTGCAGGTAACAACTTGGAGGAAATTTTCATTCTCTGGGGGATTCTGAACGGTGAAACTTTCTTTTGAGTATGACTTCCTTAGTCTTTGTACATTTAAGGTATACCTGGAGTCAAAACATCACTGCTTGAGGAGTTCGGTGTTCGCTTGATTACATATGACCTTCCTGGTTTTGGAGAAAGTGATCCTCACTACAAAAGAGACCTCAATTCATCGGCACTGGACATGCTTTACCTAGCTAATGCCCTTGGTATTAACGGCCAATTTTGGGTGCTTGGTTACTCAAGTGGAAGCATGCATTCTTGGGCTGCTCTCAAATACATTCCTGAGAAAATAGCCGGTATCTTAATCGTGCTTTGTTTTGAAGTTTATTGCTAGGTTCTTACCTGCATCTTCTATGCATCGAAGTATCAAGCCCCATCTTGTTCATAATGCCTACTCCTTGTCATCCACATGATATAAAATTTTCGATGTTTACACCTATGATTATCTGTATGATCCAAGCATGACTAGTGAAGATGTGAGTAAAGGATCATACACAGCAATGTTTTAGCAAACTTGAAATTTTAATTGGAATGGATTCTTTCTTCACTGTACATAACTTGTTGAGATGCCCATGAATCATAGGTGCTGCCATGTTTGCTCCAATGGTCAATCCATATGATGCAAGCATGACTAAAGAAGAGATGCGTAGAACATGGGCCCAGTGGTTGCCCAGAAGGAAACTGATGTACTTCTTAGCTCGGAGATTTCCTAAATTTCTCTCTTCTTTTTACCACCGCAGCTTCCTATCAGGGAACCACGGTCAGATTGATAAGTTGATGGCTCTATCACTTGGAAGGAAGGTTAGTTTTTATGTAATGTTTGTTGTCATTACCATTTACAGCCTTTCTAAATTGGCCTTGTAACTTCAGACTTATAAACTAAAGCTTATATGTTTTACTGAGTTATTAGTGAAATTTTTAACTTGTGCTTGACATATTCAGGACAAAGTTTTGACCGATAAGGCAATATTTGAAGAGTTTTGGCACAGGGATGTGGAGGAGTCTGTCCGTCAGGGGAGTGTTAAACCTTTTATTGAGGAAGCCGTGCTGCAGGTGTCTAACTGGGGTTTCAGCCTAGCAGATCTTCGGGTGCAGAAAAAATGTCAAAGTAAAGGCATCCTTTTATGGCTCAAGTCCATCTACAGTCAGGCTGAATGCGAGTTGACTGGCTTTCCTGGTCCAATACACATATGGCAGGTATCCACAATTCTTTCTTCTTGATTTCTGCTGCTGTGTAAAGCATTATGTCAGCAATCTGCAGACCACATTACGAGGTGTTTGTAGCCTTCCCTATCTGCTTTTTGTGCTATGATTTACTCTATCAACAACAACAACAACACTTTTATAGCCGATCCGAATAATTCTATCACCTAAGTCATTAGAATTTGCATTTCATTTTCCAGGGGATGGATGATCAAGTAACGCCGCCTTCAATAACTGACTACATTAGCCGAGTTCTACCTGATTCCATATTGCATAATCTGCCAGATGAAGGCCACTTTTCGTATTTTTTTCTCTGTGATGAATGCCACAGACAGGTATTCTCTACACTATTCGGAGATGCTTTAGGGCCTCTTGAAGAGACGGAACAAACAAATGGTCGGCAGACCATCTGAAGGAGAAACGAAAGAGGTTTCATCTGTTACTGAATCCTCATGGTATAATGCCTCACTGGTTCTGCGTTGACATAATCCATCACGACAGACAGATAATACACTTCGTTTCTTTTGGTTCAACTTCTGATGTAAATAGCACAGAATGCTTCCAAGCAGATGGAGCATGAAAGATGAATTATGTGCGGTTCCAACTTTTTTGTATGGTAAAGCACTTACGAAGAGCAAATTACTATAGAGAGCCAGCAATTTTAGGTGATGGATTTTCTCTTTCCTGTCTGATGCCGCAGGTTTGCATTGGCCTTACGATTTACGTTTTTCTTCTGGGGCAGGTGAAACGATACCTGAACCAAAGACAATTAGCGTTGATTGTATCATCTAATCTCTTGTCACTCCCTTTCAGAAACCAATCCTGCTCAATTTGACTCTTCATAAGAAGCTAATTCTCGCAATTTTGTTCTGTCGTGGATATATCTGTACAAATTGACTCATTCTGATGGATTAAATCTAAAATTAAAGGACTTGAGTTTTAAAAATCAGTCTATGAATGAGGATTAAATTTAAAAT
>JAOSBL010000005.1:36527313-36538026 GCA_027568915.1 Erythroxylum roraimae | reverse complement strand
TAATTTATAAATATGCTAATCGAAATTAAAAATGAGTTAGACATTACCATTCACAATCATTTATTAATTTATATTTAAATTATAATTTAATTTAAGATAATGTACCTATGGTGGCTCCAAGTCTTTTGAGAAATGAAACTAAGACAATCTCATTAGTACCACTATGGCAATATTTAATGTATTCAAGAAAGTTAAACTAAAGAAGGGGGTGCTACTTACTTTAAATGCAATGGGTAATTACAAGGCCCCAAGTCCCGACAGCTTTCAATCGATTTTCTTCAAAAAGTACTGAAATGTAGTGGGGCACTCGGTGAAAAAAATGGTTCAAGACGCATTTTGTGTTTGTGATGTTGATGTCAGAGTGGCAGAGGCTTTAGTGGTTCTTATCCCAAAGGACCAAACTCTGGACCGCCTCACTAATTTTCCCCCGATTAGTTTGTGCAATATTATCTATAAGTTAATCACTAAGGTGATGGTCAATCGGCTCCGCCCTCTCCTGGATGGCATTGTTCATCCCACTCAAACTAGCTTCATTCCAAGCCGAAGCATTGTAGACAACATTATTGTGGTCCAGGAGTTGATGCACTACATGAAAAAGTCAAAAAGTAAACAAGGGACGATGTTGCTAAAAATCGACCTTGAAAAAACTTATGATAGGATCAACTGGGCTTTCCTGCGTGGTACTCTCCTTGACTTTGGCTTTCCTTTTAATTGTGTTAATTTGATCATGAATTGTATTAGTCACACGAGTATGTCTGTCGTTTGGAATGGTGAGAGGCTTCCATCATTCAGACCAAAGCGGGGAATCTGGCAGGGAAATCCTCTATCACCGTATTTATTTGTCTTGTGCATGGAGAAGCTTGCTGCGTTGATAAACAAGGCAGTGTCGGAGAGGAGATGGAAGCCGGTTTCATGTTCTAAAGGTGGGCCATGTATTTCTCATTTATTTTTTGCGGACGACATATTCTTATGCTCGAAAGCAACAACAGGTCAAGCTCGTCAAATTCGTGATGTGTTGGATCGCTTTTGTATTGCCTCCGGTATGCGGATTAGTGCCTCTAAATCAAAAGTCTTTTTTGCTACTGATACTTTGCGGCACTCGAGAGTTGTAATTGAAGGTATGCTTGGGATTAAAGGCACAACTAATATGAGTAAGTATTTGGGTTTTCCTCTTGGTAATGGGGCTCGGTGGAAAGGGCAATTAAATGTAATTTGTCAGAAAGTTCGAAATAAATTGAGCTCTTAGAAATTTATGCTTTTGAATTTTGTCGGGAGAGTTACTCTAGCCAAGGCTACATAAATACCATCCCAGTTTATTGGATGCAAACTGCTTGGTTACCGAAGCATATCTGTGATACTTTGGATGCTTACACCAGAAAATTTCTTTGGAGCTCCAAGAGAAATATGTCGGGGTTAAATTTGGTGGCTTGGGAGATTGTGTTGCTTCCGAAAAAGCTTGGCGTTTTAGGCTTGAGAAATTGTCGCACTATGTCTACTGCTATGTTTGGTAAGCTTTTGTGGGCCTTGTTGGATAATTCAGAGGCCCTTTGGGCCCAAGTTATTACTTCTAAATATTTAAGAGGGAAGGGTCTATTGAATTTGCAAAAATGCAGTGGAGGATCGCCGGTTTGGCGTGTTATCGTCAACGAGACGGATGAGCTTGATGGGGGTTTTCGATATCAAATCGGTGATGGATCATCAATCTCTTTCTGGCATGATGTGTGGCAGGGTTCGGTGCGATTGAAAGAGCTAGTTGGTTTGGTTCATGAGGAGGATGAGGACTATATGGTGTCAGATTTGTTAGATTCGCACGATAATTGGTGTTTGGATCAGCTCAAGATAGTTGTCCCGAATGAAATTCGTAATTCTCTACCCAAGGTTTACAGGCCGCAGTTGGGGTTTATGCCATATCGTATTGTATGGGGAGGGGTGGCAAATGGGACTTCCTCAGTTAAAAGTGGCTTTCGGTGGCTATTTCATGTATCAAGAATAGTCAATATTGCCCAATCAGAGCTCAATTGGAGTTGGATTTGGAAAATTCGAGGACCGGAGAAGCTTAAGATGGTGGTGTGGCTTATGTGGCATGGCGGATTACACACTCAATCGTTAAGATACCGGATAAAGGTAACAAATACTGACAGTTGTCCTTGTTGCCATCGCAATCTAGAGACGATGGAACATATTATGCGGTCTTGTCCCAAAGTCCGACTACTTTGGGAGGTTGTGTTTGGTTCAGGTAACTTTCCGGCCTTCTTTTCTCCTGATTTTTGGGAATGGCTTACCTCTTTTCTGACCAAATCCTCATGTTTTAGGTCGGGTGACTGGGATATTAAATTTGGAGCATGTCTTTGGGCAATTTGGAGGCTCCGTAATCAGGAGGTGATTGATGGTAAAATTTTAGATCTTCATGCTCAACTGACATGGACTTGGCAAGTTATTCATGACTTTGTTTGTCTCTTTGGTTTGGCCCATAATGTTGCTAATGAGACGGTTAAATGGGTGAAGTGGGTGCCTCCAAATGGTGACTTTGTGGCTCTTAACGTTGATGGAAGTGTTATTGGCAATCCGAATCCAGTGAGTCTTGGTGGCGTATTTCGGAATGAGCAAGGAGCTTGGTTGCTTAGTTTTTCGAAATCAATTGAGTATAGGTCGAATATGGAGGCTGAACTTCTAGCTATCAAAAGGGGACTGACTTCAGCTTGGGATAATTGCTTTGGAAAAATTGCTCTCTGGTCAAATTCTAAAGAAGCTTTGCTACTATTGAAAGGAAGGAATTGAGTGGCACACTGTCATGTCAATATCCTCTATAACATCAAAGCTTTGTTGGAAAGAGATTGGTGTGTGACAATGGCCCATTTGCTTTGAAAAGAGAATTCGGTTGCAGACCATCTGGCCAAGCTAGGGGGAAGTTCTCCGACTATTGACAATCGCGTGCTGGAATTGCCATCCCTCGTACCATATATATATATATATTATTGACGTGGGACCATCATAAACATCAAAGTTTCTTCTTCTATGCAAAGCCACGTTGGCACACCAACTCATGCATATACCTTTGGTCATTGTAAACTTTAGATTTTTAACTCATAAATCTTTCAATTTTTAATAAACTTTTTTTCCATTTCAATTCTCTTATATAATTTAACTAATAAATTATATTTTCAAAATTTATATTCTTTATTTATCTCTTTATATTTAAATTAAAAATTTTATTTTAAATTATAATTGTTAAAAATGAATTACTATTTTCATTTTTAAAAATACAAATTTTATTTAATCTGACTAATAAATCATATTTGTCAAATTTTGAGTTTTTGTATTTATTTCCTTATACTTTAGCTGAAAATATTAAATTATTATTGTTAAAAATTATTTAATATGTTTATCATGAATTTAGTTAATAAATTGAATTATTAATTGGTATATATAAGTAATTTTGTTTAAGATAATTTAAGAATGTATTAAAAATAATATTTAAACTATAAAGAAGTATGTATAAAAGATATTAAAAAAAGTTATAATAAAGTTAAAGTCTTTTCTATTGACTTTCTTTAATATAATTTTTATTTTTATTATTGTTTTAAAATTAGATTCAATCGTGGTTTAAATTATTAGATTTATTATTAGTTTATTATATATTAATAGGCATAATTAGTGTATTTTTATTTCAATAAAATATTTTATTTTATACTATATTTTTACTCCTTATTTTATTATATATCAATTTTATAGCGATTCAATACCGATTGAACCTTTTATTTAATTTATTCGAAGTCAGGCCCAATTTTTATAACATTGAATAAAATCTTTAAAAATTTCACTACTAAATTTAAAAAATATATCAAAATTTTAGTTTTATTATACCTCTCATAAAGTACAAAAGGCTCTCACAGTATTTTTAAATTAGACAAAAAATTAACAAAATTCATAAAAGAATATGATGTCCTTTTATCAATTAGAAAATGAAATCATTTTCAAACTAAAAATTAACACTGTATTTGAAAAATAAAACTAATTTATTATTTGGCCAATAAATGAGTTTTTTTATATACAAATTTAACATTTTGATTTCTTAATTGGAAGTATTAAATGATCATTTTCAATAACATGGGAAGACTTTGGTTTCCATTCTGATACGAGTTCAACCTTCAAGGTAGATAAGAGAGACAAGAAGCACCACAGACGTTCACAATATCAGAGATTCAAATATGACATAGCTCAAACGAGTAGAGCATAAAAGAGCCACATCTAGGCTAAACAAGAATAAGGGGCAACATTTAATCTAATATTAAACCATTATTCTAAGAAATGAAAAATAACTGGGTCATAAAGCTGATTTCACTTGTGATTGAATCACTACTTCCATATATAAAACGACAGAAAATTCATGAACACAAAACTCTTTGATAAACAGAATGTAAATGTAAGCTTCTAAACTCCATAAAAGTCCCACAAAATTAAACTCAGACAAGTATTCCGCAAAACTAGAAAAATAGCAGTATAAGGAAATGTATCACTACGAGTCACACATTTTACTTCCCCTTCTTTGCTGCTGATTTGGTGACCTTGGCACCAGTTGGATCCTTCTTCTCAACGCTCTTGATGACACCGACAGCAACTGTCTGTCGCATGTCCCTCACAGCAAAACGACCAAGAGGTGGGTACTCAGAGAAGGTTTCAACAACCATAGGCTTGGTAGGAATCATCTTCACGAATCCAGCATCACCATTCTTCAAGAACTTGGGCTCCTTCTCAAGCTCCTTGCCTGATCGTCTATCAATTTTGGTCAAGATTTCAGCGAACTTAACAGCAATGTGTGAGGTGTGGCAATCCAGAACTGGGGCATATCCATTTCCAATCTGACCAGGGTGGTTCATGATGATAACCTGAGAGGTGAAGTTGGCAGCCTCCTTAGCAGGGTCATCCTTGGAGTTGGATGCAACAAAACCTCGCTTGAGATCCTTGACAGCAACATTCTTCACGTTGAATCCAACATTATCACCTGGAAGAGCCTCTTGGAGGGCCTCATGATGCATCTCAACAGACTTAACTTCAGTAGTCAGTCCAGAGGGGCCAAATGTAACAACCATACCAGGCTTCAATATACCCGTCTCCACACGACCTACAGGGACAGTTCCAATCCCGCCAATTTTGTACACATCCTGAAGAGGAAGCCTGAGTGGCTTGTCAGAAGGCCTCTTGGGTTCATTGATCAAGTCAAGAGCCTCAAGGAGTGTTGGTCCCTTGTACCAATCAAGGTTGGTGGACCTTTCAATCATATTATCACCCTCAAATCCCGAGATGGGGACAAATGGGATCTTGTCGGGGTTGTAGCCAACCTTCTTCAAGTAGGAAGAAACTTCCTTAACAATTTCATCGTACCTAGCTTTGGAGTACTTAGGAGTGGTGGCATCCATCTATATGAAAAAACCAAAAAACATTAGCCCAATCCACAAGACAATAAATCCAAACTACCCATGCCTTAGTTGCAGAAAATTAATGCAAGCTCACATTAAGCCAGTCACATCAATTGAAGTATATAAGCTCACCTTGTTACAGCAACAGATCATCTGCTTAACACCAAGGGTGAAAGCAAGAAGGGCATGCTCACGAGTCTGACCATCCTTGGAGATACCAGCTTCAAAACCACCAGTGGTAGAGTCAATAATCAGAACAGCACAGTCAGCTTGTGAGGTACCAGTAATCATGTTCTTAATAAAGTCACGATGACCGGGAGCATCAATGACAGTGCAGTAGTATTTGGTGGTCTCAAACTTCCAGAGTGCAATGTCAATGGTGATACCACGCTCACGCTCAGCCTTAAGCTTATCCAAGACCCAGGCATACTTGAATGACCTCTTGTTCATCTCAGCCGCCTCCTTCTCAAACCTCTCAATCACACGCTTGTCAATACCTCCAAGCTTGTAGATCAAGTGACCGGTGGTAGTCGACTTGCCAGAGTCAACATGGCCGATGACCACAATGTTGATGTGAACCTTCTCTTTACCCATATTAAAGTTTGAAAAGGAAGCTGAAATTCATGAAAAATGGATGAAAGTCAACAAGCAAGATTCACAGACCAAAAACCAACTTGGCCACTAAAAAAACAGGTCAATCTTATAAGCAAAAACAGCTAATAGCATAGTATAGCATTTGACATTCCAAATTAGCAATAAACAAAAACAAACGTTAATTTGATCAAAAAACAAGGAATAAAGGAAATAATCCAACAGGTAAAGATATCTAGAAACACTATAACACAGCCTCGAAACTTGATATCAAATCAGGTCAATCTTAAAACAAGCTCTAGTTATTGGCTTAGTATAACGTCAACAACCCAAACTTACAAAACAAAAAGGCCAACACAAAATTTAGTCAAAGAAGAAGGCAAAAGCATGGAATCAAACGAAACAATCAAGTATAAGCGTACATCAGGAAACAACATAACAAAGTATCTAGACTTTATATCAAATCAGCAAAACCGACTACTTACCATACAATTCATATCATAATTCATGTTTCCAAACTCATCATTAACAATTAGTGGCTGCTGGGTTTCGAGCCCAGGTCTCCACAAGAGAAGTGTGGGATTTACAACTAATCTACAGCCACAATCGAATACAAGTAGTGAAGTTTCAGATTGTTCGTAGACTTAAACGACTCGAATCCAAAGATTTTAGCAGCAAATAGCACCATCAAAACATCTCAAGACTTGTGTAACAAACCATCTTCAACATTCAATTTACAGCCACAAGACGGTTTCAAGTAATCTAGATTCGTTCACAAATAGATGAGAAGAGTAAGCAAACATTAAACAGAGAAATATTATAGAAAATGACCAGACCTTGATTAAGCGACTAAGAGCTCCAATCGAATTGACACAGCGTAGAGAACAATAAAAGAAGAGGCAGTGGCAAATGGCAGCAGGCGAATGCTCCTCTTAAATACAAAACACTACAACGGGGCCTAGGGTGTAAGTAGGGTTTCACAACCCACCGTTGGATCTCAATTGACGGTATGAGTTAAAAAAAAATTTCAACCCTTGGAATTTTCAGATAGAAGCTCCAGATCATGCCACGCCATTTTTTTTATTGTACTTTGAATGACGAAAACCTCTCGACAAATGCAAGCGTTCAGGAACTAGCTGAATCGTACGGAAGTCACCATTTTTCTCTCCAGACATAACAAACAAGAAATTATGGATCTTATCATTTTCTTCACTTTAAATTCCCAATTTATCGTAAGCATCAACTATTAGACGCCAGACTCTTTGATTCACTCGTTAATTACAATTTACCAATTAATTAATAAGACCGTCCAATTAAGCCTTTTTAATTATTGAATATGATTATGATACATTATATCGACTTCCCCCGTTTAAATGATGCAATGTTTAATAGGAGAAAGAAAGGGTTTACAGCGATTTGACTGAGATTACCTACGAACTCATCCAGTTTATGAGAAGAGGCAGTTTAAGCAGTGAAACATTCGTTTTTGAGAAAAATACTCCGATGTCATACGCAAGCTCATGAAAAAAAACATAAATAACACACACACTTGGTGTGCCCAAGATCGCAACAAAATTGACTCATTTGTAAAGTTGAACTCTTGACAAAATTCCAAAATTACAGAACCAGAATACCGTCCAGCAGCACTAGGGTATGACTCAAAGCACTTCACTTTCCCTTCTTTGCTGCAGATTTGGTGACCTTGGCACCAGTCGGATCCTTCTTCTCAACACTCTTGATGACGCCAACGGCCACAGTCTGGCGCATGTCCCTCACAGCAAAACGACCAAGAGGTGGGTACTCGGAGAAGGTTTCAACAACCATGGGCTTGGTGGGAATCATTTTAACGAAACCAGCATCACCGTTCTTCAAGAACTTGGGCTCCTTTTCAAGCTCCTTACCTGATCGTCTATCAATCTTGGTCAAGATTTCAGCGAACTTAACAGCAATGTGGGAGGTGTGGCAGTCAAGAACTGGAGCATATCCATTTCCAATCTGGCCAGGGTGGTTCATGATAATGACCTGAGAAGTGAAGTTGGCAGCCTCCTTGGCAGGATCATCCTTCGAGTTGGATGCAACAAATCCACGCTTCAGATCCTTCACAGCAACATTCTTCACGTTGAACCCAACATTGTCACCTGGAAGAGCCTCTTGAAGGGCTTCGTGGTGCATCTCAACAGATTTAACTTCAGTTGTCAGTCCAGAGGGTCCAAATGTAACAACCATACCAGGCTTCAGAATACCAGTTTCAACACGACCAACAGGAACAGTTCCAATGCCACCAATCTTGTACACATCTTGGAGTGGGAGACGGAGAGGCTTGTCTGAAGGTCTCTTGGGCTCATTGATCAAGTCAAGAGCCTCAAGAAGTGTAGGGCCCTTGTACCAGTCAAGGTTGGTTGACCTCTCAATCATGTTATCACCCTCAAAACCTGAGATGGGGACAAATGGGATCTTGTCGGGGTTGTAGCCAACTTTCTTCAAGTAGGAAGAAACTTCCTTAACAATTTCATCATACCTAGCCTTTGAGTACTTGGGGGTGGTAGCATCCATCTGTACACATTAGCTCAAAAGCAACATATTTCAGATACATGTGCAAAACATTAAACAAATATCATAAGAGAAACAAATATCACAAAAATGAGCATTCACCTTGTTACAGCAGCAAATCATCTGCTTAACACCAAGAGTGAAAGCAAGAAGGGCATGCTCACGGGTCTGACCATCCTTGGAGATACCAGCCTCAAAACCACCAGTTGTAGAGTCAATAATCAGAACAGCACAGTCAGCCTGTGAGGTTCCGGTGATCATGTTCTTGATAAAATCACGATGTCCAGGAGCATCAATCACAGTGCAATAGTACTTGGTGGTCTCAAACTTCCAGAGAGCAATGTCAATGGTAATACCACGCTCACGCTCAGCCTTAAGCTTATCCAAGACCCAGGCATACTTGAAAGACCTCTTGTTCATCTCAGCAGCTTCCTTCTCAAATCTTTCAATCACACGCTTGTCAATACCTCCAAGCTTGTAGATCAAGTGACCCGTGGTGGTTGACTTGCCAGAGTCGACATGGCCAATGACCACAATGTTAATGTGGACCTTCTCCTTACCCATCCTGAAAATTCAACACTCTAATACATGATGTTTAATATATTGTCTTATCATTCAAAAAAACTTCATCTTTATTTGTCTTGTTACTAAACAAGTACAAGCCATTAATTGAGATATAAAAATCAGACCAACCCTATACCATAGATCATTCAGAAAAACCTAACACGACCCAACTAATTTGAAAAGACCAGAGAAGATAATAAGGACAAGTGAACGTCATCTCATTGTTTGTCAAGAAATATTTATTCATCAAGTCAAAAACATTGTAGATCATTCAAAGAAACTTGATCTTTATTTGTCTGATTACTAACCAAGTACAATTTATTAATTGAGATGCAAAATACATGCCAACCCATACACTATGGATCATTCCTAAAAAAACTTAACAAAATCAAACTAATTTGAAAAAGATCAAATTCCAAAGATCTATTTCAACGGAAGTACCGTGAAAAGTCCTCATCTTCCCTCACATAAATCAACATTAAGCCCATGTACAAAACATAAGGCTGTCAAGAGTGACATCCCCAATTCTGTAAACACTAGAAATACGGATGGAGGGGAATCTAGCAAGTCTTCACAGTAAAAGCGTTGAATTCACCATAAAACTACAGCCACGAAGAACTATCAAAACCTTTTCTTTTAACCATAAACCCAGAAAATAAACTAAACACAAATAAATAACACAATCGAATAGCATTTTGTCACGAGATTACTCATAGGACGCACAAGAAAACAGACACATACGATTCACTCCAGATTTAATAACAAACACAAAGGAATAATAAACACCTATTATCCCAGAAGCTAACTTCAACCAAATCAAAAAGGATTTGTACAACAACTAAAGGAACAATCAAACAACAGAAACAATAGAAAGAAAAGAAATGAACCTTTAGTGAAACTTTAGAGATGGTTTTGATAAGAGCTCGGCGCAGTTCTGCAGAGAGGTTCTAGAGTCGGAAAGTCGGGAGCTTGCGCTGGCTTAAGTATCACCACTTAAGCTACCCTAACTAGGGTTTTCTCTCTACCGTTGGATCAAATAATCCAACGGTTATAGTGAAGAATTCGCATCAGCCGTTGATGGGCTTAGATTCTTATCCTGCGGAGTATAAAACTTGTCGCATAAAATGCAGACTCGTTAACGCTTATAGCGGCCGGCTCTGTTTGGTTGAGGTTATATTAGTAGTGTTTTTATCTATAAAGTTTTTTTATACTTTTTTTTTGAGAAATTTTTTATAAAAAATTAGTTACCTATTTGATTGTGATTTAAAAAATAGCTTGTCTGAAAGAGTTTCATAAAATAGGCTATTTGGTAACATAAAAATAAAAAATACTTTTAATTTTAATTATATTTTATTTTTTAATAAAAATTATTTTTACATATAAATATTATTTAAAGTATATTAAACAATATGCAAAACAAAATATATTAATTATTATATAATTTTAAATCATATGAAACATAAATGAAAATATATCTAACCAAATCTTTTATATGTATTATAACATGAGTAAAACTAATATAAAAAATAAACATTAAAACATATAAAAAATCATATAATATTATATGAATTTCAAAATAAATATTATAAGT
>JAOSBL010000005.1:36473972-36484361 GCA_027568915.1 Erythroxylum roraimae | reverse complement strand
TCTGCGTGGATACCGTTAGAGAACGGTCTACTTTGGTCGTTTGGTTTGATTTTCGTTCGTTATTTAGACGCAAGATCTTGGGTTTAGGAAGGTCCCATAACAGTTTAAAACAGTTTTTCTGTTATTCCGCACCGCGTTCATCTGATGAATGCACTGGGATTTTCCATTCTGGGGATCGTGATTCTCAACAAGTCTAAGTTAGCACCAACGTTATTTTTTCTCCTCCAGCTAATGTATTTAAAATCCCTCTCCAGCTGCCTCACGTTCCACTCGATATCACCAACTTCAACGTGTGTATAGAAAGTGTATGTGAGGGCTGTCTCTGAGTGATGGAGTAGTGTTCTCTTTTTGTTACTCCTCCCAGCTGTCCTCATTATTCACGCAAATTCCTCTCCACTGCCAGCTGCTTGTTTTGGATGTTTCTATGTATTCAAAATCCTTTTCTGCACGCCTCACTTCACGCATAATCTCCTTCTTTTTTTTGTCAACTTTCTCTACCGCCATCACTGCTTCACGTTACCAACTGCTTCAACTCTTCTATCCTATACCTTGATATGACAAATAAAAATTGTGGTTTGGTCCACCTTTCACGCAAAGCTAGCCACGCTTCTTGTTTTTCCAACTCTCTTTGTTTCATTCAATTAAACCCTTACGGTCCACCTTCTTGGTTCACATTTTTAAACCTCTACTTCACGCACAAGCTCTCATTTTCTTTGGCCAAAAATTTTAACATCCAAAACGTTAACATTTTTCTTTTTTTTAAAATCCTTTCTTCCTTTTAGAGCTTTTCTTGCTTTAGGCTTTTAAAATTTCAAATCTAATGTGTACCTAAAATTAAAATAAATAATTCTTAATTAGTACAATTTAAACATTAAATGGACAAGAGTTTAGCAAATTATGTATCTAAATTCAATATAAAATGTCCATTAACATCATACCTAAATAAAATAGGGAAAAAAAGGAAAAAGTTATTGTTGTGACAATCTACAGTACTACACAAATTGTATAGTAAAAGGAAATTTGACTGAAAGAGTTATATATATATATATATATATTTCTAGATGGTATATAAAATCGAGATAGTTACCTTTC
The DNA here is from genome assembly GCA_027568915.1 of Erythroxylum roraimae. Classification (NCBI taxonomy): domain Eukaryota; kingdom Viridiplantae; phylum Streptophyta; class Magnoliopsida; order Malpighiales; family Erythroxylaceae; genus Erythroxylum; species Erythroxylum roraimae. The sequence continues at coordinate 36,483,269 of JAOSBL010000005.1, read as the reverse complement.
AGAAAAGTCTAACGATAATAGATTGCCTATGTTTGTTTTATTCTTTTAAAAGGGGAAGAAAAGGTTTACAAGTCCTTTTCAGATGTAATTGAAGGCAAAAAAAGTCACGAAGGAGCCGAATAAAATCAAAGTTTCACATTTGGTTTTGAATTAGAGACGTTAAAGATGATGACTACATCGACTATAACCCTTAGCCTTAATTAATATCACCAAAATTTGATAAATGTGATTGAGACAATTTTTAGAAGCAAACATATTGAAAATTAAAAATAAAAGGTTACATTTCTTACATGTTTAAAATATTAATCTTTAAGCTTATGTTAGTCTTGTTTAATAATTAATAACATAAGCTTGCTAGAAATAAAGTTAAAAATATTAAAAATGTAATAACATATTATACAACAATAAATAATATTTTATGACTTTTTAATTAAATTTAAATGTTACATAAACTTAATAATAATAAACAAATAAATATCTAAAACTTTTTAAAGGAAAATAATAGTTATAGTTATAATTATGATATTTATAAAAAATAAAACATTACAAGGCATTACATTTAAATAATTTTCTTAATTATTTTAATTTATGAATAAAAGCCAATGTCCTCTTTTCTTTTAGTCCTTTCCTGTTTTTAAAATGATTATCTGTTTGATAAAAGCAATATAATAATTATATTAACTTTTCTCTTTTAATAAATATTAAGTTCTCTTTACAGTCCAAATTTTTTTCCCTTAAGAATATTTTTTCATAAAGAAAAATACTTTCTGTTAGTTATGCTGCTCTGGTTGATGGAGTGAATGAAGGATTTGGTTTGTTGATCCAATTCAGATGCTTTCATTCCCAAAATGTTTGCCTACCATTACATAATCAGGTAAGAAAAGAAGCATAAGGTTTAAAAATTGGCTCAGAATTAAATAAAATTTAAAATTTAAAATATGATTAAAAAATTTGCACTTTCTAATATTATCAAATATCAAAAATATAAAACTTTACTAATGTGGCCAATATTTTTGTGATTAGTAAAACGTAACTAAAAATTTAAATCATAAATTTTTTTAGAAAACATTTTATCTTCATTTTATAAAATTTTATTTTAAAAACAAATACTTCAGGGTAAGGTTGTATACTAATAAATCTTCTCCGATTTTACGTATTAGTGGAATTCATAACGAGTATTGTTGTCGTCTATAAAATTTTATAAAAAATATCAAACCTTTTTCTAATATATTATATTTGATATTAATAACAATTCTATCAAAATAATTATATAATTTTTTTAGTGTTTTTAACAATTTAAGGACATTTGTATTATTATGTTAATTAATGGCAAAACCAAATGACTATAAAAAGTTTAAGTTGACGATAAACAAAGCGTGGTGGACAGGTTCTCCGGTAATTTCATCGAAGTTTTAAGGAGAGGAAGAGGCAAAATCAGTCGTTTACTTCACAACGTACGATTCAATTCAACTCACTGTCTCTCAGCTTTCTCTCTCTGTTCCAATCTCTTTTTGTCTCTGTTGAAATGGCTGGAAGCAACCAAAACGATGCGTTTAACGGCAAGAACGGTCATGAGGAGGAAATGAGTCCTTTATTGAACAAAGACCTTCAGGAGAGCGGCGAGAAACCGGCGAAAGTCTCCGATGAGAAATCGCCGCGATCTGGAGGTTCTCCGCCGTGTAAGTGGACTGCTGATGGGCTACCGCTTGCTCATGGAAGTGTGGTCGGAGAGCCCGTGGCGCGTGCTCAGTGGGACACGAGCTTCTTCGCTTGTTTGGGTCGTAACGATGAATTTTGCAGCAGTGATGTTGAAGTTTGTAAGTGATTTTGGATTCTTGTCTTTTGAGTTTTTGGTTTTGTGTAATTTGGATGAGTTTTAATATGATGATCTTTGGGTTATGAGGAAGACTTCATCAAGGGTAGATGGAGGTGATATGCAACTTTAATTTAAGGGTTTCGTTCTCTGTTGGTGATTGGTTTCAATCTCTTTTTAGATCGACCCTTCATTGGAAGAATTTTTGTTTTCTGTTTGGCATCATTGATTTTGCATTTGATGATCGTATTTGGCATCATAAATGGGGCATTTCATGTTTTCAGATTTGGCATGGTTAATAACTTGAAAAGGTGAATGCTTTGCAGTGTAGGTCTCTTGTGATGGGCTTAATCTCAATTGTCGGTTTAATATCTTTGCTTATTTTCTAACATTTCTCTGAGGTTGGATCGTTGACTTAAACTAAATCTTCCACAGTTTATTGAGTTATGATCTTGTCCCCAGTTTTTCTTTATAATAGCCAAACTTGATGTCATCATTAGGGAACAGAATGATTTAAGAGAGAGAGATCTGTAAATATAAGGGGTTTTTTTTTTGTAGTATTTCACGTGCTATCATCCTGATCTTGATACTATCTAATGTGTCAGATTGGTTTTAAAAGTCGGTATGAATTTGTTAACGTTTTCACAGGTCTTCTGGGAAGTGTTGCCCCTTGTGTGCTGTATGGAAGCAATATTGAAAGGCTTGGATCACGCCCTGGAACCTTCACAAATCATTGCTTGCCCTACACAGGTCTATACCTGATTGGTCATTTCCTTTTTGGTTCGAATTGCCTTGCACCATGGTTTACATATCCTAGCCGCACTGCACTTCGCAGGAAGTTTAACCTAGAGGCAAGTTATTTCCTTACTTTTTCCCTCCATAAACCTGCAATTTGGACGTTGTTTTAGATTCCTAATGCTTGTGTAGTTCTTCTTTGTCACTTGACATTGGACTTTTGATGGATGTATAAAAATGTCTATAATTCATTTCGATATGCTATGTGGTCATGATTTTGGTCCACCCTTCTAATATATGTATTTGTGAGTTGTTGCTGTTCCAAGATTTACTAATTATTGCAAATGGTATTGGTGTGTTTTAGTGCCAATTATGCTTGCTTTTCTTCTTACATCATCTTTTGCATAAAAGCATTTGCATCTTTATACAATGATCCGTACCGTTCTCCGAGTTTGTATGATTTCCTTCATTTTATCCAAAGTCAGCATGGTCTAAAGGTACTTCCAAATTGTTTCTATCTTGAGCTTCGAATTATAATTTGGCTTCAAAATTTGTTGTTTTTCGTTAGTGAACTTGCGTCTATGGAATATGGTCCACTTGCCTTTATGGAAGATGGAATATGATCTATTACTTGGGAAGAACTTGAGCTGGATGTTTATTTAGGATGAACTTGAGCTGGATTTTTACTCTTATGCATTTATTACCTATGAGTAGGTTCTGGATGAGCATTTTGTGCATTAATGTCCATGGTTTTGATATGAAACAGGGCAGCTGTGAGGCACTTAATAGGTCATGTGGTTGCTGTGGAAGCTGTGTGGAAGATGAGTTCCCACGTGAGCAGTGTGAGTCAACATGCGACTTTGCAACTCATGTTTTCTGCCACCCATGTGCCCTTTGCCAGGAAGGTCGCGAGATTCGTCGAAAGGTGCCTCATCCTGGGTTCAATGCTCGGCCAGTCTTGGTTATGATCCCACCCGGCGAGCAGACAATGGGTCGTGGAGCTTGAATGAATCCCATGTGAACGTTGCATCCTATCTATACCTATGTCTATTGTTATGTTCTTTTTCGTAGATTTTGTGAATCTTTGCTTGCACGATCTGCACTGCATTTGATTCCCATTACTGCAGTTTTATTTACTGGTAAAATAAACTAAAGATGTAGCATCGGCTGAATTATGTTTGTATAGCACATTGTATACATGATCCGGACATCTTGTACTTTGGCACTGCATTTGATTCCCGTTTCAGCAGTTTTATTTACTGGTAAAATAAACTAAAGATGTAGCGTTGGCTAAACTATGTTTGTATAGTACATTGTATACATGGTCCGGACATCTTGTACTTTGGAATTGAGGAGTTGATGTTTAGATTAAGATCATGTTTTGACAATCCTATTCATATGTTTGTTCAAAACACTATAACCCTAATTGAGATTGGATGCAGAATGATTCAAAGATTGCTGTCTTTTATCAAACTAAATTGCTCCTTAAAATAAGGGTTAATGAAGAATGTTAAACCTCAATAAGCTGCTTTGCGAATAGGCCAATGTGTACGTCCCTTGAGTTTAATATGCTTGAATCTTTTATAGTTTTGTCGATTAGAATAAACACTTGCACACTCTTTTCATATGGAGGAATTATAAGGAGAAACAAAATCCCACTTCTTGAACAATCGAATAAAGAAATATAGTAAAGAAAATCCACAAGGAATTAACAGATTCTAACCCCATGATAAACATAGTTAGACAAAATCCAGATTGAACGAGTTGACAATGCAGATAGGATGAGTAGGTTAGGTTATTTTGTACTTCTAAAATCGACCTGCCAACTAAACATGTACGAGATAGCCATTGACCTTTCGACAAAATGCACCTTTATCTGAAGTTCTACCAAAACGTAAGATTAACATTAAAAAATGAGTTTAAATTCCTAACTATGAAGCCAAAATGTGAAATAGCAAAGAAAGTTCTCTCGACATTAAAGGATAGGAAGATTCATGACAGAAAACTTGACATTTAAGACTGCAACACAAAGCAAGTTCTAACTTCTATATTCTTATTCTCCTGGTGCAGAAACACCTTGCTTCAGCCTCTCTCTCTTCATCTTCTTCTTGGAGACGGGCTTCTTTTTTCTTGAAGGTAGAGTCTTCTGTGCATACAGGTAAAGTACATAATTTCCAACAAGGAATGTCAATACCAAACCCCCCACAACCAGCAGCACTATCAATCCTGGGTTTAAACCTTTTGCCGGAACATCATTAATAACATTTCCCTAATCATCAAAACATGCATCGGTATTCAGTTAGAACACACAACTAAGCCAAAAATTAAAAAGAAAGAAATTGCAGAAAGAAACTAACAAGATAATGAACCATTACAAGCTAGGTTGATGGTAAATCCTGACACACTCAAAGTCCTCTTCCTTAAATACTAACAAGCAAGAAAAGAAGAGCACGACGACTACAACCAAATCAACTCGCATGAGTGTGAATGAGTTAATTTCTGAAAACAACAAACAATTTGGAAAAAAGTTAGAACAAATGACCTCTGTACAAAGACAAAAAGAAGCTCACAACTTGAAAGAAGCGGGTCAATCAGAATCAAAAGATCAAAAATCAAACTTGAAGCTAACCACTGGACGAAAGGTTGAGTATGGTCTGCCCAGGGCCAGGTGATATCAGTCTTCGCCTATGGAAAGCGCCTAGATCCATCATTAAGCCTTAGATTCGAAGGGAATGGATTACCGACTCGACAGAGTGAGGAGAGTTGACTAGACTGACTTGAACAAGTCAAGTTCTTTCTTACTTATTAAGAAGGGAAGCTTGGTACAAAACTTGGAATTGGATAGAATTGTGAATATCTGTAATCTTCAAGACCCTTTGACGAAAAAATCTCAACCGTTGATCCGATCTAAGACTCAGACTTTGCTATAGGATGAAGGAAAGCCTCAAGAAGATATAGATAGGGAACTTCGACATGGTTTCCAAGTCAAGATTCAACCTTTGTTTATTTACTTAAACCAATGAAGCTCCAATTCTTCAACATAACATGATAATGATCTTTTGATCACCATGATTTTCTTAAATTGGACTAAAACTAACAAGCATTTGATCGCACACGATTTGGTCAAACTAAGAGTTAACCAATCGACAATGTGGAAACCACCACAAAGTCACTATCAATCACGCGTCAATAAATCAATCAAAGACACAATTTTGCGTGCATCACATTTTCAGGCACAAAACAGGGAAGCTACCCATTGGATCAAAAAACGCATTTTCCCAGCATGCAATCCAAACACAACATACAAACCATAGAAAGAACTGTGAGAAATAGAAAGCTCAACTATCACTATCCAAGATCCAAAACCACAAGATCACAGCAAAAAACGAATTGATCTCCTCTTACTCAGAAGTTAAAACATATATACATGTATGCATGTGTCAGTGTTAACAGAGATCTCAAATTAAATCTGAAGAAATCAACAAATTCAAAAAAGGGCATTAGGATGAGGCCTTACCGTTCCCTGAAACGACGGCGGTGACTGATCGGCAAACTCGAAATCGTCGGCCATGCGCAGCGGCAAGAAAATAACCCGCAGAGAATGGAAGATTCCAGAAAGGAAAGGAGCTGGTATATTAAAAGCAGCAGGTTCATCATAATTGTGTGTTGGTCCTCTATTTTTCTACCATTTCGTTTCTGCCCCCTATATACTTCATTTTGTTCAATTCCACCAACCGCTATCAAGTTATTGAACATGTTCCATCAAAATGAAAAATGACTTATGTTTAATAAAAAATTACTGATGTTTAAACATCAAAATGTTTATTACGGTAATTATTTAAAAAATTAATCAAAAAATTAAAAATTTATTCAATTTTATAATATTAATCTCAACTTTAAAAATTAGTATTAAAATAATTAAACTTTTAATTTATAATGTAATGTTAGTAATTATTTAACATTTGTTGTTAATTAAAAATATTAAATTGAAAGTTAGTATCATTAAAAAAAAGTACATAACCATGCGAGAAAAGAACATTTGAGGGGAAAATGGAGATTAAGTAAAAAAAGATGAATTATGGTTGACAGGGAGAATAGTTTTAGGGTTAATTAAATTTTTATTTTTATTTTTAATTTATTAAATTATAAATTTCATACATAACATAATTATTTTGTATGACAATTATATGACTAAAATATTTTAGTATTATTTTTTAAATTGTAGATTAATATTATAAAATTAAGTAAATTTTAACTTTTATAATTAATTTTGTTAAAAATATAATATTAAAATGTACTTATTATTTTTATTTGTATAAATTATGGATTTAGTTTTATAAAGGCCCTGTTTAGCAATCAGCTGATTGCATTAGCTATTAACTGATTCTATTAGCTGTTAGTTGATAGCGGATTATATCAACTGATTTGATCAGCAGATTGTATTAGCTGTTTGTTAGAGATGTTTAGTAAAATTAGTTGTTTAGTATTAGTTGTTTATGTGTAAAATGACTTATGAGGACATGAATTAAAAAAAAAGGGGTATGAATATTATATGTCTTAGTGTTTTGTTGAATATTCTTATAAGAATTTAGATTTTAGAGTAGTTATGTTCACCTGTACTGTTTAATCATCTATGAAAAATTATGCAACTCTTTCTATTTTCATTTTCGTTTAAGGTCTTTATTTCCAACCTATAACTGCATAAAATAATTATAAGAACAAACATTTTTCATAAAAGTAGGTATCTAGAAACCTTAATTAAAGGGTACAATTGATAGTTAAAATTTTGGCTGATTAATGAAAACGCTCCTAGAGTAGTAGATCTGATGGCTGATTTAAGATAAACAGCCAAAAATGAAAACGTTCCTATCTGTTTGAAGAATCAAACAGCTGAAGACAACCAATCAACTAAAAAATAGTTGATTGGTTATCTACCAAACGAGGCCAAAATTTAAATATTTTTAATTTTTTCCACAAATTAAAAGGCCACGGCTGGTTTATAAGGCTCTGTTTGGTTTAAGGGTTAATAATGGGATGAGATGGAACGTAACACACTTCCATCGTTTATTTGAGGGTTTCATAATGGAATGGAACGAAATGAGATAGAAACGGAGGGTTTCATGTTATGTTCCATTCTATCCTAAACAGTGAAAATAAGAAATCTTCAATTCGGGGGGTTTAGGATAGAACGTAAACTAATAAACATACACTACCTAATATATCCTCAATAATCTTTCATATTACCATTATTTATCTTTACTAATAACAACAAGCGCAATATTGGCGGGAACACAATATCCATTGTAGCAAGTGAAGAGAGTTGGCAGGGGACCATTGTAGCAGTCGAGAAGCGTGTTTGAAAGAGCATCGTTGCTTCAGCTTTAGGTACATATTCTTCTTTCTGGGTTGCGGTTGTTGTGCCGCGCATAAATGTGATTTGGGTGTTGTATGCTTTTGATTGTTGAGGTTAAAAATCAAGAAACAACTTGGGAATTGTACTATTCAGTCATGAGTCGTGGTCCTCTCTTTACTTGCTTCTCTTCATCTTTGGCTCTTTATCCTAGGCTTCAAAGTTTGAGTCTTTATGTAGGAGAGAGATACTAAGAATCTGCATTGTTGATGAAAGTTGAGATCTTGATGTGAAGTCCAACAGGCTTCTCTGCTTGAATGTCAAAGCTTGTTCAATTTGTTCGTGATTTATGTCTTCCATTTAATTCTTTGACACCACTGTAAACATAAGTTCCTTTGTTAAATCCCAGTGTTTGTTGCTGGAAGCAGAATCAATCCCGTGAAGCTCTTCTACAAACTTTGGCCTATTGCCAGGTAAAATCCTGAAATATAGAGCTCTCTTGAAGATTTCAGTTAAAATGTGAGATTTTAGTTCAAATTTTACAAGCTCTAAAGGGTTAAATAATCTTCTTCTTGATAATAAAGGCCTTCCATGCACTCCTTTTTCTTGAGACTCAAGTTTCTTGTGGTTCTGCATTGATTCGTTCATGTTAAACATTTCGTGGTCTGAAATTTAGGTCTGCCTGCTAAATATAGAAGCTTTTCTTTATTTTTCACTCAGATTATGTATTAAACATTGGCGGATCATTGGTAGGAGGAATACAAAGCTATTTAGGCTTTCAATATTATCCTTATTTTGTCTCGCGCACTGGGGCAGCTCCCTTCTCAAGAAATCTTGTCATTACTTGAATTTAAGAAAGGTATGAAGCATGATCCTACAGGTTATGTCCTTGAATCGTGGAATGAGGAGTCTATTGATTTCAATGGTTATCCTACTTCTTGGAATGGGATAGTGTGCAATGGTGGAAATGTTGCTGGTGTTGTCCTGGCTCTCGGCTGATGCAGACTTGAGTGTGTTTGCTAGCCTTACAAAACTCGCGAAACTCTCTATATAGAGCTCTCTTGAAGATTTCAGTTTCCCAAAGAATTTGCAACTTTATGATGCTGCTTTTGCCAACTTTAGTTTTACATTGAAACCATTTGCTTCTTATAGCATGTTTGTTACAGATCTCCCCTTGTCAAACTCCTGATACCTCAAATCCTTCCTGTCAAACTCAACTCCTCTCTGTTTCTTCATATCCACTTGTGCCAAAACGCTTACTAAACTACCTTCGTCATTGATATAAGTAGCATGAACTCCACTCAGTTTGTCACCTCAATATATATGTATATATATAAGCAATTAACAAATGAGGTTTATAATATATATATATATATATAAGCATTTAACAGATGAGGTT
>JAOSBL010000005.1:36448978-36465869 GCA_027568915.1 Erythroxylum roraimae | reverse complement strand
TATATAATTAAATATAATTATTGCGTAATTATGACATCACACCGATTCGACCGGTGGTCGAACCGGTGACCAGTAAGGCCTCCGATTCGACGTCCGGTCCGAGTTTCAAAACCTTGGCTACACGGAACAAAAATGGGATTTGCATATAGTTTTTATTGATTTGGAGAAAGCGTATGACAGGATTCCTAGAGAACTCTTATGGAGGTGTTTGAAGGCAAAGGACATTCCTATAACTTATATCAGTATAATTAGGGACATGTATGGCATTGACTAGCGTAAGGACGATAGGAGACGATACAGAAGCGTTTTCTATTGGTGTTGGACTACACCAAAGCTCTGCCTTAAGCCCTTTTTTGTTCACATTAGTGTTAGATGAACTTACCAAACATATTCAAAGAGAGGTGCCTTGGTGTATGTTATTTGCTAACGATATTATCCTAGTGGATGAGACAAAGGAGGGGGTCAATTTCAAGTTAGAATATTGGAGAGAAACGCAGAATCGAAAGGTTTTAGAATGAGCAGGACTAAGACGGAGTATTTACAATGCAACTTTTCGGGAAGCCAGATGGTATATGAGGCGGCGGTAGCAATTGGTACTGATGTCATACCACAGAAATTGAGTTTTAAATATCTCGAGTCCATCATTCAGAGAGATGGTAATATCGATACTGATATAGTAAATCGTATTAGATCTGGGTGAGTCAAATGGCGAAGTGCATCGGGGGTTTTATGTGATAAAAAGATTCCTTTAAAACTCAAAGGGAAGTTTTATAAAATGGTGATTCGGCCAACCATGTTATATAGGGCAGAGTGTTGGCCTACCAAACGTAGACATACAAGACAGTTGTTAGTAGCAGAAATGTATATGCTTCGGTGATGTGTGACATTACCAAAAGAGATAAGGTTCAAAATCGTGTGGTGAGAGACAGACTACAAGTGGCTAGTATTGCCGACAAGTTGAGAGAGATCAGGCTTAGGTGATTTGGGCATGTGCGCAGGAGGCCCTCTAATGCTCCGGTATGACACTGTGAGAAAATAACCCTTAGTGACTACAAGAGGAGAAAAGGGAGGACTTACAAGAACTAGAGGGAAGTGATCAAGAAAGATATGTCAGAGTTGGCCCTTACTGAGGCAGTGACTACAAATAGAAAAGTCTGGCATTATCGGATAAGGGTAAAGGATACCCTTTAAAGTTCACCAAAACAGTTCAGTAAGTTAGTAGGAGATGTTTACTCTAACGCTCGCGCTATGTAGTTATCGCGTAGGAAGTCTAACCTAATGTCCTTCCTGCCTTTTCTAGTTGTAAGTCTTGGACAAGGCTTTTGGGCCTACAACTTGGCTTTTCAGGACAGGTGTATGGGGAAAGATCGAGGCCGTCTAAAACCATAGGATTGTTACACCTTCAGGATCTCTGAACAAGGACTCCTAGCTTAACTAGAGACAAGAATAGCCGGACTTCGCAGCTTACCAGGTACTAGCAGATCTGGATACCATCAGATATATCCTTTGGTTATATTTTATTTATTTATTTATTTATTGTAATTTTATTTACATAATAATTTAGCGTTCCAGTTTTACTTATTTACTCTTTAACCTGCATCACTCTTTTATTGTCACATTTGCATGTGGGTCTATCGGAAACAACCTATCTACTATGTAGGGGTAAGGCTGCGTACTATCAGACCTCCCCAAATCTCGCTTTATTGCGGAACTTCAGACTGAGTGTGATGATGATGATGATGGTGATGAATTAGTGAACATATGAAAAGAAGGATACTTGAGAGGAAATAGTGGCAACATCATCCACTATAGAGAAAAGATTTAGAGTTTTATCAATTAATCAAGAGACTAATAATATGATGATATGTTTGGATTCTTTACATGATTTGGGTGTTGAGGGTGTGTAATATGAAAAAGAAGTGAAGACCTTACACAAATCTTTACTTTATAGAAAGATTTTTGTGAAGATGGCAGATGCAAAGAAGATGGATTGGATTGCATATTGTAGTTTTATTAGTTTAGACATTTTTATATTGCATATTGTAGTTTTATTAGTTTAGATACTTTTATGTTAAGAACTATTTCATAGTTTTAGCATCTTAAATGTGTGTTTTTTTATGAATATTTAATATGCACCTTTTAATTGAATTTTTTATACGAACTTAGTTTTATGTTAAATGTTATGATGTTTCACAATCGTTTTAAAATTTATATTTAAATATTTTATTAATTATTTAATACTAGTATCGTAAATACACAACTTTCTCGCCAAATCTCAAATTAGATTCAGATGATGAATTAATGAAGATAATTGTTATTTCTCTTATTGGGGAAGATAATTAATATTTTTATTTACGCAAGTAATCATGTAAAACTTCTATTTTATCTATTTATGACTGAATATTGGAACTTTTGAATTGGTATCTTAAAAGGATTTATGAGAAATTAAGAATGAAAAACACATTTTTTAAAGGTTTACTTGATGAATTGAAAAGATTAAGGGGTTTAAAGTTAATTAGTCATTTGATTGTGGAAAAATAAGTTATATTTTTTTGTGACTATAAAGCATAGTGAAATAACTAAATTTAATATAAGCACTTTTAACATTCAACTTGGACAATTTTAAGGTATTTTTGTAAAGTTATATATGTAATTAATTATCTTATAAAAAGAGCCATTATTATGCTATTCTTTACCAATGTACTACTTGAGATTCAACATAATTCTAATTGATTTATATTTCTTTTTTCAATGATACTACTATTATGCTTTAAACTATTGTAACATAATGAGCATCGTTTATTATTTAATACAAATGAATTAATGTATTTTTTTTATATTTTATAGATTCCTATTATATAAAATTTACATTTCTTTAATTATATTATATATTCATAATTTTTTATTTCCAATAATAATGAAAATTAATTACTTTAAGAGTTCAAGTTGGTACATTAAAAATGAATTAAGTTTAAATTTAATATTGACATTTAATAGTATGATAAGAATAAAACTAAAAACATTACAATTGAAACCCAATATATTTTTATTTTTAAATTTTTACAATAACTCTCAATCAAACAGATTTTCATTTTGAGTTTTTTTATTACGAAAGTCAACTATTTTCTTTTTTTAAAATCAAATAAAAATTAAAATAAAAAATTACATCAAAAAATAGAAATACTATTATACGACCAATTTAATTTTTATACATGTTAAAATATTGGGCCAAATCTAAGTTTTTTTTAAAAAAATTAAATTACTCAAAACAAAATCGGGTTTTGAGTTATAAATAGATTCAATGCTAGTAACATTTCGAGAATTTTTTAATTTTTTCAAATTTCAGATTAAATTTAATATAATTCAAAACTTGATCTTATTAATTGACTTCAAATTAGGCTAAGATTAAACCAAACCAAACCTCCAAAATGCCAACTCCATTAATTTTAGAAGGCACACTAATATCCCACAGATTTATCCGGACCAAAGTTGAGATGGTTCCTCATTTTGGGCTTCTGCTGCTATTAGTCATGTTAACTTGTGCTGTCTAATTTGGCATTAGTCCATTACTATCTAATTAGGGTTGGCAATTAAGCTGCATCTGGCACGGATCGATTGGACCTTAAGCTTGAAAATTGGATATCAGACTAGGCTAAGACTTGGCCTGTCCAAGCTCGAACAGAGGCAAAAAGTACTCTAAAGTGTTTTTTATATACAAAACTTGTGAAAGCAATGAAGGAAACCAATCCACTGGAAGCCAAAAAAACGATTCCTACCATTTTCTTCTGGCATCAAACCTGTACATAGTACGAGTGATGCCTCCATAAGCCTTTTGGTTCCATTGCGATGTTGTGTTCTACATGCATAAACGAATTAATAATGTACACGTCCTTTTCTGATCAAACTTCAAACTCTTCATCACGGGTTTAAAATTTTATTTATGAAAGGCAATGAATAAGTTGATTTTTTTGGTGACAATTATCATTCAAATGAAGTCATACGAAGACCAAATAACTGATCATACCTATTGTTGCAAGAGTGCTAAGTTATTTACTTCTAAGATTAATCATGTTGTAGCTGCAATTAGGGAGTTCACATGACAAGAGCTTCATTTAATGAATTGAGGTTCGTCGTAGACTTATGAGAAAAGAAAAATAGGAAGAGAAGATGTTTCAAACGAAAGGGGAGGCATCCACCTTAAAGAAGTTAGTAAGGTAGCGACGTAGAAGAAGAGCATTTAATCAAAAAAAGGAGTTGTGGTCAAAGTATAGGTTAGATGTTTTGAGTAAAGTGAACAAAAAGGAAGGATACGATAGTGGCATTTAATATCACCATCACAAGAGGTTCAAGCATGTAAAAGCATATTGTTGTTATAAGGAAAAATAAGTGAATTACGCAGAAGATGTTAACGAAGAAAGTAAGCTGCTCATGGCCCATCATAATGCTAATGAACCTAAGATAGATAGTTGCATCTCTAATATAACCAATGTTTTAAAAATCAGACCGAAAGTTAAACCAATAAGATAAGATGTTTAAAGTTTAAAAGGTTTAATCAATATTAGACCGTATAAAACTAACTAAAGATTGAATAAAGTTACTAATTTAAAATATGATTGAAAAAGATTATCTTTATCTATCGAATAATTTAAATTTTAATTAAAAAAGAGATTATTAAAAAAAATTTATTTATTTTAATTTGTAAGTAATAAAAATTGACCAATTAATTAATAAATTGATCGACTTTTAACAACAAAAATTATTAAAGTAGATCAAACCGAAAAGTTAAACGGTTTAAGATTTTTACTGTTGAACTGGCTAAATCGGTTGAGTTTTAAAATTATTGAACGTAACTAGAATCTTTGATGTTATTTGAAACTTTTTATTTTTTTAAGCCTATAAAATAGCTCTTTCGATTCTAAAATGATGAATTCTGCTTATTATTTCAATCCTGTGCTACTCCAAATTCTCAACCGATCCAATAATGAAATTGAAACCCACTCAGTTCCAATCATACCTGGAGTCAAGTCAACCCCTTTTTAATATCTAACCATTTCAAACCCTATTTCTACTTCTTGGTCACCTGCAGGAATTTAGTTCTAAAGCAAACATGTGACCTGCAGGATCAAAAGTCAGTATTACTTACCACACATGTACATGTATAATGAATACTAGGTAAGAGAGTAAAACAACATAAGAAATGACTGCACAGGGGGATGGATCTTCTGTCGTCTGTTCTATTCTGTCTGCAGAGGATGTACTAAACCTAAGCAGTTTATTATTATTATACCTGCAGTCACGTGACCTTGTAATCACAAAACCACGTTCCTTCCCATACCGCAGAAGGTATTGCCTCTTGGTCTTGGTTATGCTTAAAGCCATGTTTTCATCGTTTTCCCGTCAACTTGCATGTTGTAGGACCCCTTTTAACCTTCAGAAAGGGAGAGCTCATAAATCACCTTTTTGCTAACGAAGTGATGGAATTATTCCTTATCTGCTCTAAAAGTTTCAATAACATTTGAATTCTCATAAAGAATGAAACCTTGAGCTCTTTTTGACAATGGAACTTAAAAAATGTTTAGCACCTTCCTTCTCAATCCTGACACCTACGTAACTACAGAATACTATTGGAGTAAAGACCTAATGATTTAGACTAACATTGATATGCTTCTACTGCTATTGAACTATACAAAGCTAGGTTGTCCATGTACCTTTTACTGTACAAAAGCTAAATCAGTAATACAAAATGGGATCCAAACCACTTATTTTATTTCTCCCTTTATATACATAAGAACGCTTGACAAGCTCCCTTTTTTTACAGTTGCAGCTGTCGGTGGAGCGCAGATTGATTAAAGACTAGACACCCATTTCAACATTTGAGTGGTTCATATCTCTCTATCAACAATTTCCTTAATTGGGAGAGCAGATGCTCAGTGCTGCAAGATAAGCTCCTGCGACAGAAATTGTGAAGAAACATGCTCAAGATTCTTGATGAATAACAGAGGCAACAGTTTTAGCCCAGAATCTTATGTGTTTTTTCATATCAGAAGGTGCTGACACTCTGGCCAGTCTTAGTTTTAACAGCGGTGAATCAGGTCTCTTTATTAGCCAAGCCTCTGACAAATATGGCCTAAGAACAACTCTCTCTTGTTCAGCTTCTGCTTCTTCTTCTCTAAGTTTATCCTCCCATTCAGCTACTGATCCACGGTCAATTGGTGACGAGTTGTTTATAGGTTTCTTGCACAATCCTAGTCTTTGCAAACCTGGGAGTAAAGTGATCATTCTTGGACTTAAGTTTTCTTTGTTGAATACAAAACCAAGATCCATGAACCCTTTAACTTCTTCTAGCTCTAGATCTTCCAAACTCCTGCAGCTCATACATTTCTGCAGCCTCCCCAATGTACATGCTCCGCATCTAGTTCTCTTGGAACGTTTCCCAGCTGATGGTGAAGAAGAATGAAAACGAGGCCTGCCAGTGATAAGGTTGAATCTTGTTGGCCTTTCTCGCTGTTCCACTTCGTCTTTATCTCCTATTTTATCGGCCTCATCCTTGAAAACGATAAGAAAAAATATCATAAAAAATACTCAGAAAAGAAGAAGCAAAAAAACAACATATGTATATAAGGAAGTTATGGTTTTTATTACCAGTAGAGAGAGTGGAGAAGAGGCCGATGACGATGTCGTCTCATATTCAGGAGGCGATGAAGTAGCCAGTGAAATTTCATCATCTGGGGGAGTTAGTAAAGAGAAATCAGTTGATGAAGGGTATATCATAGACTCTGTGATGATAATAGAGGGTGGTATTTCAAAAACAGGCTTAGCCGACGGCTCTGAGGACAAAATGTCTCCGTGAAACCAAAGACTATCCACGAGTTCTATGAAAGAACAGAAATCAGCCATATGAGGGAGAGAGGCTTGTGAAAAGCAATAAGACAAGATTCAGTAATAGTAGTAGTCAAGGTGGTGGTGGTGGTGAAAGATAAGATAAGAGAGATTGGAAGGAATAAGTGAAAGAAAAGTCGAAAACAGCGCAAAGTGGAGGAACCTCGACAACTGAGGATGTGGTCGTAAGCTATGGATTCCTTTTAACTCCACAACTTTTGCTCCGATGGTTCTGTTCATGGCTTTGTGTGTGTGGGTGTTGGCGGCTATATCCAATCATGTGGTGCCAATATGTTGGGGTCTACGAGGATAAACCCACCAAGGGTTGGTTTGACTCTTACAGGGGTTGTTTTCCATTTTCATTGTCTTTTGTCCTTTGTGTTGCCTGCATACGTGGGGCTACTTTAGGACAAAGTTAAAACGCGTTTTGCTCGTTTAGAATGACGCATCCTTAGCATGTTTCGGATAAATAAGCAAAGCAAAGAGACGGCAGACACAAATTTGGTAACTCTTTCGTCTTTTAGTACTGCAAATCAGACAAAATTGAATTATGCACTAGTGCTAAATATTATCTCATTCAGTATACACAAATTTTAATTGCTGGGACAAGAATTAGGCCTTTCTTCGCTACATTCGTAATACAAAGGAGAAATACTCTGAGAAGAAAACTGTCAAGAGTTCACCTTTTCATCAGAAGAAGGAAGAAAAAGATAATAAGATCCTAAAAAGGTGATACTTTTGTGGACCACCAAGTCATTATGCGAAAGATGCCCTAAAAAGTTCAAAAAGATATGAAAATCTTACAGTCTATTAAAGTTTGGTGTTCATAAGAGATGATAAGGATATCAATCTAGTGAAGCTGAGGAGATACCGTTCACACTATCTTACTATGAATCTACTGATGATGAAGTCTTTTTTTTTGGAAGAAGATGACGAACCAATGTACATGATCAAACAATCTCGTTTCAAGCTAGAACTCAAAATGTCAGTAGAAATAACAATCTTATTTCAAGCTAGTAATATGACCTTGTGTCAAGCTCCATTTGCTTCTAGAGAAGTGTCATATGCCAATCTCAGCTATAGGTTACATAGATATAAATTGTGAATGTGGATGACGATTCTATAGTGATAACAAAGTTTATGTCCATGAAGAGAAGAGTTCATCATAAAGTAATAAATTAGGAAGAACTATCCATTTTGGGCCATTCTTTTTAATTATCAAGCTTTATTATGTTGAATGACTTACTTACGTTTAAACTTATTCAATTTTAAAAAGCTAATCCTTTTAGATATGGTTAAAAATATTTTTATTTTTTAAAATTATTTTAAAATATCTTTTGATATTAAAAATACTAAAATATTTTTTGTTTTTGCTGAATGTTATATGACTCATTGTCAAATACTTGATAAAGTATCTATGATTATTCTTACCTTATTTCAACAACAAATTATATTAAAATAATTAAAAAAACTTAAAAAAGATTATTTTTAATATTATGAGTGTTCTATTGATAATTTAAAATTATTTAAAAAAAATTAATTGAAAACTTATAAGAGAAAATTTTATAATTTATTCTTAATTAAGGTTGATAAATTAAACCCACTCTAATTTAGCTCAAATTAATAAAAAATTAAATTAACTAGATTTTGAGTTATCCTCGAGCTAGAATTTAGAAGTACCAGAATTTAAAGTTGATTCAATCAAACTTCAAAACGATGTCGTTTTTAGATTTTAGACCGATTAATGATTCAGGTGAGATCTAAGTCGAACAATTTGAACTCGAACAAAAAAAAGTTTGGATTAAATCCCAGCGACCACTCTTTGTATTAAATTATAAGTATTCAACTCATAATTCAGCTGTATCCTAGGTTAATTATTTGTTGTGCTTACGAAGTTGAAGAGAAACCTCGTAGTAGTTGGCAATCCCTCTTCAAAACCAAAAGATGATAGACTAAGTCCTCACACGAAGATTACTCTACTAATTAGTCGTAGATACCTAGTATACATGGAAAAGAATATACTTTTTAGGTTTAGTTACTGAAAATACCTATCCATTGTTTTTAGAATGACTAATGTATATGGATAAATATCTCAAGAAAGAGAAGACTTTGATGAAAGGTCACTACCCTACTTAGAATATTTGTGAGGAAGGCTATTTATTTCGGGGAATTAATTAGCATCACCTAACATTTCTCATATTGATAAAGTCTGACTCACTATGTTGTTGTTGGCACTATAAAACTCGTCAGCTATCAATTCATGCGAACATGCTAAGTTACTTCTTGGTCGGTGAGACTTCGAAACTGGTCAATTTGGACTATTAAAGACGTGGGCCGTAATATTGACTACAAATTAAGATATTTTTGTTATGAACCAATTGTTGATTATATGATTATTGTTTAGTAGTTATCAGTAATCGTTACTATTAAATAAGATATTTATTTTGTAGATATAATATTCACTAATACTCACCAATTATTGGTTACAAAGTTTCATTGTGGACCTAGATTTTTTGTGTTTGTCGTCGAGGGGTATGATTCTATCAGTAAGTTTAAAGCTTATATGTATATGAATAGGTCAAAAACATAGGAAAAAAAAAGAGATAAATCTATGGAGATTTTGGAGAATAATTTGGGGAGGAAAGTCCAGAACCTATGGAGACTCTTCAATGTCGTGTCTCCTGAGTTTTCGTGATGAATGATGGGAACTATTTAGTGCACAAGTTTGAGGATAGTGAACTAGGTTTGCTTTTAGGAGATGATTGGATAAGGGAACACACGGACAAGATCAGGAACTCCAGGACCACTTGCAATAAGGTTTTGTGTGTGTTGAGGAAAGTAGACAAACAGCAATGGGGCTCCAGATGGTTGGGAACTCCACATCTATAGAAGAGAAGATCAGGTTGTTTAGTATGTACATCGTAACGGTTTATAGAACATAATTTCAGTAGACAATTTTGGACCAGCAACTAAGATACGAGTTTGAAGATGTCATTGTCCAAGCTCCCCAGAAGTTGGGAAAGTACTTGTTGAAGACGGTTAATGTGCGAATTAATGAGTTGTCCCAATGTGGCAGTGTGTTATAGACCAAATTAAAGCCTCCAACGACTCGTAGTGTTTGATTGGAAACTAGTTGAGGAATTAAATTGTCAAGATACTCATAGTAGTAATAAAGCTTCACAAAAATGGGACGGGAGCCTGAAATTAATGGATAGTAATTGACTAATAATTTATATACATCTGCCCAGAATACAACCATCCTTTTGAGCAAATGCCTTAAATCATATGGACACTAAATCTGGAAAAAAAAAAACATATTAACCATTTTATCAACAAGAAAGATGAGTCATCCATCCTTGAGATTATCCTCCAAAGCGGCAGTCTTGCAGATTGGGCATGAGTTCTTCATGGATAGCCATTTCTTGATGCAGCTTACATGGTATTCATGACCACAAGATCTCAAACCCCCTATATCATCCATGTTCTGATACTCTTCCTGCAATTTGCAACAAGAATCCTTTATGGGGAATATGCGATAAAGGCTTAAGGACTATAACAAATCAACCATTTTGAACTTCTAGTCCAATGCGATACTCTCTAACAATATGTTTTAATGTATAAAAAATCATACCAGACAGATCACACAGATTCCTTCTTTGTGATCTGAACAGTTCTGTAGTGTCACTATCAAGCATTTAGACATTGACTCTTCCGACAAGCCAGTGTTCACATGGCCAATCCTTTCACCCAGTGCCAGTAATTCCTGTTCAGGCTAGCCAGAAAGTTAATATCATGGTGTGACACAAATGGTGTGTACAAAGAGAAATGAAAAGATCAAAGACAACCTCATAGCTCATGTTGTCTATGTCTAGCCTCATGTCCCTATGCTGATCAAACATATTTCTGGATCGATAAAGTTGAGGGTGTTCCACAATCATTAAACCCTGTCCAACAAGAACATGGTCTGTAACAGCATGCCTCAGTGAACATTAATGATCACATGCACATAAATACAGAAATTGCTCATCTAAACAAATGTATGAATCTGCATCTTACTAAACATGTAGCTAGAAGAGAATGATATTCTTCTTAAAGCCCCTCCGGAGAGCTGCATTCCAATCTAGACATAAAGTAACTGAAATTATTTGTAAATACTGAGTACCTCTGAAGAAAATCGATCATGAAGAGCTGCCTCAATGGGCAATGATCGATATCTCTCATTTGAAACTCTTGATCTCCCATTCCTGTCACCACTTTGCCATGCTGGAGTGAATAACTGCCTTTGCTGCCTAAAAGAGTAACTCTCAGCCACCAACTCCAAGTTATCATCAGAAGGGACAATGTGTCCCAAGCGTATACTACCTGAGGAAACCCGGAAAGTTGGGCTCGATCTTAGCGAGTGGCCGCTCCGGATACTCCTCTCAGAATGTCTGGCGGCAACATGAGGAATTAGAGAAGCAGAATTTCTTCTTGAATAGAAATCACATTGATAGCCTCTCACTTCTAAAGGTGGGTTACACGTGCTATTTCCTACAGGGAAGTAGTTTGTGTCACGACCAAAATCACCTACATCTGCATCCCACAAGCAAGAAAGCCTTAGAAATAAGAATTTCTATTTGTAGAGGTAAAATTATATCTCAGTAACTAACCTGAATTTATAATCCTTCCACGAGATGGAGACATTCTGGCATGGTTCCATTCATGTGTCGAGGCACTTGAACACTGCCCTTGAAAGTCCAATGACGTAGGACGGTCAACAGGGTGGGTTGTGGAAAAAGAACCATTAGAATGAATACCTGGTAAATTAGTAGCTAAGCTATATTCCATATCAAGTGAAGGCTTGCTTCGTACATTTCTGGTAGAGCCCTCAGCCTGAAGTGAGAGATTGCCTTGATAGCTAGAGTTCATGGTTAATTGTTCCATAGGCATACGTTGAGGATCTAAATTTGATTTCTTCTGCCGCAACTCCAGAGAAAGAGGGAGTTCAGAAGAACTTCCAGCATCATTGTATCTACTTATACTGCTTCTCTCAGAAGACGAAGGGATTCCAGGACTTTTTCTCTTGTGAGGACCTCTTCCATTTCCCATTGTGAGATCAACAAAACCATCCTCAACATGATGGAAAGTCTGTCTGTGATAGTTGGAAGAAGATGCAAGGTGTGAATAATTTTCTGGGAATGTACAAAAGTTCCCAGCAGATGATGAACACAGAAAAGGGTGAGGAGGGACAGAAAGATCTGGCTGATGATATGATACTTCAACACCATGACTAGAGGAGAAATAGCCATTCATCGTTGGCGCAGAACTCCAAGGAGGAGTAAAATGAACTCCATTAACGGACATATTTTCAACAGGATAACAGAAAAAGGCATTCTCTACAGGAACAGTCCTGGCTGCAGTAAACTAAAGTTAGTCCACAGAGGTAATTTTAACACATATAATCTGATGAGTAACATAAAGAACCAGGCCATAAGCATTACGGCACTGTAGCAAATGTCAACTACGCTAGGAAATAATATTTGTGGTGAGAGAAATCTTACAGAAAAAAAAGTAGGTGAAAGAAAGTATCGAAAATAAAAAATGTCATTGTTTGGACCGAGTGAAATTGATAGGTGAACAATGATGGTCATCTATTAGAAGAAAATTTTACAGCTTTACTTCCTACATTTCAAATAGATGAAAAGTATACTACAAATGGCGATATATTTGAGGTTTCAAAATTTGAATCATTAAGGACTTAATATTGAAATTTCTTCCCAATCTGTACATGCTTACGGTGGGACTCACGAAAAAGTTAATCCAGATCTCTTTTTACCACCATTGTCAAACAATGGAAAAGGGTTATATTCCACCATCTGTTCCCTTCACTTTTTTCCCCATCTTTTCTCCTCAATCAAAGCATGGTTTTAGTGTTCATAACCGTTTGGCTTAATTGTTTCACAACTTTAGTTCTTCAATTCCAAGAGCTCAGCTCTCTTGATATAAATTTGGACTTAAATGAGTCTTAGGGAACTTAAAAGAACTAAAGTGCACTTTTATTTTCAAGTTGTCCAAGACCAAAATAATGATAAATCAAGATTTAAAAAGCATAACTGCCTATCCTTACACCCTTCTTACTAAATTATAGTGAACCCAACCTTGCAAGTAAACAGATCATAGATTGATGAATAATAAGTGCATAACAAATCATGTTAAGTTGCTGTACCCATATTGGTGTAAAGTTGTTCCATATGTGCATGATTCCAGTGCTGATCTTGTTCATTTTCAAAATTTTGAGGCGGGTGTAAGAAACATCTATGCTCCATAACCATATCACTTTTCGGCCAATATAGGTTGTGTTCTGGAATTAAAACCACAACCTGCAGGACAGACAAGGAACAATAAAATTACACAAGTATGCATAAACATACTTCAATGTGTTGACATGGTTATTTAACGGGTAAAGGAGGATTATTAACTCAACAGAAAGTCTAGCAAGAAGCAGAAAAACATGCAAGAAACATAGAAACAATCTTATTATCTCCTTGCCTCTATGATTCATATGCCTGTCAACAATTCTTGATCAGATTTAACTTTTAACTAATTTGGTATAGAATTACTTTCAGCATCAGGGAATTTCTGTCTTAAGTGTCAAGTTTGTGATCACAAACTTCAAACAAAAAAATGGACCAATAGAAAAAGAAAGGACATCTTTAGGTTCAATGGGTGAGGAAGTGGTTGCAACAGGTTTTGTAACCATTCTTTCTCTAACTTGAACTTCATTTCAACAATTGCAAACTTTTAGACATTCAACGTGCGACAAACATTAAGCCTCATACGATGCTACTATGAAAGAAGATGCTTTAGCATATCCATGAAAAGAATAGTTTTATAACAAGATTTCAACTATTTACCAATCAAAACTTATGACAATCATATTTTCCTACATTAGAACTACAAATGTTCTATTTATGCTGCAGACTTTTCCTTCGACTACTTATCTGAGTATGCTTCTACACCACTAGCTCTTTTCTTAGATACAGTATGACAAAAGTCATAATAATGTCTCCTTTCTCACCATCACCTCAACCGATCTTAGTTCAGTGATTCAAAATTCGTCATCTATAAGTAGCTCCTCCACCATACAGTGGAGGTGGAGGCCATCCTTCACACTCTGGAGCAAAGAAACAAAGAAGACAAAGAGTGAAGCATTATATGATATTAAAAACTCGCGTGTACAACTCTTCACGGTTTCAGTTTAAGAATGAGAATAAGAAGCTGGATCATCAAATTGAAGAAGATTGCCTGGGTGTGGATCATAAAAGCTCATTCAAACAGCTAAAAGAAGATTATTGTAATCCTTTATGGCTATTTATGTACCTAAGAATAAATAAAATACTTTTGTTCCCACACCAGAGAAGAAAAATCAAGCAAAAGGGACAGTGGAATTCTTTATAGGGTGTATTATGGGTTGGGAATCCTCATAAGATAAAGCACTCACTTAAAACAGAAGAAAGGGATAGAAGTATCAAAAAATATGAAATATGAAACCACTTCCATGGGAGTAATATTCTTAGTATACTTTTTCTCAATACATAAATGAGGAGTATAAAGATAGTGTTGGAGAGGGATAAAGAATCCTAATTCTTATTTTCTGGAGAATTATTGTGCTTTTTGCTTGATTCTTCTTTCTATCATGTTTTGTTTGATTCTTCTCTCACTTTCTTCCTTTCTTATGCTTTTTTTTTTCCTTCTAGAATTTAGGAAATATTACTAGTAGTACCAAGCAGGCAGTATACATGAAGATCTTTCATTTCTCTCATTAATCAAGGTTAAACTACTTTGGACCATGACTGGAAATTTTCCCTTTCAATTTTACACTTTTTCTTCCAAACTAGGCAAAGATATTGTCATCATAGAGCTTAGGAAGCAATTGTTCTATATCAGCATTCATCATAAAGGAATGCAGGAACCTGATATGCAAGGTCACCTATGAAGACCAAGTGATTCAATGCATGAGATTTGGAAACTCGATCAACTTCATATGCAAGGTGACAAATTCAGCAGCTAAACATCAACCATGAATATATCATATTTAAGTCTCCTGCCATCACAATAAGGAAGCTATATCCTCCTAAACCGTACTGCACCATGAAATCCCAAAAGATTATAATGGACCAGACACTATATTCTCAAAATTAAATAGTAGTCAGGAACTATAGCTTCCTGGCCCACATTTCATGTAATTGAACACCTTCACTTCTGAAGACAAGTAAAATGATAAAGAATACAAACAACAATATATATGTGACCATCAATGTGAAAGAGTAAAGGAAACAATTCCCCTAAAGGTATCCATTTTCATAATATTGGACTCAAAAAGAGATATAAACTTGACAAAACCTTGATATTGTAAATCAACATACAAGTTCCTGATATCAAGATATCTCAACAAACCGTTAAGTAACAGATGTAAGAACTAAGATGGGCATTTAGTGCATTAAATCTTTTTAACAATTGCAAGTTCCAAGATTCCCAGGAATCCAGCTCACATTTGGAAGAAAAATCTTAAAGCATTTACATTAGATTAGGCATAGAACGGGCATATGTTTACCCTAGATAAGTATGAGGGTTCCTGGAGAGAACAGAAGCTTCAGATACAACCTCAAGGAAGACCGATTTGTAAGATGTCAGGAGAAGATGCTTATAAAGAAAATGACTCTCACTGTGCAACTGTCGTAAGCACTCTTTAATGAAGATACAAAAGAAATTGCCAGTGGAAGAGAGAAAATCTAACAAGAACTCAGCCTCCAGCAGAAAATCCAATTGCTCCCGATCTGGCCAATGACAACAACTGGCATGGTCTTGATTATGCCTGCTGATGAACTACATCAACCATTGTAAAGCGATGTCATGCACAACCTTCTTGTCCCTGCTGATGAACTATATCAACCTGAATGAACCAGGCATTGAATAACTTACATAAGCATCAGGAACCTCACTTTTACCTATTCGCGCACCCAGTGTTCTATGAATAACTCATAACCAAAAAATGCTCGTAAACAAGAGGTTCCTAATAGGTTTTTGCCCGTAATAGCTAATGGAACAACTGAGCAATGGATTCTATAGTCAACAGCCTCAAGTCCATAAATGGGACGACAACATAGCAAAGGAAGCCTCAAAGGAAGAAGCCATATATAATTGTTGATTGTAGAATTGTAGTCTTTAGTGCCATGAACTTCCCTCTCCCCGGGGACATTTATATAACTCCAAAGTAGCAGTAGATTGAACTACTCTATCCTGAGAAGGCATAGGATCTAATTTCAAATCTGTTCTTCAATTGCTCACTTGACCCAACAGTGCCTGCAACACCATTTGCAGTTTAGAACATATGGTAACCATTTCCCTATGATATTTGGACACGTTAAGAGAAGCTACAAAATATTATGGCTCTTAGAGAGAATTATCAAACCTTCTTTAAACTAAACCTAGTTGATGCTAAAGCAATCTAAAATAATCCTATTATCTAAGGTCAATACCAAAACAACCCCACACACCCAACAGACAGATACATGAGAGCAAAGTGAAAACGCAAAATAACACCTAGAGTTTTCTTTAATTCTCCGATAAACATGTTTGAAGCCAACATCACAAATAAAATGCGATTGATGGAGACTTCTTACAAGAAAAAAGAAACAAAAATTAATTATACACAAAATAAGGGAATTGACCAGGAAGAAAAGAACAACACTAACACGAAAAATAAAACAAAATGTTCAAAAATAAACAAAAAAATTATACTATGACACATAACGATCAATGTACCATTCGTGAGAAAACAGAAGTCAAAACGGCGAAACAAACGGTAAAACAAACTATAATGCAGGAACAATCAAAACGAACGATCAAGACTAAAAGCATGAAATTGATCAATCAAATAACGATCAACGACGGATGACGATCAAAATCAACAAGAGAATCGCATGAATAATACACAAAACACAGACGTAACCCTGTGTTGCAGTAAAAACAA
>JAOSBL010000005.1:36374482-36389755 GCA_027568915.1 Erythroxylum roraimae | reverse complement strand
TTGTTCAAGCTGCAGATTGTTATCCAAATGTTTTAATTGCTTATCGAATTCTATTGACTATACCTGTGACTGTAGCACAGCTGAGAGAAGTTTTTCAAAGTTAAAATTATTGAAAACCTACTTGAGGTCATCAATGTTACAAAAAAGATTGAATGATTTAACTATGTTATGTATTGAGAAAGATATGTTGGACAATATTGATTTTGATAATATTATTAATGGTTTTGCACCTAGAAATGCACCGAGAAATTGTTTTTCATAAATCATGATCTTCTGTGTATTTGTTAGTGTTATGATCATTTAATATTTAGTTGATTATGTAAACTTTATAAATTGAGTAATCTACGCTTGATACAAATATGTAAACTTAAATATATTGTCGATTTATTGGGACTCTTTTTTTTAATTTGCCCAAGACCTATAAAATTATGAGAACGGCCCCGAATATAAGCCTATCCAAATAGTCACTATGTCATCAATTTCGACGGAGAATATAATGGATTGAGATAAAAATGTTACGATGATAAGTCAATTTGGCATAGGATTCACTATCAAAAAGCTGTACTGCGCACATGTAAATCTGAATTTTAGCTTTTTTCGAATTCTAGTTTGGTATTCACGTGGGAATGAAAGGTACAGCCGAGCCTCAGATTCTCACGTACCTACCTTACAAGCTTTCAGAAATTTCATATTACTAATAAATCACGAAGTTCAAATTTCAAGAAAGAAATTAAGAAACTGCGAACTATTGAACAATAACCATGATCCTTTGAAAGATGACATTGAAAAATCAAAGATGTGACCTTCTTTTTAACCTCTAGCTTAACCCCCCCATGAAGTTGGTAGACAGTAGTGGAAACCGTGATGCATGCTTTATCCCAGTCTTAATCAATCCAATGTGGTGAAAGAAAAAAAAGGGTTTTGTTAGCTCTCATAAGTAGGCAATTGATAAGCTTTCTCAGTGTCTTTTAGTAATAATCGATGAGCCATAATTAATTTTTTGAATGTTCGTAATAATATGAAAATCTACTAAGCAATGATATTATATGAAAGAACATGAGTTAAATAGTGAGTACTACGATTATATTATTGGGAGACTAAATATGGCAAAAACAGCAGAACCCTGGTAAAAAGATTTCCATTGGAATATGTGATGATAGTTGCCAAGAATTTCCTTTTGCCATACAACACATACACACAAGAGTTGTTGTAGTGGAGCAATATTACCTACTCGGCATCACTTGTACAGGATGTGAACATCTCATGGAAGGTTTCAGTAACATATATAGTTGAAGTATCGCTAAAGAAGTCATTGACAAAAGGTTCACCATTTAATGCATAAAAGACAATTTAGTTCTTTAACATTTTTCAAATTTCACTCGACTCAATAACTCTTTTAGATAAAATATGTTAATCTTCATGTCTCGGTTAGCATACTTGAAATTTATACTATAATTAATTTTATACATCACTTTAATTGATATATAGGTTAGAAATTTATCATACCGGTCTAATTAAAGAGACTATTATTTATTAATAAATAAGATTCTTCATGATCTTTGTACGTTATGCTTTCTTATAAATTACATTATCCCTATTTTAATAAAGGATATATTATATTTATAATTAATATAAAATTTTGATTATTATACTTTATACTAAATTTGGTGAAGATCTTTTTCATTGTGACAATAATTATACTAAATTTCACATACCAGAGCCAAATGGTCAAGGCTTAAGGGTCCCATATTCATACTCAGCTTCCAGACAGTGTATCACGGACGGTCCTATCAAAACCCTCGGGAAAAGTAATTAACTCTCTATCACAGACTCACAGCTAAGTCTCTGACTCTGGCAGGCTACTGCATGCTAAATTGGGTCTAATTTTAATTATGGTATAATCATTCAACACCTGATCAATGGCTATAAGACAAGTGACTTTTCAGCGGACCTGCTCTTGTAGATGCTTGGAGTAGGACCCTAGTGTATAGCTCAACATCATTCGTTAGTAAAACAATCCCATCAAGAATTACCCTTCTCACAAACACATGCAATTCGCTTTGCTTCATGTTAATTTAATACGTTTTGACTGAATATAAATTAGAGTTTGATCTCGAAAGGTGACAAAGGACACATACAAACCTACACATTCCGGTTATAAAGCTGCACTGTTTCTGGCAGAAAATTACTTTTCTTTGATTGTCTGCATATGTGCGTGCGTGTATTTGTGTTTGTGTGGGTAGGAAAGAGAGAGTGATAGGTGTGGTCCATTCATGTCTATGGCTGATCAACCATGATGATGCAACTAGGAAGAAAAAAAAAAGAAGAGGGTGAGAGAGAGCGTAGATAATGAAGAGATAAAGAAGGGTTAAGATGAGATATTCTCTTTAGACATCATGGGTTTTGGTGTTTTCCTTTGAAATCAAACAAAGTTGAAAGAAACCAGATCTCTGTAAGAAGAGTCCGAAGTTCTGGAGTATATTTTTCAAGTGGGGCTGTGTTTAGATTGAAGCTTGAGGTTGAGGTTGAGGTTGTGCTTTTATTGTCTTTTGGCAGAATTTGCTAAGAGGCTATTAGTCAGTATTTGAATATACCAAAGCAGCTGTTTGTGTCTGAAGAAAGTCTTGTATTTTCTTTTTTTAGTTTTTGTACGGTCTTTTATCCGTTCTGAAAGCTTGTTTCTTTCGTGTATAACCAGTTCGATTTAGACCAAGATGATGTCTGATGACGCTTTTTCGATACCTTCTTCATTACCAGACGGTTCAAACCCTAACCCTAAAACTCGCGCTAATCAAGCTGCCAAGAAGAAGAGAAATTTACCAGGAAATCCAGGTAACACTTGCGCCTATGCTTGTTTTCTCATCTCCTTTGTTTGAAACCCTGACACCCACTTTTTAGTAACTTAAAAGATTTCTCGCCTTATTTAGCTTCCAATTCAACAGTAACACAATTGTTGTTTTTCTCTTTTCATGTCTAAACAGATCCAGATGCTGAGGTTATCGCTCTCTCTCCCAAGACTCTCATGGCTACCAACAGGTTCGTATGTGAAATATGTAACAAAGGGTTTCAGAGAGACCAAAACTTGCAGCTTCACAGAAGAGGTCACAATCTTCCATGGAAGCTAAGGCAAAGAACCAACAAAGAGGTTCGAAAGAAGGTATACATATGCCCGGAGAAAACTTGCGTTCACCATGACCCATCAAGAGCTCTCGGAGACCTCACCGGAGTAAAGAAACACTTCAGCAGAAAACATGGAGAGAAGAAGTGGAAGTGTGAGAAGTGTTCAAAGAAGTATGCCGTCCAATCAGATTGGAAAGCTCACTCCAAGACCTGTGGCACTCGAGAGTATAAATGCGATTGTGGAACTTTATTTTCCAGGTATGTTCAATTAATACTACACAACTTGTACTTTTCTCAGGAATCCTTTTCGATTTTAATTTGCAATCGCTTCTAGGAGGAAGCAGTAAATGCTGATCTTCAGGCCTTCATGGCTATACGGATTGGAGATTAATGCTAGTACTTCATTTAATAGCTCTTAGGTAGAGTAATAATTAAGTTAGATCAAAGTTCTGAATTGAGTTTCCAATTCTACTCTCCTACAGGAAAGATAGTTTTATCACCCACAGAGCCTTTTGTGATGCTTTAGCTGAAGAAAGTGCAAGAATCACTTCAGCGGCATCAACAAATCTTAATTTCAGCAATGATGCATCAAATTTGCATCCTGGATTTTCAAGCCGAGGGGTACAAGATATTCCGAACATTTCGCAATTTGGTGCAAGTTTTAGACCAGAATTTAACGGCATAGGAGGAGCTCATGGAAACTCTATCACTGCAGATCAACAAAAACCCGGATTGTCACTGTTTCTAAATCAGGCAAATTCAAACATTAATCCCACAGGTCTCATGTCAAGTTCTGATCTTTATGCGTCTTCGAGTTCTAATCCTGGTTTGCCTGAGATGGTACAAATGGGATCATCGGCCAATCTCTACGGTTCATCATCCACAACCTATTATGGGAATTTGAGTTTATCAGGATTGCCTCAGGCGTTAAAAGAAGTTGGTAAGGAAGCGGATAGAGTGGATTCACTATCGTCTTTTTACTCTGAAAACCAAAATAAGCAGTCAAAACCAGCTGCACCAATGTCAGCTACTGCTCTTCTTCAAAAAGCAGCCCAAATGGGTTCAACGAGAAGCAATCAATCTTTCTTTAGCAGCAATTATGGACTCATGAACCCCTCTTCTTCCACAACACCCAATCTCAACCCTTTCAACCATAGCAGAAACGAACTACAAGAAGTTTTTCAGAATGTTAATAAACAACCAGAGAGCTCAACACCAACAAACAGCACTGTGGAGGCAATAACGGGCACATCAACAAGTCTCGACCAACTCGTGATTCGAAGTAGTGGAAAGCAAAGTGACCCATCTCAGTTCAATCCACGCACTAGTAGTCATATTGACAAGGGTTTAACAAGAGATTTCCTTGGCGTGACTCCTGATTCTGGTCGTCCATTTTTTTCACCACAACTAGCTAAGTTTGCTTCAATGAGTTCAGCCATGGGACTAGACCAATTCGCACACAATTAGGACCATACTCTACCCATCCTGAAATGTCAGACTTGAGGTGATCAAATTGTCCCAACAGGCCAAAAGGGTAGCCAAAAACTACCGAGTTGAAGCCAATTTGACTCTGTGGAAGTGGGTGTAGATCGAGCACGGGTTGCAGAGAAGGACGCCTTGGGACTGCTCAGGTGGGGACCGCACTACATATGGTCTGAAATGACTAAACAATGAGCCAACTCCTACTCGTGCATGTTCTCGTCGTTTTTACTGTTGTTTTTATTTCTCTTCTTGTTGTCTTATCACTTGTCTGAATTCTCTTATCGTATATTTGGATGTCCGTCCGCCCCTTCCGACGCCACAGAAAAACCACACTTTTCGGTGTGTGGTTGACTCATTGTCAAACCAATGCGGCTCTGTGGTCAACCTTTAGTAATTATAAACAAAAAAACAAGTGTTTGGTATTTTACAATAATTTCAAGATTATTATATAAAAATGGATGCTAATCGATGGCCTTAATGTCTAAGGTAATACCAAAGTATTTGTTTTTAGGTTAAACAAAAAAATTCCTTTTGATAAAACCGAGAATTACTAGTACTTAGTGCATAAGGTTTCCCGCAAAGGGAGCAATTTTACTAATTACTTCAGGCTCATCCTAAGAAAAAAAGAGAATTACTAGTCATAACTTTAATTTTTTTAGCATATATCAAATAAATAAAATTTTGATCATATATAGAGTTAATTGTTAAAGAAATCAAAATTTACAATATTAATTTGAATTTTAAAAAATTGTTTTAAAATACTCTAATTTTCAATTTTTGGCAAAAAACCAAATGTTAATTTATCCGTTAATGTAAATGAGATGCAGCGAGTCCTATCAAATTAGTATTTTCGTCACATAACTGTTGTATCACGTATGAATTTTATTATTTAATAAATTAAAATATTAAAAATCGTAAAATAATTATATACTCCTTCATAATTATTTCAACCCATTATCATATATTTTCAACCCTAGACCTCATTTTATTGCGGGACTTCGGACTGGATGTGATGATGATGATAATGATAATGAATTATTTTAGAGTTTTTGATATTTTAATTTATTAAATAATGAACTTCATACATGACACAAATATAATACGTGACAATGTCATAACAAATATACTAATTTGAAATGACTCGTCACATCATCCACATTAACGTACAACTTCATATCGAGTCGTTTTTGTTGAAAATTAAAAGTTGAAGTATTTAAGTGCTATTTTTTAAAGTTTGAGCCCGTATTATAAAATTAAGCAAAGTTTGAGATTTTTGTTTATAATTGACACTTACATATACTAACTTGTTAACTTGTTAATTTTGTTTATAAAATCAAGATTTTAGAAATTCTGAAGAAACTTCTTTCAATCATTTGAACCACTGATCTTAACTAGCAAAGTGAAGTATACTTTCTCAAACTAATTAGAAGATCCACTTTTTGCGGTTGTGGGTTGAATTTAGGGTATGACTTAATTACAAGTTAGGTTGGTCACGATCAATTAAATGTTACCACATTAATTAGTAACATAATATGAATACGTACAATGTTTGTCTTGATTAATCAAATTAAAACTGAAAAAAAAAAGTAACTCAACTATGTGATCAAATTCGATCCTAGAGATAGGGTAATATTGTTTCTTTAACTAGGTAGAATCTAGGTTTTTGAGTTAGACCCTTTAATGTATATAGGCATGATCATGGCCTGATAAGCTTGGAGAGAAATTTCCGGAAGGCCATTGTCTGGATTGTTTGATTCGTCAAAAGAAATATGATTATGAATTTAGAAAGAAATAACATTATTTCAGTGAGGATGATATCTTTTTCTTTTTAGTCAAAGCTTGATTATTATTTTTTAAGTGTGTTTTATATAAATTGTATAATATCTTATAAAATATGTAATATAAATAAATTATTAATAATTTAAAAATAATCGAATTTATGTTTTAGTCAATATTTTTAAAAAATGATCGAAAGTTAAACTAGGAAGACAAGAAGTTTAAGGTTTAAAAGGTTCAACTGGTAATAGACCGTCGTAAAATTAGTTAAAGATTGAATAAAATCAAAGAATTTGAAAAATAATTGACGATGACTATCTATACTCATCAATAAATTTATAGTTTAATTAAAAAAAGAGATTGATAAATCGAAATTAATCAGTTTATTTTAGTTTATAAAATCGACTGATTTACGAAAACTAATTAATTAATCGAGAAATTGATTGATTTTTAACAACAAAGATTATTAAACTAAAAAGTTAAAAACTGAATAAAACAATTAATCGATTTAAAACATTTACTAATAAATCGATGTTCCATTTTTATCAGCCTGGATAACTTTGATATTGGCTTTTATGTAAGTTCAGAACTTCCAAATTGAAAGCCTGCAGCCAAGCCAAGTCACTCACGCAGAAGACAATAAGAACTTTTTGTTCTTGGACTGTCTCAAATTTCTTCTTATTGAAACGAGACATATAACATCAGTTCAACTCCAAATTCATATAGATCGTTTCGAACAATAATAAAATAGATAGAACCAATACGCTTACCCATTCAAACACTTTCCAACAATTTGTTTCATGTCGTTTTGTATTCCGTTTCAGAGTTCTGGTAAAACGAAAGCTACGCTAACTTTTAATCAGAACTGTTGAGGAATGTTTGTGGTTACAATGTTCAAACATTGGAAGCTTCATATGATGTCGTTTACCATCACTTTCTTTATCTGCCTCCACCTACCTAGAATATGTTAGTTTGGGCTAAGAGAATGATTTAAATTAGTTAAAAACCTTTGGACCCAATATTATATTCAGATTGACCTAAATTCCTTATCCTGTTTTATGTTTCACTTTAACAGGGTTTCGTCTTTCCAGAACAACTTGTCCTGGAAAAGGAAACCTGGAAACTAGAAAGGTCCTACTTCAGACAGCTTCAGGACCTTTATTTAGGGCACTGTTAAAGTCCTGACAACCGTTACTTCTGCCAACTTTATACATAAAGCTTCAAACTTTCCATTGATCATTTTCTTGCTTTGTTTATAGAGATTGAGCTTAGAGATCATAAAGAAAAACTTAACTTCGGGAAACCCTCTTTACTTTTTGGGACTAGGACGGTGATCTAGGCATGTAACCCTGGAAATGAAAAAAAAAGGGTCAAAAAGAGGGAACAGAAAGTTATTGCTTTGATTAATTAAATATAAACAAGAGACTTTATAGTAAAGAGAATTGTCTTTTTATTGGAACTTGACACGACCAGCTCTTTTTGAGACCTGGGGTTCAGGTTACAACCTCGGACTTCGAAACTCGTTTCCTGCAACAACTACAACAATATCAAACAGGTCCCCTACCGCCAATTGTTGCATTACATAGGGTTCTAATGTTGACTCAATCACAATCCTCTCTCGCCCAAAACTCTCAATTCTCTCAAGTTGAAACTCAATAACACTCGTGAACCTGACTGTTTTGCATGGGAGTTGTTATTTGGTCATCAACAAGCTCTTGTGGAATGTAATTCTGTCCTATCTTTGGTCATTCTTGTTCAATCACTTTTTCCTGGAAAGGGCATCCGTTTGGTGTTGTATTTTCAGGGCTCACTTTTCCCTGGAAAGTGCATCCATTTGATGTTCTGGTTATTAAGATGAATATTGTCTAAAATTTGGGGCTATTTGTTTCTAATTGTTTTAGTTTTTAGTTTGAGTTTTTGTTTTCAAATTTAGCATAAAAATGTGTTTGTTTGAGTTTTTAGTTGGTATTGGTTGTTTCAATTTTCAAAAGTTATGAAAACCGTAAAAAATAAATTTTGTTTTTTGTTTATTTTTTTCATAATCTGAATTATTTTCAACTAAATATATACTATTTAATTGTTTAATATATTAATTCTTAGTAAGAATTATGAATAATTTAACTAAATATTATATATTTAATTAATTAAAATTAATTGCTAATAATAATTGTGAATAATGATATTTAATTTTGTAATTAAATTAAATAATTATTAATAAATATAATTAAAATTGAAATATCTTCAAAATATATGATTTTCAAATAAAATTTGATTTAATAATTCAAACATATTTAAAATAAATATTAATTTATAAATAAAAAGTATTTATTTTAGTAATAAATTTGTTAATAAATATTATATAAGAGATTAACATAAATTTATTAATTAAAAATAATTCATCTTTAAGTTTTATCTAATATATAAATATTATCAGTTTATAACTATATTTACACTAACAAATAACATATTTTTATTTTTATTTTAACAACTAAAATCTACGTGGAAATATAATGTTTCCAGTATTAAGTTCTCTAATTTACTGATAGTTTACCACAATAGTTATATTTTTATATTACTTGTTTATTAAGCAATGCTTCTTTTTAATGAGATTTTATGGGAAGCTCTTCCTGATGGGCTAACTCAAATGCAGATCTATATTGGGCTAATTATCATTGGGCCAAAACTTGGCCTAGACAAAGTAAAATGACGTGGCAGTTTTTTATTGGCTGAAGCCTGATATAGGCAGGAATTCAGTAGGCCACGGTCGAGGTCCACGTGTAAGAAGCTCATAGGTGATAGATACGTGGAAGGACACTTTCGAATCACACACGAGTTTTTTTTCCTCTCTCTCCTCTTCAACACTACATTAGAAAGCAAAATTTATCAGTTTCAAGCTAAAATCTTCTCTATCTTCCCTCCAGATTCGCAGAGACATATATTTATGCACATACACATATATATCTGTTGTGTTTAGCAATTTGTGCAAGTGGGTATTGGTGCTTGCTTTCAGAATCATCTGGTGATGAATTTGGTGAGGTTTTTTTGGGCCATGGATGGATTGGCATGGAGAGGATTGGGGTTCACAATGCTTATACTTCAGTTTGTGTTTGTTTCCCAGCTCCTACTTCACCAACCTCTTGTTTCTGCTTCAGGTTTTTGTCCATCTTTTCTTTTAGTACGAAAAGATTTGGTTTTTATTTTTTCTATATCACTGGGCAATGCATTTGTTTGTGCCCCTCTTCATTGCTATCTAGTGGACGTCTGGATCTGTTACGAAGTATTTGACGGATTAGTTTGACGGAGATTCATAAGATACAGCTAAGACTTTAAAAGTTTCTATCTTTCTGTTGTGGGATACTTTGTTTTGCTGAAAACAGACTTTTCTTTCATGGTTGTTTAATTACCGAACTCTGTCAATTATTGAATTGTAGGCATAATTTCTGGTTACATCGAGTTACGTGTGTGGTTATGTACTGCGCCTGAAGCCTATGCGTTGTGATCCGTTTGATGGATGCTACAATTTTTTATTCTTTAAGATACTTACCACAAAA
This sequence comes from Erythroxylum roraimae, assembly GCA_027568915.1. Taxonomy (NCBI): domain Eukaryota; kingdom Viridiplantae; phylum Streptophyta; class Magnoliopsida; order Malpighiales; family Erythroxylaceae; genus Erythroxylum; species Erythroxylum roraimae. The sequence goes on along the minus strand of JAOSBL010000005.1, from coordinate 36,379,826 downwards.
AGTTGTGTGGTTATTCAATAGCTGATTACTCAAGACATATGATCACAAGTGCAAGATATGAATTTTGATTCCTTAATAGCGTCTAAATTTAAACAGCGATACGAGAAAGCTTTCACAGTCTGTCCTTTTCTCTGAGTGAGATGGTTAAGACTGAAGATATTTTCCTAATGAATGGAATTAACATCCACGAATGGAGATTGTTTATGAAAGAAGATCACTGGCTACACAGTAATTTGATATTTATGGGATCGGTCCACTTTTAGGATTGAAGCTAAGCAATAAAGAAAATAACAGTTTATGGCATCTGCTTCTTTAATGTTATTCATTCTACATGCAACTTTGGCACTCGTTCGGTTTTATAGTGTGTAGTGCCATTGGTGTCCACAAGTCATGCACCATTAATGTATTTTGGAATCAAACGTGCAGACAGTAAAAGTGGGAATGCTGCTGAGCTATTTGAAAGAGTTTCTCAGAGTGTAAAGTTGAAGCGTTATAGTGAGGCGCTTGATGATCTTAATACTGCCATTGAGGCGGATCCAACACTTTCTGAAGCTTATTTCCGTCGAGCATCAATTCTTCGTCAGTTGTGCAGGTCAGCTATTAAATTGTTTCTTATTTCTTTACAGTCTTCATCAGAAGCTAACTGATGATTAGACTCTGCACGGCAACAACAAAATGTTGGACTGATCTTACGGTTGCTTGTATCCCCGAAGTGACCTTAATACATGCTTTTTTTTTTTCCGTATCATTTCTCTAAAATACATGATGCTGCATTGACTTTTGAAAATTTCTTGTTGATTTTCTATTCGTCAGAATGCCCAGTAAATAGCTCTTGAGTAATTCAACCAGTCTTTTACTTTCTGAAAGGAAAGAAAGTTACGACTTAACATTATTTTTGGCCAATGTAGATACGAAGAGTCTGAAAAGAGCTATAAAAAGATCTTGGAGATACAACCTGGACATAAGACTGCAGAAAAGGAGCTTTCTCAATTACTTCAGGCTCAGAGTGCTCTCGAGAGTGCTTTGAATCTTTTTGATTCAGGGGACTTTTCAAAATCTTTAGAATTTGTTGATAAAGTTGTTCTTGTTTTTTCTCCAGCATGTTCAAAGGTAATAATTGTCTCTACTTATACATTGTTGTTGTTGGCTTTGTATTTTATTTGGTAATTTATTCAGCTTGCTAAGTTTTTCCAGTATAGTGTCTGCAGTCTGTTGACCACATGCATTACTCGTTGCAGGCTAAACTCCTAAAAGTGAAATTGTTGTTGGCAACTAAGGACTATTCTGCCGTCATTTCTGAGAGTGGATATATTCTAAAGGAAGATGAAAATAATCTTGATGCACTACTGCTTCGTGGCCGGGCTTACTATTATTTAGCAGATCATGATGTTGCTTCAAAGTTAGTGAAAAGAAAATATCTTTTAGCCTCTTAGGGCTTTCTATTAATTTTTTTATTAGTCAAAAAGTTTTAAGTATGGATGTATGCTTTCTTTAGGCATTATCAGAAGGGTCTACGTCTTGATCCAGAGCATAGTGAACTGAAGAAAGCATATTTTGGTTTAAAAAACTTACTCAAGAAGACCAAATCTGTAAGTTGACATTATATTCAGATAGATTCTTGTCTTGGTAATTAAGGGCTTGCAAAAATGTGGAGTTGGGTAGAGATTGTGAGAGAAATTTCCTTCTCCTTCATTCGGAGTTTATGTTAATCATTGTCATATTTTTTCTTTACAGGCCGAGGAGAATGTTAGTAAGGGTAAGCTGCGAGTTGCAGTAGAGGACTACAATGCAGCTCTTGCACTGGATCCCAATCATCAAGCACATAATGTACATCTTTATTTAGGCTTGTGTAACCTCTTAGTCAAGCTTGGCAGGGGTAAAGATGCATTAAGTGCCTGCAATGAAGCACTGAACATTGATGGGGATCTTCTTGACGCTTTAGTTCAGGTTAGGGTGATGTTTTGTTTTTTTGTACCTTTTTTTTGAACATTATATTGCTTTCTGAAGATCTCCTAAGAGAAAATTGTCATATCATAGAGAGGTGAAGCAAAACTCTTGACAGAGGACTGGGAAGGAGCTGTTGAGGACATTAAATCAGCTGCTCAAAAATCGCCGCAGGTTAGCTTCTATCCTTTAGACCCCCTCTCAATTGAGTTTCTATAGTCATCTAATTACCAAGTTTGTTTGGCATCTAACTTTTTCGTTTCTATAATTTTTTTTTCAACAAAATCAATGATTAGGTTTAATGCAACTCTCTCTTAACCCTTCAGTCTGCTATTTAATTAAGCAAAATGTGGATGCATATAGCTTTTAGGTTATGGAAAATATTCAAGCCACATATATGCAATATTGACAGGACATGAGCATCCGGGAAGCATTGATGAGGGCAGAGAAAGCCCTGAAGCTGAGCAAGCGCAAGGACTGGTACAAGATATTAGGAATCTCAAAAACTGCGTCATCATCGGAGATCAAACGTGCATATAAGAAACTTGCTTTGCAGTGGCACCCGGATAAAAATGTTGATAAAAGAGAAGAAGCAGAGGCCATGTTCCAAGAAATTGCTGCTGCTTATGAGGTATGATTGTCGTGGTCTGATTTTTCTTTTATCATTTCAAAGTGTATACCATCAGATTTTGTTGATCTCCACAAGATACAGTTTCTTTGTCAATTTACCAATAGATTTATGAGACTTTAAGTACGAGAATTTCGTTTATTCGTGGTCCAAAGTAAAGCACAGGTTTTGGTGGTTGTCTTCCTCCCTAAAATTCCATTGTCCTCTACAGGTCCTCGGAGATGAAGAAAAACGTTCAAGGTATGATAGAGGAGAAGACATTGATGATATGGGAATGGGTGGCGGTGGTGGTGGTGGCGGTTTCAACCCATTTGGTGGTGGAGAACAGCAATATACTTTCCATTTTGAAGGAGGCTTTCCCGGGGGTTTTGGTGGATTTGATGGAGGCTTTCCGGGTGGCGGCGGCGGCTTCCAATTTCACTTTTGACATCAGTGCAGCATGGGGTTGTTTCAACATGTGCCACCATTGCACAAAAGGTTGTAGAATTGCTTATGTTATGCCCCCCGAGTCCTAACATCAGGATACTAACACTTACAGGTACATCTTAGGTCAATGAAATAGGTTTTCTCTATCGTACATTTGCCCCTCAGCAAAGTTTTGCTCCTAACAATTTCAGAATCCTGGAATTTGTGGTTAAGGAAATGTTGAGCATTGATTTATTAATGCATCATGACATGCCTCTCTCTTAATTGATCTTTTAACCTGCCAGAGGCTTCTGCTTAGCGTTTTTGTCTTTTGGCGAACAGATTGTATGATCACTGAAAAGTGCAAAAACAGTATTCCTTGTCTACCTTTGTACTGTCACATTGTATCGTATTGGCAAATCGAAAAAATAAATAAAGCAACATCTTATTTTTCAAGATTTTCCCATTTTTTTGAGACCTCAAGCTTAAAGTTTCATTCTTTATGCAATGTGTTATGTGGAAAGCTAGACAATGCTTCTTAAATTGGACATAACATTCTTGTTCGAATTTAGATTAAGACGATTCAAGATTTTGTAGAAAGATTAAGAAGAGATCTAAAACTTTTGTGTTTTGAGTTTTTTGCAAAAAAAATGAAGGATTTGGTTTGAAATACAATCATATCTTAAGAGTATGTATTCTACGAAGAACATGTTCTAAGACACCAGCGTGTCCCAAACCATTTTCTTTAGTTTTTTCTAAAGTTAAGATACAAAAGTTTTAGATAACTTTTTAACCTTTTTGTAGTATCTTTAACTATCTCAATTAGAGCTTAGATGATAAATTTACGTTCAACATTGTCTAAATCGGATATTAAATAAGTTAGACAATGCTTATTAAATTGAGAATAACTTTTTTTATATAAATTCTGATTAAGATAATTCAAGATTACACGAAAAGTTTAGGAAGAGTTCTAAAATTTTTGTGTCTTGAGTTTTTTGCAAAAAAAGAATAATTCAGTCAAAAATATGATCATGTCTTATAGTGTATTTGTTAAATAAACACTGTCCTTCGGACACAAATATGTCATAAATTATGTTCTTCACTTTTTTTTGTGACTATAAGTTCATAAATTTAAGTTATGGAAATAGCTTTTTTTTGTAATTCCCGCAAAGCAGGAAGACGTGTGTTAATTCTATTGACTTTTTTTTGGTTTGGAAAAATTAAGGATACAAAAATCTTGGGAGTGTAGTGTTGGAAATGGAACAAGGGCTCTCTGTTGTAGCATGTTCAAAAGTGATAAATCAGTTTCACTCCACGTTTGATGCTAATGGTATTAATTGCACACTAGTAGTCTTTATTATTTTCTAGATTCGTGGTATGCAGTAAATTACTCCATATATGTACAAATAGATTTTGGAGCAACAATCGAGGATTTGTACCACCAATTGGATGCTTCCTATAAGGTATAGATTTTGTTCTAGTCAATTTATATGTTTTCAGTGGATTACTAAGAATACCATGCAGAGTAAAATCATCTCTTCAATGTTAGCAGTCCGAATATTTTGTAACTAAAATATATTGAATATATTCTTTTATGTATGAATTTAAGCCGATGTTACAAATATTGTACCGAATTTGATATCGGATTGGTTTTGGTACAGTACTATACCAGTACCGGTTAATATCGGGCAGTGACAGAGCCAGGAATTTAAGATAAGAGGGCCCAAATATTTAAGTTTTTAAATCTTAGAGGACCCAGTGTACCACTGAGCTCCAAATAACTCTGTCCTTATATACATACATATATATTAAAAATCAAAATATTTGATTTTTATAAATATTGGGGGGACCCAGTGCACCACTGGGCTCCAACTAACTCTGTCTATGATACCAGGTACCGATTCGGGTAATTTTTTAAATTTATGAAATAGTCCCTGAATTTTTTTAAAAATTACAAAGTAGTTTATTGTCTTATTATATAGTTATACGGTATATTTTTTATCTCTGTCTCCAAAAATCATAATAATAAATAATAATCACAATTTAAATTTAATTTATAAAATTTATTTAATAATTATTAATAAATATAATTAAATTTAAAATATATTTTTAAAATATATAAATTTCAAATATATTTTTATTTAATAATTAAAATATATAAAATAAATATTATTTTATAAATAATAATTTTCAAATTATTTATTTTAAAAATAAAATTTTTTATTAATACTTTATTAATAAATATTATATAAAATATTTAAATAAATTTAAATAAAAATAATTTATTTTTAGTTTTATTTAATTTATAATTATTATTAGTAATAAAAATATTTATTTTTATTTTAAAAACAAAAATTAAAAATTCAC
>JAOSBL010000005.1:36337945-36365177 GCA_027568915.1 Erythroxylum roraimae | reverse complement strand
AATCAACCCCCGGCGTGCCTTTTGTTGTTTTGCAGGTACTTCTAGCTACAATCACTCAGAATCATGGATCCAAGTAACGGCGTCCAGCCTCATCAAATTTAGACAGAACCAGAATTGGAAGTGAGAAGGTCCTTTTTTTAGTATTTGAGGGATCTTCGATGGACACAATTTTGTGTTTTGGTATTGTCTACAAGATGTTTGATTATTTGTCCAGTTATTTTTTTTGGTTATAGGAAAACTCTTCTTTGTTGGGTTACTATTATATGCAAGTGTCGAAATAAATGTCAAAAACTATGTAGTATTTATACTAGTTTTGATTCAAGCTCCTCCCTTTGTCTCTACCATCTTGATAAAATTTATCGAAAATGCTTTTGAAAGACAAAAGTTTTGAGTTTTTCATCTCATCTACAATTAGTGATACTGTTTCATACTGCATTGTGTGAATTTGTCATCTCGTCTATCTCTCTTTTTCTAGTTTTAGAGTTGAATGTAGCTTATGTTATGACTCTGTTATGTTTCTATTACATGTCTTCTTTTATGTATGGTTGGATCTGTTATCTTGGACAATATTGTTCCCGGCGGTATAGCAACATGTTGATATAGTGTTTTACTAGATGAGAATGCAGTTTTAATATGTTGACTTTAATATTATAATTTAAAATGATATAACTTAATGTGCAAATTTTGTAATTATATAAATTTGCATATATTTTATTTCTAAAAGAATTAATTAATATAAAAATATATTATATTATATTAAAAATTATTAAAATAACAATATAATTAAAAAATAGAAATAGGATGATAAAACTAAACATGTTTTTATTTTTAATTTTTAATTACAAATCTCAACCAAACAGATTTTTGTTTTTAATTTTTATATTTTAAATCTCAACTAAACAGGTTTTTATTTTTAATAGAAAAACAAAAACAAAAAATAGAAAACAAAAACTAAAAACCACAATTAAAAAACAGAAGTTTTGATGATATATGAGTTGACACAATATTGGTCCATTTTCCCAGTTTTAATTAGAATCAAATATCATTTAGACTTAAATAAGTTTTAATGTCTGTCATTAGTTCTTACTTTCAATGATTTTATTTTGATGATGGCTTGAATGCTAGCAGTTTCCCTTCTGCATGATTTATTTGAGATTGAACTAACTACGATATGCAACGTTGCCCAACATCATGAAAGCAAAATCAAAAGTGATAAAAAACCATACTCCTAAGCAGTTAAATATAAAACCAAAATCTGATTTAGAGATAGTTCAAGTCACATAATCTCCTATGAGAAAAGCTGGCATTGTTGTTTCTTCTATGGATGAGCTGAATGACAAGCTTAAAAATGAAGATATTGTTATCTAACTATTGGATTGATTTCTCATGCTACTGATTTGTTTAAGACTCTGAATAGTAAATAAATAAGTACCACATTTACTTTAATGCTTATATGTCACATTTGAGTACAATAGATACTACAATTTAATACAAAAATACAATTATTCTTTATAAACAATATCATGCCTTTAGATAAAAATATCATTTATTTGATTATATAAATACCATATATGAGTAAAGATACTACTATACTTCCACATAAACAATACGATCACGCCTTATATATAATATTACGTCCCTATACAAAAAATTTCATCATAATAAACAATTAAGTGTGAACTTTACTTTAATATGTAAATACCACATATGAGTAAAAACAATATTATGATTCTAAAAAAACCATCACTCTCTACAAATAATATCATGCCTCTACATAAAAATACCATTACAATAAACAAATAAGTATCACTTTAATATGTCAATATTGCATCTGAGTATAAAAATACTATGATACACCATAATTTCATAGAATAATACCATCACTTTTTACAGATAATGCCACACCTTTATACAAAGCTAGATTAAGCCTGAGACATGCTGACATCTTAGGGTATGTCTTTAGTAGAGCTATTTAATTAAACACATTTTAAAACACGATCTTGTTTCTATCCATATTCTTCATATTTATGCAAAAAGCTCAAAATATAAAACTTTTAGGGCTCTTTACAAATAATACTATATTTGAGTGCAAACAAAACCACAATGCTAAATACTATCACTCTTTACAAATAATATCCCGTCTTTATACAAAAATACTATCATTGTAAACAAAAAAGTACTACTTTTACTTTAATACATAAATACCACAACAAGGTACAAAGACTACTATGATTCTATATAAACAATACCATCATTATTTACAAACAATATTATGCCTTTATACAAAAAATATTATCACAATAAATAAATAAATATCACATTTACTTTAATATGTAAACATTTTGACTATATATAATACAGTCACTCTTTATAAATAATAACACGTCTTTATACAAAACTAAATTAAGTATAGAACACACTGGTGTCTTAAAGCGTGTCCTTAATAGAGCGGTTTAATTAGCAAACACATTTTAAGATAAAACCATATTTATGACCATGTTCATCATATTTCTCAAAATAATCAAGACATAAAAGTTCTAAATCTTTTTTAAGATTTACCTGGAATATCTTGAATCATTTGAATCAGAGTTTAAATGAAAAAATTATGCCTAATTTAATAAGCATTGACTAAATTTTATATTAGATTAACTAAACTTAATCAAATTTTGTGTGTAATTAATAATATTTTAGTTTAATTTAACAAATACATAAATCATGATTAAAATTTTTAATTTTTAAATAAATATTTTATATCAAATCAAAATATTATTAATTATATACAAAACTAAATTAATTTTAACTTGTCTAATATCCCATTTAGACAATATTTTTTAAAATTTAGCATAACTTTCTTATTCAAAATCCAATTAAGATGATTCAAGATGCTAAGAAAAGTTTAAGAAATTCTCTAAAATTTTATTATTTTAATATTTTGAAAAAAGTAATGAACACAATTTGCAACACGTTAGTGTCCTTGAGTGTGTCTTTTGTAAAACTGATTTACTTAACAAACACACTTTAAGTAATGATCGTATTTTTTGCCATACTTTTAAATTTTCTCAACACAATAATTCTATATCTCTTTTTAAGCTTTCAATAGTCTTTTAAATCATGTTAATTGAAATTCGGATGAAAAAGTTAATCGAGTGTCGAGCCCTACAATTTATATCCCTCAATTACCGCATGTGTAAAGGTAGTGAGTTGTAGTATTTGAAAGGTTGATCTCACGAGGAGGGTAAACTAATCTATTTTTAGGTTATCTAAGACTCGAAAATTAATAAAATGAAATTAAAATTGAAACAAGAATAAAAACATAGGAATTTGATTGCAAGAATTTAACTCAAGAAATTAACACAAAATAATAATTGAAATTGAGCAACACAAAGGGTTACTATAAAAATTAATCAAGAGAAATTACCAAGTTATGAGAGAGGAGATTTTACCTAACATTAATGCTAACCTAGCCAATTATGTATTATCAGGGTGTTGGTTATAGACTATCGCAGAGGAAATTACTCTCTCTCAAGTTATAGTCTCGCGCCCTAAATCGTTAACCCTAATTAAATTATGAAATTTGTAACATCTCAATTAACAAATGACCCATAATTAAAATTAAATCGAAAGCTCTCTACTAAACTACCGAGTCTCATACGGGATCTGTTTCTACACAAAAACTGATATGATTAACTGCGTGGTCTATTAGATCGTCTAACTCTCATTAACCCAATCCAATCATTTTTATCTGGCTCACCTCTCGGTTTGTTACCTAAACATGCAAAAATTGAAGTTAATCACAACACCCAATCAATAAAACACAAAATCGACTATATTAACATTAAATCAAAGTAAAATCCCAAAGAAAGAGTTAGAACATCGTCAACAATCCAAAACCCATTATCATACAAGCCATTTCAATCTTATACATTAAATGAACAAAAATGAAATGGAAAGAAAATAGAGAACTTGGATAGGACAATTCAGGAAGACAGCAGCATCAGGAGACCACCTAATATGAGAAGCAACAGCGTCGAGACCTGCTTCTTCTTCCTCTTCTTCTTTTCTCTCTCTCTTGAACTTTCCAAAAGTGGCAGAATGTAGAAGCTCTCTTAGGGTTATATCATTAAGTCTTATATAGTATTTCTAATTAGGACAACCTTATGGTCTTTTTCGGGTTTGAAAGGTCCAAAAATTCCTCTAAAACTTAAATCGAGACTGCTATCCCTGTATCTATCGCGCAGGCCACGATCATGGCTAGGAGATTTTTTTGCTTCTGTCATGATCGTGGCCCATAATGCCATGCCACGATCATGGCTCACTGCACCTGCTTCTGTCACGATCTTGCATATTCCTCGCGATCGTGGCTTCTTGCTCTTGCTTTTGTGCTACGATCGTGGCCCCGAGCTGTTTCTCAGGTCTTCTCCTAATCTCTTCCAATTGCTTTGAAACATTAACAAATACGTCATGACACCTCATAAATACAAATTTGAACTTCAACATCATGTTCCAATCCATAAAAACACTTAAAACACAAATATTTACTAAATAACACAATTATAACCTAAACACGCACTAAACAATCAAATTAATAACTAGATACACACTAAACTACCCACAAAAATACGATGCAATTTACACCTATCAAAAGTTATGCCCAATTTAAGAAATATTTTCTAAATTTGATATTTTGATAGATAAATTGGACAATAGATGTACTATACCTAGTTTAATTTTATATATAATTAATAATATTAATTATATATAAAACTAAATCAATTTTAACTTGTCTATATCACATTTATACGGTATTTCTTAAAGTTGACATAACTTTCTCATCTAAATACTAATTGAGATGATTTAAGATGCTATAGAATGCTTAGTAAGTTTTCTAAAACTTCTATACTTTGAGCTTTTTAAAAAAGAGTAAAGAACATGGTTTGGAAGTTTCTACTTAACAAACATACCTTAAGATATAACTCAGTTTCTGACCACATTTTTTGCCTGGGGTGTATCTTTTGTAAAACCGATTCACTTGACAAACACACTTTAAGACACGACTATATTTCTTATCATGTTTTTCATATTTTCTAAAAATACTTAAAACACAAAATTAAAATTTTTAGAGAACTTTTTAAGATTTTAATAAAATCTTGAATAATCTTAATTTATGCCCAATTTAAGAATTATTTTTTAAATATAGATATTTTTAAAGATAAATTAGATAGTAGATTTATTAGACATAATTTAATTTTTATATAATTAATAATATTTTAATTTAATTTAACAAATTCATCCACTATAATTCAAATTTGTTAATCTTAAATGGATATTTGATATCAAACTAAAATATCATTAATTATATAAAAAACTAAATTAATTCTAATCTCATTAATTATATACAAAACTAAATTAATTCTAATTTGTCAAGAGAAAGTTAATACTTTTTAAAATTGGCATTAGCTTCTCATGGGCAGGGGATCCTCTGTCCCCTTTACCCTGGCCCTGCTCTGGCCCCTGGCTATCAGGGCCATCCACTCATACGGGTCCCACACAAATGAATGGCCCTGATGGCCCTGCTCTGGCCCTTCTCATGACCTTGAGAAGCCCAAAGCAGGATCTCGGGTAGACATGACCTTCCCAAAATACACCTGCCTGCAGTTATCTACCAAGTATGCATTTACGAGTTGAATTTAACCACCACCGTCCACTCCCGTCATCAGCAATCTCGACCGTCTGTTTCGTTGACTTCATCTCTCGAAAGTCAAAACGCCAACTGAATTAAAAACAATCTGTTAAAACGACGCCGATTTTCGGACAGCCGCAAGCCAGAGGATCTAAAACCTCATTGTCCATTTGAAGAAGATCACTGCGAAAGAGAAACACAAAGGCAAGCAAAGGAGAAGGAGCGAACCAAAACTTCACCTTTTGTTTTCATACCACATTTACATACACCCGATATCGATTCTATTGAGAGGGAAATTTTCAGTGTCATGATCAGATGCTCTGGAGTGTATTGTAGTGAGAGCTATCATCACCATGATCAACACGACTAACGGCATGATTTCACCGTCGTCTTCTTCGGCGACCGCCCAATCTCCGGGACTGAAGACCTATTTCAAAACCCCAGAAGGAAGGTATAAACTTCAGTACGAGAAGACACACCCTTCTGGTCTTCTTCACTTCGCTCACGGCAAAACCGTCACTCAGGTGCTTCACTTTCTTTGGTTGTTTAATCACTATACATTATTTGTCAAAATTTTTCTCTTATTTTTGTTGAATCAGTTTGTGATTTCATGGCATTAGGTCAATACCCATTTGTTCAAATCGACTTTTCATCTCAATTCGCCAGAACTATGTTGGAAATTTTCATTTTGTTTTACGAAGTTTTGGGATTGACGATGTCAGTTACACGTTGTTTGTTCATTAATTACTAAGAGCTTTTTGTTAATATCAATTCCTTTACAATTCATATTTGACTGCATTTTGTCTGTTTAATTTCAGTTTTTTTGCCCCCTTCACCTTCAGCTTCAATATTCTTATATTTTAATTTCACAAAGATTGAGTTTTTAAAGTGAATATACGTAGAATTTTCAATTGATATGTGAGACTAAAATTTACAGGTTTAGATATATGTTTCTGAGAACAAATGTGTGACGAGTTTTTTAATCTTAGGTAAGTGTAGCCAATCTCAAGGACAAACCATCTCCATCAACTCCGACTGCTCCAGCTTCAAGCTTTAGTGCTAGCAGCGGGGTACGGTCAGCCGCAGCTAGGTTGTTGGGTGCTGGCAATGGAAGCCGTGCACTAAGCTTCGTCGGAGGGAATGGTGGGAGTAAAAGTGTTAGTGGAAATAGTAGGATTGGATCACTCGGTGCATCAAGTTCTAATAGTTCAATGATAAATACAAATTTTGATGGAAAAGGGACTTACTTGATCTTCAACGTCGGTGATATGATTTTTATAAGTGATTTAAACTCTCAAGATAAGGTATTTTTAGTCTTATTCTTTTAGTAAACAAGGAAAGACATTTATCTGATACCTTTCTTTTTGCTCTACAGGACCCTATAAAATCCATCCATTTTAGTAACTCAAATCCTGTGTGTCATGCTTTTGATCAAGACTCTAAGGATGGACATGATTTGATTATTGGATTAAACTCTGGTGATGGTATGCTATTGTACCAGAGATTCAATTGCCATATCTTTTCCTTTGGGTTAGTGTAAACTTTCTGAAGTTACTAGTCATGTTTTTGCAATTGTAGTGTACTCAGTGTCACTGAGACAACAATTACAGGATGTTGGAAAGAAGCTTGTAGGGGCCCAGCACTATAACAAAGATGGTTCTGTTAATAACAGGCAAGAGTTACCTCACTCTTGTAGCTCCTTGAATTTTCCTGCAATCTGTTGCTGTTGATATTTTGATGATTTGTCTTCTTGAAAGAGATGATCTGGTCAATTAATGTAAAAGGTGCTTCCGTAACTTCACTGATATAAACTTGTTTAGTGATGATGTTTTGTAAAGAAGGTTGCCAAGTGGGTATGTAATTCACGTTGAAGTAATCCACATCACTGATATCAATTTAATTCACATTGATGTAAAGAAGGAAGAAAGTGACTGCCAACACATGGGGATAAATTACTTAATCACATTTATCAATTCTGTCATCTTTCATTAATGATCTGTGATTGCCGGAACATTCTCAAGTTGCTAACAACGTATATTTGAGTGGTTATATAATAGAAAGGAAAACACAAGAAACTGCTCATTTCACTATTTATCTTCTGCAGGAGTATTCATTTATCCTTTTAACTTCTAGATGCCAATCTAGCTACTTTAGCATTCTTGTTGTATGTCTCCTAGACCCTAAACTTTTCCACTTATCGGTTGTGTGGTTATCAAACTCTTTTCTCCCAATAGTACCATACTGCCCACATTTTGTATATGCATGTAAAGTATTTACTTCTTGGGCTGGAAATATTCTAGAAAGTCAAGAGCAGTATTGTGACCTTTTCCTTTCCTTTTCTGCTTTGCCCAGTTGTGGAACTTTAAGACAAGGATTATCTTTAATATTGTAGTCATTTAAGTATTCTGTAAGAATTCCTGTAAGCTTGGATTTCATGTACAAGAAATTCATGTATCACGATCAGTTATACTAATGCAGTTTTTCTTTTTAACAGTCGTTGCACAAGTGTTGCATGGGTGCCTGGAACTGATGGCTCTTTTGTTGTTGCTCATGCTGACGGGAATTTGTACGTGTATGAAAAGGCAAGCTTGATGGGAAATTTTGTTTCTGACAACTTTTTTTAAGTTTAATGTTTCTACTTTTATATTTCTTGATTTGATTAGTTTACATATACTTCCTCTAGAACAAAGATGGAGCAGGTGATTCTTCGTTCCCTGTTATGAAAGATCCAACTCAATTTTCTGTTTCACATGCTCGTTATAACAAGGTACTACAATCGATTCTTGTTGTAGATAAAAATCATGATGTGTTATTATTAAATGTTTCCTGATCTTAGTTCAAGTATGGAATTTTAACAATTTAGTACTTAATAAATCCTTGGAAACAGCAACCATCTCATACATGTACATGAAAATAGCTGCTTGTTTAAATCCAATGGTATACTAATGCAAAATATCCAAGGAGAGAGAAATACTTATATGCAAGCAAAAGCAGTTTGTCCTGATGTGGCAAACTCCAAGGTTATCACGTTTTTCTAAGGTGCCGCAACTTTATAGAATTAGTTTCTTAATCAAACTATTCCAAGTGCCTTTGTGGATAGAGTGTTCATTTGTTTGGTTTCCACTCTTTGAAAATAGGCTTTCCTTGTGGCACTGTGAGTCCATCAGTTCCCAGCCATCTCTTTCTCTCTCTAGATTTTTGTCTAATTATTTAGATTTTCTTAGCTCCCCCTTTATAATCTTTGATGTTATACCTTATTGTTATTGTGCAGGATTATTAAACAATCAATATTTTAGTGCAAGTGAGCTACTTTGTGAATCAATATATCTGGCTTTATTTACATCAATTACAAGGTTTTGGTTCCGTGCTTGTCTGTATGCTTTATTGGGAGACCTGAAGTTTTATTAAGTATTTTTTCTTTCCTTGCCCCCACCCCTCTCTTGACACTATGAATAGAAGAGTATCACTAAAAGTGGCTTGTGCAGTATTCCTTTTAGTTTCAGAAGAACATCGCAATAAAATTTGCTAACTCTCATTCCTCCTATCATTTGTTGATCGGTACAAACTACATGCAGAGTAACCCAGTCGCCAGATGGCATATTTGCCAGGGTTCAATTAATAGTATTTCATTCTCAACTGATGGGACCTACTTAGCTACTGTTGGAAGAGATGGTAATGCATTCTTCTTGTTCAATTGCAGTAAATTTTTTCACATCTTATTTTTCTAATTTATAGAGAATCTTATTAGCCCAAAATTTCACTGAGTGCAGGGTATTTACGAGTTTTTGACTATTCAAAAGAACAACTTGTATGTGGTGGAAAAAGTTATTATGGTGCTCTGCTATGTTGCGCTTGGAGGTGAATGACTGACCTGATTTTCAAGTCATAAGTCGTCACTAGAAAATTTTCTGGTATTATAATAGAAGTTACAGTCCAGGCCTATTGCAGTTTGTCGGCTGATGTATCTTGTTTTAACTTTTTTATTAGTTTTTCTATCTTCTTATAGAGAATTAAATGTGATACATACAAATTCTGTCTGTCAGCATGGATAGAAAGTACATTTTGACTGGAGGTGAAGACGATTTAGTTCAAGTGTGGAGTATGGAAGACCGCAAAGTTGTGGCATGGGGTGAGGGCCATAACTCCTGGGTAAGATTTTCGTCAAGCAATGCAGTAATTGATTGATTGTTGCTCATGGCCATGGCCATCTTACTTAACTGCAAAATGATGGTGCTGGCAGGTCAGTGGAGTGGCTTTTGATTCTCATTGGTCATCACCAAACTCAGATGACACAGGGGAGAATGTCATGTATCGGTTTGGTTCAGTTGGTCAGGTACTTATATGGATGTTAATATTGCTATTGAATTCTTAACTTTCCATTAAAGGTTGAATTTCTCTTTAACCATGTGATTTCACATTCTGGGGAGATTAAAATGATAGGTATATATTAGATGTATGATTTGTGATGACTAGGAGAAATGCTGCTTAATTGGAGAACGATACAGTTCAAAGGGTCTCATCTTTGTTCTGACACTTTGAGGACCTAAAGCTTAAGGAATGAGAATTTGGGCATAATTTCACAGTGTACTGGGCATTTAACATGGCCATGGAGCTAATATATGGTATCATAATAAAGATATACATACATTTATGAATACTATTGCCTGAAGTGGTAAGAGTTGAATTAAGGTCAAATAGGCAAATATGATGTGGTAGCCTGTTTGTTCAAAGTAGAAAAATTCTTCAAATCCTGTTTGCTAAAGCCTCAAAAACAAGAAACATTGCAACTTTATGTGTTAATGGACAGGATACACAATTGCTTCTGTGGGACCTGGAATTGGATGAGATTGTAGTGCCATTACGCCGCCCTCCTGGTGGATCTCCCACTTTTGGCGCTGGAAGTCAGTCCTCACATTGGGAAAATGTTGTGCCTGTTGGCACTTTGCAACCTGCACCAAGCATGAGAGATGTCCCCAAGCTTTCTCCACTAGTTGCACATCGTGTTCACACAGAACCCCTTTCTGGCTTAGTATTTACCCAGGAATCTATTCTTACCGTATGCAGAGAGGGCCACATAAAAATCTGGACTAGACCTGGATCACCAGAACAATCATGCAACTCTGAAACCAGCTTAAGTGGCAATTTGAAGGATAAGCCACTGTTGACGAGCAAGATTGGCAATGCCAATTACAAACAATGAGTAGTTAAACAAAAGGACCGTCACAGAAGCAAGGCGAAGCTTGTTCCTTTTCATGGTTTTATATTTCAATTTTCTAGTATGGCCATTCATCTCTTTTCATTTAGTTGTTTTTCCCAGAAGTGGGACCAGGAGATCAATAACTTTTAGCTGGGAGATTAATCAAGTTGTTCCATTGTATATTAAGGTATAAATTGTCATTGATCCACTGGAAGCTTGGAAGGGAGAGAACCCACCTTGTAAGTACAAAATGGCTGTCGCTAGGATATATATACATATTTAATTGCTGACAGGAATAATTGCAAGTTGCCTCTTTCAGGTTTATATTTCTTGGAGGTTCATTTGAGCGGTAATTTGACTCTGTTGGTAATGTATCCATTACCATATGGTTTCTGTTCGATATCCTTGACTTTTCATGGTGAGAAAGCCATAGCTTCATGTAATAGCTAGATGGGATTCATATTTATATTGGCCGTGCCACGAATTTTGAGCATGCCTTTCTGTGATTCACATTTTATATGGGACTTTGATGCAAAGTGAATTTACGCGGGAAATATTTGACTCTTAGGTATGATTCTTCAATTGTAGACAAGTTTCCTACTCGTACTAATGGGCTTATTAGGGTTAAGAAGCTTTTATACATGCTGTAGCCTATTGTTGGAGATTTGAGTACTTCTTGCTTTCATGTACTGTATGTGTTTGTTCATCTATTTTATCTGAAATGATGGTCTTGTTAAAGGTTGCCAGGAGCTTTCCTTGATTATATACCATTCAAATTACGTTACTACCAGGGAATTTAAGTGAGAAATTTTACTTCTTCCCTTGTATAATGCAACTGTATGACTTTGTGCTTCAACTTCCATCCTAAACCATAACGAGTCAGCAAATCACTTGTGGCCATAAAAACGCTTACATAAAATCTAATCATTCAAGGTATTGATGTGCCACAAATTTGTGTTACTGTATCAATATTCTTCACCACAAACTGGCCGAGGAACCTCACGGGTTCTAGACTTCTAGTAGACCTGAATCCAGAAAAGATCTATTCCAGCGCCAAAATACAATACGGAAGGCAGCCAATGATTTTCTGGCCAGTGGCCAACTAACCAGAAAACCATCCATTCTGTGTTGTATTACTCTACAGATTCAATTATCCCCTGCAATTTCAGTTTCTGGGTGATCAGAGCTTTCACCAGCGTGCATTGTGTCCATTACCCCCTAATCTTCCGTACGTGGCTTCCTCTTAGACAGGAATATATATAAAGAATCTAGTTATTTGGTAAGTTATTATAGAATCATAGGCAATGAACAAGCACTTCGTTGTAACTTATCAGCAAAGCTCTCTCTCTACCCTGTTGAAGGGCCAAACTCAAGTTCTCCATCAAATAGTATAACCATAAAACGTATTCTATAAAAAATTGAATTCTGACGAACAAGTAGAAAAGATGAGCATACTTCTTTAATTGGCAAAGGTCGGAACTTTCCTGGCGTGCCTTGCGCAACAATGAACGGTTTCTTTTTATTGTTTGGCTGAATTCTCCGGACACCTTTTCGAAGAGAGGGGAGCAAATGAAGTAGAAGAAGTGAGACGCTTGCACAGCGCTGGCAAAGTTCTAATCTTTATTTAGTTTCCAAACTTAGGGAAAGAGAGAGAGTTGTCGAAACATACTCATCCTTTGAAGTTTTCTTTTTTTCTAATGAGAAATAATGAATTAAGATTGGAAAGGGAGTACAACTATCTTAAACCAGAGTCAAAATTTGCATGATGGAAACCAGCACCGGAATCATGAAGATTGACCGCCGTCATGCATCTCACAACTAGCCACAACACTGAGTGAACCTGATAATAAGAGAACAGAACAGCCAAGTAAAATGGTTAAATGGTTAAAGAACAACCCAATTTAAAGGTAACTCCTCACTTAAACATGAAGTGTATATTATGTGCTAAAATCATCTGTCATATACTAAAGTTGTGACTTTGGTAACATCAAATTGGGAAATCAAGTTACAAGCAAGATCGTTGGTATATCTGATGTCAAATTGCTAACTACCATAGGGTGCAAGTTTGTGTTGAGGATGTGAGACATGTTTTAGATTTGCGTCTCAACCTTATCTCAGCTTGGAAGCTTGATTATGCTAGTTTGACAAACCTCTTTAGTACAGGTGAATGGAAACGTACTAAGGGCAGTATGATCATAGCTCGAGGAAGAAAGGATTTGCATGTCACACAAGGAAAGTTATGCAAAGGGAAAGCAAAAGTTCCCTGTGAGTGCTCAAAGCTTAAAACTATAGCATAAGAGGCTAGGATACATGAGCGCAGGGATGAAGCCAGACCCAACTTTAAGGCGGGGCCGAAATTTTTAAAGGTAGGGATTTTTTTTTAAAAGGGGGGCCACTTATATTTATAATTTTAAAAATTGTAATTATATAAGTAATTTTAAAAAAAAAATTTTGAAAGGGGGGGCCATGGCCCCCCCTCCCATATACATAGCTCCGTCACTGCATGAGCAAAAAGGGATTGCAAATTTTGGCTCGAAAGGAACTTCTTCCTAATATTAAAGGGAGCCATGCATTGATGTTTAGGTGGAAAATAACTTAGAGTTCCACTTCAAAAATTAGCTTAGCAAATTAGAAGAAAATATGTGCTTAAATTGGTGCATACTAATGTCTATTGAATGATTGATAAATCACTTGGAAGTATATTATATTTCATCACCTTTGTTGAAGACCTTTCAAGAAAAGTTTGGGAATCTTTGTTGAAATCAAAAGACCAGGTGTTTGAGGCATTTATGGAATTCCATACATGAGTAGAATAAGAAATAGCCTTAAAGTTAAAATGTATCTAAGCTAATAATGGTGGAGAGTATTGTGGTTCTTTTGAAGCGTATTGTGAAACAAATGAGATCAAGCTTGAAAAGACACCACAATTGAACGACGTAGTTAAAAGAATGCATCAAACTATTGTAGAAATAGGTTGATGCATGCTTTCCCACGATGAACTACCGAAGATGAAGGAAAATGGGCAGAGAGGTAGTAGGTGAAGAAAGAGAATTCTTTCATAATTGTATTGAACATTCGGACAATATTTATACAATCATATCTCTATTTCTATTGGCTGAATGTCTTAGAATCAAGGAAGGACTAACAAATTGCTAGCTGTACAATACTACCTATATGTGTACTATGTACAATGTCAAATAAGAGGAAAAAGACAAAAGTTTTAAAACAAAGCCTGCTGTTTCATATGAAGCCCAAAGTCATTGGTTATTTTGGGTCTTCTATCATGCCCCGATCAAGACAAAGTTGTGGTTGAAAACCAACAACTCCGATCTTGCAAACGAGACCCAAAAATATCCATGCAGTCAAAGCCTTTGTAAAGAGATCTGCGAGTTGCTTAGTTGAGATCACGTGTCTCAACTCAAGGAACCCTAAGTTTACGCAGTCGTGAACCAGATGAAGGTCGATTTCGAGGTACTTCGTCCTCTCGTGGAAGACTGAATTCCTCGAGATGTAAATCGCAGCTTGGTTTTCGCAGTACAAAGGTATGGGTTTCTTAATCTGAAGCTGAAAGGTGTGTCAGCCCCTTCTCTTTGACAAAATCCCTTGGCTACAAGTCTAGATTTTAATTTCTCTACTGTCCCATTCGAATTGCTCTTTACTTTATATACCCATTTTGAGGCTATGGCCTTCTTCCCTTTAGGTAGTACTGTGAGTTTCCAAGTTCCATTATTCTCTAATGCAAACAATTGCTCATTCATAGAACTTACCCACGTTTCATCTTTACTAGCAGTTTCATTAACCCTTCTTCATTTGTAACTGTTGCTGTGTTTGATGTTCAACATCTTTAACCCTTTTAGAAACATTACCTATATAGTTGTTGTAACTGTTTCTGTGTTTGATATTCAGCATCTTTAACCGTTCTTCATTTGTTCCTGCAGGACAACAGACCTGTAATGCTACATTGCAATCATCAAGGGAATGAATGGATTATTGTGCTGTGATTTGAAGGACATAATTTTGCAGGTATTTGGGGGGTATGTGTGTTCTGCTGCTTTTCCTTTGTGTGGGGATAATTGGTATTGTATTTTGGTTTGGTGAGTTGTCGGGTAAGGAATAATCAAGTGGCTGGAAACTTTGTTCTGTTGGTGGGGTAGCAGTCATGACAGGTGTTTGTGTAGGATAATTTGCATCTTCATTGGTTAGGGTACTTGAGAACAAGGGTTCGGGTTCTTGTGTCATGTTTAGATTTTGATCTGCATAAGGGAAATTGCTCTCATAAAACATGACATCTCTTGACACAAACATTGTTTTAGTGCCCAAGTCCATAACTCTATAGGCATTGTAATATGGCATGTATCCAAGAAAAATGCACCTTTTTGACCTAGGATCCAATTTTGTTCTGTTTGGTTTTTTGTCTAAGGTAAAGCAAAGGCAACCAAAAATTCTCAGATGTTCATAATTGGGCTTTCTTTTGTACAGTTTTTCAAAAGGACTCATCCACCCTAGGACTTTGGTCGGGATTCGGTTTATCAGGTATGTAGCTATTAGCAGTGCTTCTCCACAATATCCTCTAGGTAATTTAGCTTTGAAAAGTAAGGCTCTGGTGATCTGAAGAAGATGTTTGTGCTTAATTTTCACTACCCCATTCTGTTGTGGTATGTATAGACTACTCTTTTGGTGTTGGATTCCCATTTCCTTGAAAATTTGGATGCATTCCTGGTTAATGAACTTCCTTCCATTATCTGTCTGTATCTTCAATATTCTGGTGTTAAATTGCCTCTCAGTATTTTTAAGGAACTGTAGGATGGTTTGTTGGGTTTGGTGTTTGTGTTTTAGTATAAAAGTCCATATAGCTCTAGTGAAATCATCTATAATTGCAAAGAAGTATTGTGAACCACCCATTGTAGGAACACTATAAGGTTCCCATAGGTCCATGTGGATGATTTAGACAGGTTTGTTTGTATGTATCTCATGCTTAGCTGTTTGGCCAAAGGACATACTTGACATTCATGTTTGTAAGGAACATAAATCTTTATTTCATTGAAGTGCTGTAACTTTTCCTCAGATATATGCCCTAGTCTAGAATGCCACAAATCAAAAACTACGGAAACATTAAGAGCGACATTCTTAGCTTTGTAAAATTCTAAAGAAGGACCTTTTAGGATGTTTGGTGGTAGGAAGGTTTCTGAGTTCAACTCATACAGTCCATTCACTGCCTTGATAATAGCCATAACATCATTAGTCCGAAGGTCCTGCAAAAACAACTTGTTAAAGAGAAAAATGACAGCAATCTCATTATGTGTAGTAAGCTTATTGATCGATAACAAGTTCTTAAAGAAATTAGGAATATGTAAGATTTCTTTGAGGGTAATTTTGTCCCCTATCTGTGTGAGGCCAGTGTGGGAAACTTCTTGCTTTGTTCCATTAGGTAGAATCACATGATCATAAGTATTGTTATTAGCTGCATACTTAGTGCAAAGACTCAAATCTGCTGTCATGTGTGTAGAGGTACCAGAATCAATAAGCCAAGAATTAGGATGATTAGAAGCCTTGTTCACAGAGTGTGTAGCATTACCTACATAATTTTGGTACCTTAAATATTTTACCTCACCAATAGTTTTGCCTTTGATAGCTTTACTTATCTCCTGTTGAATGAAATTTGCAAGACCAGAAGAGATCTGTCCATTCCATGATTTTTCCTCATTCTGTTCTTGTATGGTTTCTGCAGGGCTGTCAGTTGTTTGTGAGTTTGCCCTTCCTTTTTCCCTCTGTGCAGTAAGCTCCTTATACCAGTCAGGGACTCTATGAATTTTGAAGCAGGTTTCCAAGGTATGCCCATTCTTTTTGCACTTTTCACAGTATTTGTCCTCCTTCTTGAGATAGGGTCTTTTGCTAGCATTGGTATTATTTCTTCCTCCTTTCTTCCAGCTACTTGATTGTTTGGCTAACATTGCCATGTTAGGGGTACTGTCCATAGTAGAGTTGACCGCCCTTTGTCTTTCAACGGTTTGCAACATAGAAAAAGCCTTGTTTTCAGTAGGTAGTGACTCCATTAGCATGATTTGATTCACCACATGCTCAAACTCGTCATTGAGTCTTATTAGAAATTGTACAATTCTGTGCGTGTTTTCTTTGGCAGTGATGATTTTTGAAGCATCACAAGTGCACATGAGAGTAGGACTTAAGCTAGACAAGTCATCCCATAATTTCTTCAGTTTAGCATAATAAGCAGGTACTGTTAGGGTACCTTGTTTTAGGGAACTTATTTCCCTCTCTATTTGATATAGTAGTGGCCCATTACAGTCTCCAAACATTTATTGTAGTTCCACCCGAAGTTCTCTAACTGTAGGAAAAGATAGGAAGGCATCACTTAGTTCTTTGATCATGGCATTGAGAATCCATGACTTTACCATGCTATCTGCTCTCTTCCATTTTGCTGACAAAATCATATCTTCTTTGGGCATGGTGCAGGACCCATCGATGAAGGAGAGTTTATCCTTGGCACATAAGGCTATGGTCCTGGATTTGCTCTAAGTAATGTAGTTGTTGCCGTTAAAAGGGGTAGTGACAAGCATAGCTCCTGGGTTTTCAGTGTTAGTGAGTGAGTAGGGTTCATATTTGTGTGTTGTTGGTATGTTTGTGGCACTAGAGCCACTATTATCACCTGCATTTGACATATTGGGTTAGGGTAGAGGAATCAGAGAGTAGGCTCTAATACCATGAAGGAAAATGGGCAGAGAGGTAGTAGGTGAAGAAAGAGAATTCATTCATACTTGTATTGAACATTCTGACAATATTTATACAACCATATCTCTATTTCTATTGGCTAGATGTCCTAGAATGAAGGAAGGACTAACAAATTGCTAGTTGTACAATACTACCTATATGTGTACTATGTACAATGCCAAATAAGAGGAAAAAGACAAAAGTTTTAAAACAAGGCTTGCTGTTTCATATGAAGCCCAGAGTCATTGGTTATTTTGGATCTTCTATCAGAAGACATACTGGGGAGAAGTTGTGAAGATTGTGGTTGATATTATCAAACTTTCACCATTAGAACCTTTGCATGAAAATATCATAAAGGAAGTTTGGTTAAGCAAGAAGGTTTCATACCACTATTTGAAGGTGTTCGATTGTCGAGCATTCATCCACGTTCCTAAAGACGAGCAAACTAAGATTAACTTAAAAACTAAACATTGTTTCTACCTTAGCTCACCAAAAGATGAGTTTGACTACCGATTATAGGATCTAATAGATAAGAAAATTGTAAGAAGTAAGGATGATGTATTCTTTGAGAATCATACTATTGAAGATTTAAGGATATCTAAAAGGCCAAAATCCATTTCCATTCATTCTTATTTAGAATAGTTGTTTATATAAAGCTGAAGCATAATATGTGAATAAAAGAGAAGGAAAAAGAATATGTTTTTGCTGTAGAACACCCCCATTTTGTTCGAGAAGACAACGTCGAGATTGAAGATAGGTCACCGAAGCATGGGCTAAGTTAATCTTCAAATGGGCTGGAAAGGTTGGGCCAACTTAATCTTCAAATGGTTGGATCCTCTTCAACTCATAAAAGCCCAAGAAGCTTTTATGCAGGCCTGGCCCAGCTTTCATTCTTCTTCAGTATTCTAGAAGAGTTCCATTGCACCTGCACTTCATCAGACTAATTCATTCAAAATTCCTAACTGTACAAATAACTGTCATTGCTATTCTGTTATAAATAACAGCCATTAGATCAAAACAATAAAAGATCAATCGCCAAAATCAATACTTGAATCATGTATTAATATACATGTTTATCAATAAAATAATGATCTAGTATTCCACAATTGTTCTTTCATATTCAGTTCTTACATGGTATCAGAGCCCACACAGACTAATCGTCAAATGGCATCCTCATCATCATTTGATACTAGTAACGTCATCTCCTCCACAGCCCCTCTTGAGTTTTCTGCTCTTGCAAAAACCCTCAACTTCAATCTTCCTTTAAAGCTTGATCAAAATAATTATCTAAACTAGAGGCCACAGATCTTAGCTGCCATTAGAGCGCTAGAATTAGAGATCTATATCTCTTTTGATCATCCTTCACCACTAGCCATTCTAATTACCTCTACATCTGATGCATCCTCTATTCCTATTTTAACTCCTAACCCAACCTATGAAGCCTAGAAACGCATTGAACAGCTGCTTCTTTGCTGGCTACTCACCATAATCTGTGACTCTGTGGTTGGACAAGTGAATCATGCTAGTTCATCTAATGAGCTTTGGCAAATTCTAGTTCAGCTTTATGCGCAGACCTCTGTAGTAAAGGTCCTGCAGCTCAAACAGAAACTCTCATCTATGCAGAAAGGTGCCTTCTCTATTGCTGACTATATTCAGCAGATCAAGTCCATTGGAGACTCCCTGAAAGTCGCTGGTCATGTTGTCACAGAACAAGAACTCGTTTTAAGTGCACTAAGTGGTCTAGGCAGTGAGTATGATTCTGTTGTGGTTCTTTTAACAAGTTCGCTTGGTATTTCTTCTCTACAGGATGTTCTTTACATACTCATGATGCAAGAGACAAGGCTAGAGCAGCAACATGCTCACTCTCAGGTCTCTATTCCTAATGCTTCCGCAAATCTGGCCTAGTATTCTCAGAATCCTAATAGGACTCCTTCAAATGGTTGTGGTTCATATGAAGGACGAGGAAGTCGCAGATGAGGGGGCAGAAACAATCGCCTCTACTGCCAACTTTGTCGCAAACATGGTCATAATGCCCTGAAATGTCATAAATGATTCGATATTTGCTGGCAAGTTCATAGACTAGCTCCTAATCCAATCAATCAGGGCCATTCATCACCTCAGCAAGCCTATTTGGCTCATCAAACTACACAGAACTCTACTATAACTAAATCAAACTCAGTTCCAAATTGGTTCGTTGACAGTGGTGCTACCAACCATGTCACTATAGATCTTTCAAACCTCACACTCCACAATACCTATACAGGCAGAGATCAGTTAACAGTTGGTGATGGTAAACATCTACCTATCTCTCATATTGGTACCTCCTCTGTACCATCATATTCTACTACCCCACTTAAACTGTATAATATTCTACATGTACCTTAAATGAGCAAGAACCTACTTAGCATATCTTAGTTAACTAAAGATAACAATATTATTGTGGAGTTCACTAACTCTTGTTGTGTTTTCAAGGACAAACTTACAGGGTAGATACTACTCAAGGGACTGCTCAAGAATTGCCTGTACAGTCTTAAAGCCTCCCCATCATCTACCTCTACCAACAGAATATCTCAGTTTAATTTCCCTAAAATATGTACTGCTTTACTCTCTGAGTTAAATGTAAACATGTGGCATGCTCGATTAGGCAATCCTAATGCTTCTATACTACAACATGTTTTGCAAACAATGAATCATAAATTTTCCCCTCAATCTCTACAATTTTGTGACTCATGTTAGTATGGCAAACAACATAAGTTACCATTCCAAACACATCCCATATCTGCTACTACACCACTAGAAATAATTCACACAGAAGTGTGGGGTCCCAGTACGTATCCTTCTACAGATGGGCACATATACTACATTATTTATGTAGACGCCTTTTCCAGATTTACTTGGTTTTATCCACTCAAACGCAAATCAGAGACATTAGTAGTTTTTACAAAATTCAAAGCATCAGCTGAATTGCAACTAAATCAGAACATAAAGGCTTTACACAGTGACATGGGTGGTGAATTTACTGCCTTACTACCCTTTCTTGCAACTCACGGAATCCAAACCAGATTTAGTTGTCCTGATACCCATTAATAGAATGGTATTCCGGAAAGAAAACACAGACACATAACTGAAACCGAACTCACACTACTCTCCCATGCCAAAATGCCCCTGAACTATTGTCTTGAAGCTTTTCAAACAGCAACTTACCTAATCAATACCCTACCCACCCCAACCCTTCATCATCAGTCACCATTTCAGAAACTATTTCACAAAAAGCCTTCCTATGATCATCTCAGGGGTATTTGGGTGTGCTTGTTTTCCCTTCCTACAATTTTACAATAAACACAAATTCAATTTTCACACAAGTAAGTGTGTCTTTCTTGGGTACAGCCCCTTTCATAAAGGCTACAAGTGTCTCCATCCTAAAGGGTATGTTTACATCTCTAGACATGTCATATTCAATGAAAAGGACTTTCCTTATCCAGACCTTTTTTGTAAACAATCATCCTACTCTACAGCATCTCCTAGCCTACCACTTTCTATTCTCACAGATGCTATAAAGGCTATTCCTGCTCAGTCTCAACCAGTGGACTCTTCCGTGCAACGGACTCCTTCCATCACTGCAACACAGGTAAACTCTTCTAATAATATTCTATCTGATCTCTTATCATCTCCACATACATCTCCTATACACTCTATAGACAAGTCTGTTCCTACTCCTATTCCCAGAACCACCATACACACTGTCCCCAATTCTCATCCTATGTAAACCCACTCTAAAAGTGGAATCTTAAGCCAAAAGCTTATATTTCCACACTCTCATCACCCACTAAATCAGAACCCCAAACTCCTACAGAAGCTCTCAAAGATCCTTTATGACGACAGGCCATGACAAATGAGATTCAAGCCCTAAAAATGAACAACACCTGGCATTTAGTTCCATATAGCTCTTCTATGAAGTTGTTAGGTACTAAGTGGATGTTCTGAATCAAGTACACGTCTGCTGGAGCCATTGACAAATATAAGGCTTGCTTTGTAGCCAAAGGGTTCAATCAGACCACAGGTCTTGACTTCACAGAAACTTACAGTCCTGTAGTGAAATCATAAACCATTAAGGTCATTCTCTCTCTTGCAGTTTCTCACCATTGGGACATCCAGCAGATAGATGTCAACAATGCATTCCTAAATGGATCGCTAATCGAAGACATCTACATTATTCAACCAACTGGTTTCACAGATTCTAAACGACCTACACATGTCTGTAAACTAGACAAAGCTCTCTATGGCCTAAAGCAGGCTTCGAGGGCATGGTATAATGTCTACACTACTACAATGGGGTTTCAAAAATTCAATGCCCGACACATCCCTATTCTACAAGCAGCACAAAGATTCACTATTGCTATTACTAATATATGTTGATGACATATTAGTAACAGGGAACTCAATGCAGAAATCAAGTTGATCATACAACAACTAAATAGCAAATTTGCTTTAAAAACATTGGGCAGTATTAACTATTTTCTTTGTTTTGAAGGTTATAAGGACAAGACAGGCTTATACCTTTCACAGAGGCAATACATCTTGGATCTTCTTACTCGTTCCAAAATGACAGAATGCTCACCATGTCCAACTCCTCTTGCACTTGGCACCAAGCTATCTGCTCTTAATGGTCATCCATTTGCTGATCCCACCTTGTATCGCAGCATCATCGGTGCACTCCAATACCTGTGTCACACACGTCGTGATATTAGCTTCACTATTAATAGGTTAATTCAATATTTATCAAAACCTCTAGACACACTTTGGATTGCTTGTAAGAGAGTACTTCGATACCTAAAAGGGACTACTACACTTGCCCTTTATTTTTGTCCATCACCACAACCTCTGTCACTATAAGCTTATAGTGACTCTGATTGGGCAGGAAATCTACATGATAGGAAATCCACAACAGGTGGTTGTGTCCTCCTAGGGGGCAATTTGGTATTTTGGAGTTCAAAGAAGCAAACCACAGTATCCCGCTTTGATACTAAAGCAAAATACAGAGCCTTAGCTCAGATTTCTACATAGGTTCTATGGCTACATTCACTATTAAGAGAATTAGGGTTTACTCTACAACACACACCATTTCTTTGGTGTGACAATAATGGAGCTCGATTACTTGCCCAAAATCTAGTTTTTCACACTCGCACGAAGCACATCGAAGTCGATGCACATTTCATACGAGATAAAATAACCAGTGGACAATTAGATATGAGATATGTAAATACTGAAGATCAATTAGCAGACTTACTCACAAAACTGCTCACGGCAGTCAAAACGTCGACGTTGATCTCCAAACTTCATGTCTCGGTTCTTCCTCACTCTCGTCTAACAGGGAATATCCGAAAAGACGATGTCGATGTTGAAGATAGGCCAACAACCAGAACGTCGATGTTAATCTCCAAACTTCATGTGTCGGTTCTTCCTCCCTCTCGCTTGAAAGATTGAAGATAGGCCGCCGAAGGATGGGCCAAGTTAATCTTCAAATGGGCTGGAGAGGTTGGGCCAATTTAATCTTCAAGTGGGCTGGATCCTCTTCAACTCATAAAAGCCCAAGAAGCTTTTATACAGGCCTAGCCCAAATCCAGCTTTCACTCTTCTTCAGTATTCTAGAAGAGTTCCATTGCAACTGCACTTCTTCATATTAATTCATTCAAAATTCCCAGCTGTACAAATTACTGTCATTACTATTCTGTTATAAATAATAGCCATTAGATCAATATACATGTTTATCAATAAAATAATTATCGAGTATTCCACAATTTTTCTTTCATATTCAGTTCTTACATTATTGAAAACAATAAAGCTCATTAGAAAGCTAAAATGTAACAGCAAATCCTATTTATTTGCTAACTATCACAAGAATATCTCTAACTGATTCCTAAAATCAAGCACTAAATATCATAATCAAATTTGCCTAAGACCTAGTCAATTTGACCATTTATTTCGTAATAATCTGCAAGCTTAAGGAATTTTCCAACAAACTCCTCCTTGTCTTAGGAGTTGCAGAGCTTTAATGTCCAAATAATTCATCCTCTTGATGTTGCTCAGTTGCTGCTTTTGCCTCTTCATTTCGTGACTTGCAATTCTTCTCCATATGTTCAATTTGTCCACATTTTCTACATTTGATATCAGGCCTCTACTAACATTTTCTTTATGGGTGATTTTTTTTTGCAATATGGGCATAATGGATATGAATCATCATTGTTTCTGTTGTTGTTGTTGTCAATTTTGTTAAAATTCTTGTTTTTGTCTCCTCTTAAATTTTTTTCCTTTGCTAGCAGAGCACCTTCAATGGTTCCTTCTTCTCTCATCCTCCTCCTTTGTTCTTGTTCCTGTAGTACATTTACTAATTTTGCCAAAGACATACTTAATACATCCTTAGCTCCTTCCATTGCAGAAATTTTAGATTCATATTTTTCAGGTACAGTTATAAGAACTTTTTGCACTATTCGTTCCTCATAAAATCCTTACATAATAACCTCACCTTGTTTTCTATGCCGAGAAACTTGTTGGAGTATTCTTTAATGGTTTCTAACTCTTTCACCTTCAGCATTTCAAATTCTCTGATCAAGTTGAGCACTTGCATGCTCTTTGCTCTTTCATTGCTTTGGTATTCCTTTTTGAGGTAATCCTAGATATCCTTTATCGACTCTAGATTCATGATTCTTGTGAATATGATGTTTGAAACAGCAAAAAACAAGCAGGCTTTGGCTTTAGACTTCCTATTTTCCTTTCTTTGTGTAACATCCCATTTCTCATAGGAAGGCTAATATGGTAATTGTGAGTGATTTATGAGAGGCTTAGAAATGTTTCTTATTGCTCATGCATAATATGCCATACACATATACATGAATAGTAAAATTATCTGCACATGAA
The DNA here is from genome assembly GCA_027568915.1 of Erythroxylum roraimae. Classification (NCBI taxonomy): domain Eukaryota; kingdom Viridiplantae; phylum Streptophyta; class Magnoliopsida; order Malpighiales; family Erythroxylaceae; genus Erythroxylum; species Erythroxylum roraimae. The sequence goes on along the minus strand of JAOSBL010000005.1, from coordinate 36,340,659 downwards.
AATAATTGTACACGCATTCATGAATAATTTCGGGTATAATTGGACTGATTCGTGAATTGTTGAGAATCATGAATGTTTTGCTTTGAAAATATTAGTGATTAGTGAAAATATCGTACTTGTGAATGTTGGTGAATTTAGGAATTTATCTATGGAGTATTGTGAAAGAAATATATATATATATATACAAGAAATCAAAAGATATTTCGAGATAATTGGGTTGTAAAGATGGGAATTAATGAGTTTGGTTCAAAAGAAACTTGGTTAGAGCTTTGACCATAGAAAAATGACAAGTGTCACATAGGCTCTTGGTATTTTTGCTAGAAATAGGTTATTGTTCTCTGAGATTTGAAAGGTGAAGTGATATGTCTAAGTTCTTTCTTTAGCATGATCTTCTTCAAATCTTTCTTCTGATACACAGAGTTTTCCATAAAACACTTTCTAAGAGATTTCTATGACTTTCCTTCCTACACCAAAAACTAAAAGCTGGCCATTGCACTCAGTGAAGTACGAAAATCGTGTGGAGTTTAGGGCTTGAAGAGTTTGGAGTTTTCAGCAAGTAAGTAGTGAATAAATCCTTTAGAGATGGAGATTTATGAAATAAATTTGATAAGTTACTCTCATTTGCATGGAAAATGGCATTTACATGTTTGCTCATAAATACTGTGTTGTTGGGGGAGGAAAAATCTGGAAAATATTAACTGAGTATGTTTCAGTCTTTTAGCCACAACGTTTTCTCTAGTTATCCAAATGAGATGATTCTTAATTTAGATTAAACTAGAGATATATGGCTACATTTCATATGAAGACATCGAATTTTAGTTCTGTCTCTAAGAGTTTCAAAAGTTGTCATGAAGTTAAGAATTTGGTGCAGTACGTTGTTGTATGGATGGAAAATTTGTCTTCGGACTTTAGGGGCAAATTCGGATTTGATATAAATAGATTTTACTAAAGTTGCCTTTGAAAAGTTATAGATCTTTCTTTTATCTTTTCAACGGTATATAGTATGAAAAATTTGGACATTGGAGTCAAAAGTTATGACTTTTATAAGTGGAGACGTTCAGATGCAAAAGTAAGACGAAGTTTTGAGACGAAAAAGTAAGACGAAGTTTTGAAACGAAAAAAAGTAAGACGAAGTTACTGTTTATTCAATTCGTCTTATCACTGTTCATCCAATTCGTCTCATCACTGTTCATCTAATTCGTCTTATCACTGTTCATCCAATTCGTCTCATCACTGTTCATTCAATTCATCTTATCATTGTTCAACCAATTCGTCTTATCACTGTTCATCCAATTCGTCTCATCACTATTCATCCAATTCGTCTTATCACTGTTCATCCAATTCGTCTCATCAATGTTCATCCAATTCGTCTTATCACTGTTCATTCAATTTGTCTTAGTATTGTTCATCTAAGACAAAGCAAAAGTAAGACGAAGTTACTGTTCATCTTCTGACTTCTGTTCTATTTTTGAGCCTTTAGAAGATAGAATTGGCCTTTGAGGTCTTCATGAAAGTTGTAGATCTCAAAGTCTTCTTTCCAATGGTCTAAAAACAAAATCAATCTGACATTGTTTGTGAAAGTTATAGAAATCGCGCCAAAATAGGTTCTTTTTGATTAAGGGCATAAACATGGTTGCTTCTTTTGGCCATAACTTCTTCTTTAGACCTCCAAATGACTTGATTCCTGAACCATTGGTTCCATAAAACATTGATCTACATCTCCACAAAGAATCATAGCTATCTGAAGTGAATGAAGAAAGATTGAGTGAAAAGAGTGGGACAGGTATAGTGAGTGTGTTCTTAAGTAATATGAACTGGTGTTATTCCACTGAATATATTTCGGTATTTTGATGACTTATGGAGCTCTATTGATCCAAATGAGATGATTTTTATTTTGTGATAAACTAGAGACATAGGGATACAAATGATATGAAGAACTTGGAATCTAATTCAGTCTCTAAGATATTTAATCTCTGAATGGAATTTGGGCATAGTACACTGTCTTTGAATATGAGTAACCTAATAATGTTTTAGGCATATCTTCCAAATTACTGAACCAAATTGAGTGATTTTGGTGTCAATGGAAAGATAAGAGATGTAGGAACACTTGTCTAAAAGAAAGTTTGACCTAATTATCTCATTTTCACCCTCTGATTGAAGGTGAACAGTAGACCTGAAAGAGGTGTTTTGGAAAATCTGAATCTAAGCTAGTAAGAAATGAATTGTGATTTCAATGGTTCTAGTGAGACGTAAACCTAAGTATAAATTATAATTAGATAAGTTTTGATACGAGATCGATTTTGTGACGGATAATACCCGGGATTATCATAAACATGCATTGTACATAATTCATGCCATACATATGCATTATCGAATACTTATGGTGGTGCAAATTGTGATATTGTGTATTTTATTTGTTATAGAGGGGCAACTGGAACGTCAATGATTGAGCCCAAATTTATATTGTTAATTGGCCTCACTTTCTTGTATTTTTGTACACTTGTTGACTCCTAATTGATAATGTTGTGCTTAAATTAGTTCCTTATATCGGGCTTTCATAATTTGCAATTTGCCAGTACTTTGTCGCATTAATTTTCATTAGGACAATTGATACTGCAAGTGTGTTACTTTGTAGGAACAAAGGAGTCAACAGTCAGAAGTCAACAAGTCGTGAGACGCCTTCCATTCGTCGGGACGAGCCAGCATGTCCATTC
>JAOSBL010000005.1:36314187-36334994 GCA_027568915.1 Erythroxylum roraimae | reverse complement strand
ATTTTTGTGAAATGAAATGAGGAAAAAGTTGGTTTTAAAAATATTGTGATTTTCTTATGATACTTTACAAGTGAATACTGATATGATGCCATATGAAGTGAATGTAGTGATCGATCGTAGCTCGCCCTTATCGTAGGATATGTACTGGAATGACCTCCGGGAGTCCCGGTGCGTATCCCTAGGGTAAGGGGGCGCTACACTTTGTGCATCTTGATTTGAGTCATTCTTGGATTTGTTGGCAATGCATAACATCAAGATGAGCTTTCATTCGAACAACCCAAACTTGATAGTTTTCACCATCAAAAATTAGTGGTGCACCTTGAGACAGTTGTATTTCAATCTTCATTGCTTGAAGATGGTTGTAATTCTTGTTGTAATTATGAGTTGTAAATTAGGTTTGTGTTTTGTTTCACTCATCTCATAGGTCCTTCAAGACAAAAAGGCTCTGATGCCATGTTTTTATAAAGCTGAAGCATAATACGTGAATAAAAGAAAAGGAAAAAGAATATGTTTTTGCTGTAGAACACCCCCCATTTTATTGACAGCAACAAAGCTCATTATATAGATATGAAATGTAACCGAAAATCCTATTTATTTGCTAACTATCATAAGAATATCTCTAAACTAATTCATAAAATCAAGCACAAAATATCATAATCAAATTTGCCTAAGACCTAGTCAGTTTGACCATTTATTTCGTAATAATCTGCTAGCCTAAGGAATTTTCCAACAAGAACCATTAACTAAAGTGTGGAATAATTACGAGGAAGTCAGAATTGATACCCAAGATGAAGAGTTCAGTAATGCTGACAATTTTGTACCATCAATAAAAGACTTATCTACAGATGAACAACCTTAGCTAATTGAGCAAGCAATTACTCGGCCGGAACCTCCATAACATCTTCAACTAAGAAGAACCACTAGGGAAAGATGTCCCTCAACTAGGTACACTCAAGATGGGTTTGTGACACTCAACGATGACAGGAACCTCAAAATTTGAAAGAAGCTCTAGCTAATAGTCAGCACGAAGAAGGGCTAAAAGCTACACAAGAGGAGATGTAATCCTTGTATGAAAATCATGTGTATAATATAGTGGAATTACCCAAGAGAACACGAGCTCTCAAGAGTAAACGAGTGTACAGGCTCATGACTGAGAAGAATAGCTCAAAACCAAGGTACAAGGCCATAATTATTATAAAATGATGCAACCAAAGAAAGAGTGTTAATTTTAAAGAAATATTCTCTTTCGTGGTAAAAATGTCATCTTTGTTATTGGTCTAACCATTCTCTTGGATTTAAAAATTGAACAATTTAATATTAAAACAACTTTTCCGCATAGAGACATAGAAGAGGAGATTTACATGGAAAAACATGAGAGATTTGCAGATCTAAGAAAAGAGCATTTGGCATGCAAAATCAAAAAGAGTCTCTATGGTCCAAGAAGTTATTAATGTTATCCCAGGAGCGATACATTGAAAAAGTCATTGAAAGTTTCAATATGCATAAGGCCTTGCCAGTTAACGTACCACTTGTTGCACATTTTAAGTTGAGTAAAAAGCAGAGTTCAACAACTGAAAAAAAAAAAGAAGAAATGAAGAAAGTGCATTATTCATCTGCAGTTGGCAACCTCATATATTCCATGGTTTGTAGGAGGCCCGACATTGCCTATATTATGTCTATGATGAGTTGCTTCTTGTCCAATCTAGGAAAAGAACATTTGGTCACTGTCAGGTCCGGCACTGGAAATGAATACACTGCATCAATGGAAGCATGATTTCAAATCACCTGTGCCGTAAAACATGTGCCTCCTGTTCCTAACAACATCCAACCCATCTAATTTTTCTCTTTCAGTTATTGAATGGTTGGATATTGTGGGGGAACAGGTGGGCACAGAGTTAACGACATAGGTGATTTAAAGCCTGGAAGCATGTAAGCAGATGTTGTGGATGAAAAACTTCTTGGTTTAATTGATATTTTTCCAACAGTTCTTTATCCTCTAAGTCATTCACAATCAACAATCATTAGACTAATCTTGGCCTTCAAAGTGAACATTATCTTTAAATTGTTCAGTGAGATCTTGTATAGTAAACCCAATTCATTTTAATATTTAAATCAGAATCATGATTTATAATTATTTTTTATCTATGACTTTTATATCCTAACCCAAAGTATACCTTAGTTTCAAGATTTGTTTTAGAGTCTAAGAATTGATAGGTTTGATTTTGATACTCCATCTGCTCTCCTCCTTGATTATATAAGAGTGAATCTATTTGACTTAAATAGATTGAGCATTATTAAACATCTGCACACTTTAACCAATAATACTTTGTTGGTGAACTTAATATCAAACCCTTTCTCTTTAGTAAATATATAAATATTTGGCCATTTCACGAGGATTTTTTAAAATGTGTTATTTTATAAGTAATTCTTTATCATTCTTTCAACATCTTTGCTCAGTTTCGGAAATATTAAGAAGTGACAAGATAAATATTTATTGTTAAAGATGATGATGATAATAATATTTGATAAAGGAATTTGTAAATTATTAAAAATTAAAATATTTACAAAAACTTATATTAAAAATTATTTATAGATAAAATTATTTATCTTTATATTTTTAATGATATTTATTTTAACTAAATAATATTTTAAGCTGACATTTTCTAAAAATTATTATTTAAGGTGCCTTTTTTATTCAAATTTTTTACTGCAGTGTTTGTGTTTTTTAACCCTAAAAAATTACTGTGTAAGCTCTCAAATGTAATAATTAGAATTTTTAAACCATATAAATTTAGAGCAGGCCCTGCTTGACTCATGGGTTGATCAACCCATGATCAACCTGTGACCTAACTGTTCAGGAACTGCCCAGCCATGACCAGGCCTTAGTTCGATGGGTCACTGTAAGCAGGATCGGCCCAGTCTAATTTATTAATTTAAAAAAAAATAAAAAATGACGTCGTTTTAATACTTTGTCACGTTCAGTTAAATTTCAAGCTGACCGAGCCTAAATAGCCTAGGCCTGAGCCTTGTCCGTAATCCGTTCACTTTGGGCCCCATCGTACCGGGCCGGATTGCCATCTGAAAACTTGGAAAAAGCACAATTTAAAGCATCCCTGCGTCGCGTCGGCGTATAAATGTTAGACATCAAGCAAGGACGACGTACAGAAAACGAACTACCCCGTCTCCAGATCCACGTGAAACCGGGGCCAACTACCATCCCTTTCTGATCCAATTTCCCAAATGAGAACTCTATAAATGGTAAGGAGTGAAAAGCGGGCCTCAACCAACAAACATCTGCCATGAAAAGCTACTCACACGTGGATTTTGTTGAATATTGACAAATCAGTGATTACGTCATAATCAATCTTCACAAAGTACTACTGACACTTCGTGCTTGAGATGGAGTATCTATGTGTTTGACTATAACTCCTCTGTTCCTTTCATAGTAAACGAAACACCAGAACTCACCAGCTTCGATCTTAATTTCTGGGTGTGTTTTCTTATTTTATTTTCTGATTTCGGGGTATGATTGTTTCTTTACATTCTGATTAGTTTTTTATTTTAGGGGGTTAAGTTCAATGGGGAACAATGTAGACTGTTTTTTTAGTGTAAATATGCGGTGATGTAGATAGATCTTTGAGGAATAGTGTTTTTCAATCAGAGGAAGAACGGAAGATGGATACTGGTTGGTTTGAGCCTAAGCCAAGAAAAGTTCTTAAAGAGGGTTTGGTTAAGCTTCAAAAAATTGATGGGTTTCCTGGTGGGTGGGAATCACACCTCTTCCAGGTTTTGCACTCGCTAAAGTTTGTGTTCTTTCATAGTAAGGCTTCATTCTCTCTTGCAAATTGCCTCTTTTCTTGCTTATTTCGAATGCCCTTAATCAGAAATTCTCAGTTTTTGATTAAACACGATCATTGAGGCTGGTTTGGTGGTTGGTTTTGAGAAATAATGGATTTAAAGGCTCTGAGATTCCATATCCTTAGTGGGTCTGTAGCCAGGCGCTTGCTTTTACGCTCATTTATACTTGCCTCGGCTGTGTCTGTATTTTCCTTGCTGCAATTCCTGTCTGGTTCTGACACAGGATTGATTGGTTCCGTGTATTCTGGTGAATGTGATGTGCCACGTATGTATGGGGGTGTAACTTTGTTTGCCAATAGGTTGTTGATGCCAATTTGGTCATCACTTACCTGCAAGGAAGATGTCAATTGGACTACTGGTGTTGTGAGAGAGTTAATAGACATGAAAATGTTGGATTATGGTGCAAAAGTTCTCTATGTAGGTGAAGGATCGTCTGGTATGTGTGCATTTCAAGAATTGGGATTTGCCAACGTTTGTGGGGTTCACAGACACCCCTTTTTTTCCCTCAAGCATAAGAAGTTGGTTTATGAACTGCAATATGCAGACAATTCCTTCGACTTTGTGTTCTCCATGGACTTGGATAAAGTTTCAGTCCCTGCTATTCTGGTGCTCGAGATTGAGCGCATTGTCAAGCCTGGTGGAATTGGGGCAATGCTTGTGAGCGTTGATGGTGTGAGTACAAATAGCTTGATTAGATCTGCCACGCCGGTTTCGTCATTGTTGAAAGAGTCCAGCGTCATACATGTTGGTTATGTTCAGGGTTTTACGCTGGTTGTTTTCAAGAAAAGAATTGACACTACTGGTTATTTCCAGCAATTTCACTTGCCAGCTGAGTGCCAATCTGTGGTTAATAACAGACCTTTAATGGAATATATGGAGCCTTTAACGGTAAGTAAGCAAATTGGATATGAAAAAAGGATTGCTTATTTGCTGGATTTTATTGATATACATTCCAGGAAGCGATTAGTGTATGTTCACATCGGCCTCGGGGAGAATCTGGATTCTACGTTTTTTCCACCTTATCCTGTGAATCAAAACTCTTTCAATACGTATATTGTCGACCATAACACGTCAGTTCTGCTTTCCTATGTCAAGAAGCCTGGCATTACCTTCATTTACTATCCAGGTCTGGCGGGACAAAAGGCTATCCGGAATCCTCAATTTGAAGATCTTGATCCGTCAATAGTAGACGAAGGGTTTGATTTTCATGCTTGGTTCAAGGAAACAGTTCAGTTCTCTGATTTTGTGGTACTGAAGATGAAAACAAGGAAGGTAGAACTGAAATTTCTCATCGACTTGTTTAAAAGCGGAACCATATGCTTTGTTGACGAGCTGTTCCTTAACTGCTCAGATGGTTTGGATGGTAAAGGCTTGGTTGAGGGGGATTGTGTGGACCTCTTCGAGAGCCTTAGAAGCAGTGGTATCTTTGTCCATCAATGGTGGGGAGACTAAACACCCTATGTTCGTTATAATCTTTGAATGACGCATGTCTTCTCTTACATACTGCGTTTTTGTTTGTTGTTGTTGTTGTTCTGAGATGTTCCTGCAGGATGTGAGCTCTTGAAGCATAATCATCCGAAGTTGCCTTGTGGTTGGGCACTATAGCTAAATAAGCAACCATTTGTTATCTATTTATGTCAGCCTTGTGGTTGGGAACTTAAACTTCATAAGCAACCATTTGCTTTCGATGCTGTGCAACAAATTGATTGCGTGCATAACTTGTTCTACTTGCATGTTTTGAACTTGATGTAGCAAGTAGTGCTTTTGGGCATATGATACTGTTAGAAACTAGTGAAACGTGTAACATGCTTTGTCGGCCATTTTCACTTCACTTGTCCAGTCCTGAAGGCGATTACAGTTGCTATATGCTAATACTTTTCAGTTGCTAATAATCACAAAAGCCCTTTTTTCTCATAAAGCAAAAGGTAATCTCTCAGGTTAATTTACCCACATTACCAAAATTTCATGCAGTTAAAGCATACAAGCCTTTTTGGCGTGAAAGACATCTCCATTTCCATACAACAGGATAATTCCATACTCGTACCAATTCCTGACCGAGAAAAGAAGCAGGCAAGCTTGGAGAGCCATGCAGGCTCTGCCAAGACGGTAGAAGCTCAAGTGCCAAATCCTACAACCTGCAGGTAAGAACGCTCCTAGGATATAGCCTCAAGCTGCTTTCTCAATCTTCATAACTCCAGAGATGTGCATGCATGGATTTTGCTCAATCAGGATTGCATTAAAATAACATTCTTCTTTTCCTTTTTAAATCAACACAAGGCGATAAAAAGAACTAGTAACAGAGAAAGTGGCTGGACAAACCAGACACATACGACCATATATTATATGAGATTCCTGAAAGTTAGCCTTGCGACCATGCGCTCATGTTAGAGATGAAGGTATTGGCATACATGTTTTTGGCACAATGCCAGCAATTTATCTTGCACAATACTGCATGTTGATTACAATTCCTTGTCGGTTATTATGCAAAAGATCTAAAGGTAGAAAAACCAGGGTAGAAAGAAAGTAAGGAACAACAACAAATTACTATACAACAAGGGAAAGGGGGCATTGTCTCCTTCCCTCATTCATCAGGCCCATTATTGACTTTTATCTCTAAAAGCCTCTCAACAGGTTGACGGCAAATGGGGCACCGATTCGTTTGAAGTCTCAAAACTTTTGCACATCCACTACACATACACTGCATAAATGAGAAGATTAAGTAAGCATATGCCATTACCAAAACAATGCCCGACTAAACAGTTACTAAATAGAAGGAACCAATAAATTGCATTCAAGCTGCCTGTGATCTGTGAGATCAAACTTCCAATCTTTTGACATTCTTATGCAACAAAAGTAGAACAAGAAAATGTTAACGAAAAGTGGATATTCTGCAACCACCATGATTAGTGCACTAGATCTAGTATTCTATCCTCTTATGTCATTTCAATTTTCAACCATGACTGCTAACATTACATCTGAATGCGAGCTGTTCAATATGGTCCTTCATCTCAATGCAATGATTTCCATTGCAATTGGAAGTCTCTGACTTGCAAGGCATTGCAGTAAATGATAAGTTTCTAAAGTTACAAGCCACTGATAAAGGATAAACTATGTAATTTTCTCTCATCTACGCATCCCCTCAAAAAAAGAGATTCAATGAGTTGTTGCTTACCATATGTCGGCATGGAAGAACAGCTGTGTTTCTTGGCTCTGAAAGGCAAATGACGCATTCTTTTCCTGGGTCATTAGCCTCAATATCACTATCAACTGAATTTCCAATCCCAAATATCTCCTGCAGTTCATACCTCATGCCATTTACCCACAGAATCTGCTTCATTACCTTCACCTGGTACTCACCCTTATCCTTATCAAACACTGCCTGTGTTATCTGAGAGTTCGTGCCCCCAGACATTGGGTTTCCATCTGATCCATTATGGTTCACAGGACTTGCCTCTGCCTTCACTGCTAGTGGATAGATATCCGTTTCACCCACTTGTAATAATTCGCTCTCCTCAAATAACGTGAAGTCAATACCAGAACCTGAAGGTTGCCGAAACTTCTGGCCCAGACCTTGTTCGAAATTAACTGTCACTGGTGGATGAACGCTTTCCTTCAATGGAGTCAAGATGCAGTCTTCTCCTTCCTTTGCAAAGAAGATAACAGTAATACTGTTCATAGAGGAGAATAATTCAACCATATTAGAAGGAGATATTATACAAACAACGACAGCAACTCAAGAGACAAAAACCAAAAGTTAGACTTTTAGCAAAAGTATATGCAACCTACAACTTAAAAAGCACCTTCAAGAAAAATACAATTTTTATGCCAAGTATAACAGAACATAGACTATACACCCATAAACAATACATGGTCTCATTTTCCAACACATCTAATCCTGATAGTAATAAAATCAGAGAGGATAAAAGAAAATGGATGAAAAAGAACAAAATATAATGCTGAGAAGGATGTTACAGAAAACTATCTGTGTCAAATGATTAGTGGGGAATCATTTAACAATTTCAAAAATCAAGGATTATAAAAATCATGAATTCCAACTGAGGAGACAGCCAAATTGAGGAAGAAAGCAAAACATGCAGAAAATAATTGCTTTTATGTAAGAACTCGATACGCATACATAAACTCCATTGTGCAGCATCAAGTGACTTTTTCTCATATAATGAATGTTGGAAACAGAGTCAAAGAAACAAATTATAGAACACTTCAAGTCTTATGAGTTAACCATTTAATGTCATCAGAAAATGACACCATGCTATCTGAGCATTACCAAGAAGCTGGAATAACAATTCTTAATTATAAAGAAATGGGATCAGTCTTTGATTGTGAACAGTTTCAAAGTTCTTGTGAAGGATCATTTGTCTAACAATTCTCAAACGCATAAGATCAACCCACAAACTCATATGAAATAAGTAATTCTGTTGAAAGCAACCTTCACTTCATTGAGAAGAACTCTCTATGCAATTACAATAGTCCACAGCTATTTCCTTTTGAGCTGTCCAAATGCTAAAAATGCAATTTTTTTAGTTGAATTTAATGTAATTCACAATTCACAAATGCAAAACACAAACAGCTTCCACATTGCGACCTTGTCAGACCTGGCAATAACTATGGTAACTGAACAACTACAAGAAACTTAGCTTAAGTTATAATCCTCGAGTACAAAGCCAAATAAATCCCAATTACTGTGTCGACACAAATCCATCTGAGACGGTATAATCACAGGCTAAACTGCTACAACAGAATTAAGCAGCCAACAAACGGACTTATTCGGAATGAACCATCATATTCAGGGAAACAAGTGACTCAATTAACTACACTTTCAAACCCCAACAACCGTAAAACCTTAAGGCTATGTCCAAAGACGACAGCTACATCCTTAAAAAAGCAAATGCAAATACATTAAACACAAAACCCACATAAAAGATTCAATCTTTATTACCTCCCAGCAACAGTAGCATCAAACGTGAAAGTAACAAGAAACTTCCCAGGATTCTCCTCATCAGCTTCAAGCCTCAAAGTCTCCTTCTTTAAATTAACATCATTCCTTATCGTCACCGCCTTCTGGTGCTCCACGTACGGCGGAGGCGGAGCCATCATGGGGCATCTCCCGCCCATCCACTGTGCGGGGTCCACGCGGTGGGGATGATCATATAGCGCCGGCAATGGAACCGGCATCGAGGGTGGCGGGTAGTAACCGGGGTACTGATAATACGGCTGAGGATTATGATTGGGGTAGTGGGAAGGGTACGGCGTCGCCGCTGCGAAGACGTACCGGTTGGCGGTGATCTCCGGTTGAGGTGTCACCGGGGGAGGCGGCGGCGGGTGGTTTCTCCGGCTGCTACCATGATGACGCCGGCTGTTGACACCATTGCTGCTGCTGTTCCCCATGAGAAAAAACTGAAATATTTTTTTTTGGATCTATGAAAAAGAACACGAACAAGAAAGGACTGGATTATAATAGAGGGAATATATTAAAAAGGTGGTGGGTATCCTAGAGATGGGTAGAGGAGTGGGGAATAATGGTAGGATTGCTTGAAGCTCCACCCACTAGACCACCACCATCCCCGTAATCATGGTGGATTCGAGAGGCGGAGATTTATGGGTGCTTTTATTTTATGTTATTTAATTTTTTTAATGCATTGAAGTTGGTTACTTTTTCAGTTTTTCTGTCTTTAGTTAATTACGTTTGCGTGTCTGTCTGGGATTTATCCTCAAATAACTTCCAAACTGGACCGTGACCTTTATAAAACCGAAATCTTGTCTTTTGGTGAGAAATTGGTTTCTTGTCCATCGACATGTATATTGAGAGAGGAATAGATATACTGACTGACTCGTCACTTAGGCTGAACGTTTTGTTATTGGTGTAACCTATTTTGATATTGTATCTATCGAATACCAACGGATCCTATTTGAGGATATGCCAAGGATCTGTTTCCCTAGATTTGTTTTGTGATCTGCTCTAATAGTTTTCCTATAATAATAAAAAAAACCAAATTTTATTAATTAATTTTTAAAAATTATATAAATTAAATCTTTCATTAACTTTTTATTAATATAATTAATACACATTTTTAACTTATCAATCGAATATTCAACTAATATACGAAAATTACTATAATTTGTATTGTTAATTTATAATTTATAATCTACAATAATAACGCAGTATAAATTTCATTAGCTGCAGAATTTAAGAAGATTTAGTGTCGCATTATTACCTCTAACTAGTAAATTGTTTATTTATTTATAATCTATTTATCTAAAATAATTTATTTATTTGAATTCTCTTTCTTCTTTTTTTTTTTACCTCTCTAATTCCCTGCTTCTTTTGATTTTCTTCCTTTTTGCTATTTCATCTTTTCTTTCTGTGCCTCCCTTTTCACAATCTCCTTAGCAAGTTGCAGCAAATTAGTTTGGATATAGCCATACCTGAGTCTCAGGCGGCCATTGATCTGAGCTGTTCGTCGTTGGAAGATGTGTTGCTTGAATCAATTAGTTTGGATAAGCTTGTGTGGGAAGTTGATAATCCTGTGAAGCTGCATCTAAAAGATTGTAGTTTTGAGGTTTTTGAGAAGGGTTCACTGAAGAAGGTGAAGATTGAGGATGTTAGTGTCATCCATCTCTTGATATTGGTGACAGCACTAGTAACCTTCAGTTTTCTGCACGTTTGCTGCTTCACAATTGAAGGCCAAAGTTCTTCAATATGGTTTCATGATCATCGAATTTAAATAGAGATGGCAGCCGCCCCCTAGCTCAAAATTTGGTCACATTTCAATTGCCGACGGTCCAAAGGGATATTATTTTAATACAACTTTTTAAAATATTATCATTTTGAGTGACTAAATTTTTAAAATTAAGGTTAAATAATTTTATTACAATCCAGTTAAATCTTTAGTTGGCCTCCTAACCTTTTGTATCTGGTACGTTATGTTCGGATAACAAAAATCTTAGAACAAATAGGATTAATAACACAACAATAAAGTTGGTAATCAGACAAGCTCAGAGTGTGCTTATTTGGTGGGTATGAAAAAAAGGAATGAGTATGGAATGGAAGATTGAATTTAATAAGGGACTATGATTATAAAGTCATTATTTTGATTACCCATTTTTAACTAATACCCTATTCCTTTCCTAATCTAAAGAAATGGGTAGGAAAGGAATAGGGTATTCGATCTACTTGAAATTGACAGGTTAAATTGAGCTTCAGGTAGGGCTAGGGCTTGATTTTTTCAAAAGTCGGGTCTCAGGTTGACCTTAGGCTCAAGTTGCCTAGGTCGGCCCAATATTTATAAAAATGATGTCATTTTTATTTTAATTTTAAAAATAAAAATTTAGTCAGGTTCATCTCAAATTTAGCTCAGTTTGAAATTAACGAACTAAATTAAACTTTGGGCCTAATTTTTTCAAAAGTCGAGTCTTGAACCGAGCTCGAACTCAGACTATCCAGGCATGAGCCAATAATTATTAAAAAAAACATTTATTTTTTAATTTAAAAAATAAAAAATTGGTTCTAAGTTGGGCCAAGTTCAGCCAACTCATTGCCAGCTCCACGAGCGCAGTAAATATGTACGGTGTTCTCAATTTTGAAATTCGGTTGACCCATTTGCTGAACTTTCAGAGTCTGTAAAATAATTGATTCGGGCAGAGTAAATAATTACTTTTCAATGCTGCAAGTAACCCAAAAAGACGAGAGGAATGACTGAATATCACTACAACTTAGATTTAAAACCATGAAAAGTATATAGGATTTAGATTTTCAGCTAGTGTGGAGTGTGGACTGACCACCCATGATAGAAGGTCCAGCTTCCAAGTTGATCATAAGAGATCGCTAAAAAAATGAAAACATAAGATCAACCTCTTCTATTGTCGATTTGCGACAGAAACTGGTAAGGATTGTGGCTTGCGACATAGATTGGGTTTGGGAAGGACAGGCACGAAGAAGAAAGGGAGAACTGGTAGAAAAGAGGAAAATTAAGAATTTGGATGGATGGATGGATGGATTATCTAGGATATATAAGTTACAAGTTATGAGTTATAAATATGAATTATAAGTAATTTTAAGATTTTTTAAATTTAGTAATTAAATTTTCAAAATTTTTATAAATTTAAAAAATCTTTAAATTGCTTATAATTTATATTTATATTTATAGCTTATAACTCATAATAAATTAAGTTAAAATATTACTTTTACTAAATTGATTATAAATGGGCATCCACGTGATATTTAGTAGATACGCCGTAATAATAAAAATAACTTTGCACTTGATTTATACAATTTTTAAAAGGTTAATTATTAAATTGAGAATTTTTTTAAAATTTGCACTAAATTAAAGAAAACCTTGAAAATGTTAGGCAAATTTGAATTTATTATCACTTTAAAATTTTTCATGTCTTGAATTCACATAAAAATTATAATTATTTAAAATAATAAATTCAATTAAAATAGAATCCAACTATATAAAGAATTAAATTTTCATTAAATACTAATGAAATTAGGTTGAATTAATTATAATAAAATTAGTTAATATTTAATTTAATTTACTCATGTTGAGAATTATTAATAATCTATCTCTATTTAATATTTTTCAAATTACTAATTTGAGTTTGGAAGTACATGAATGCCTCAACCTATTAATCTACTAATACTTATTTTAACAACTTTGTCGAATTAAGACCGACCCAACAAACTTATGGCAAGTTGAATTTATTAACACAACTTAGCCTTGTTCAACTCCACAATTAGAGCAAGACGAGGATATTTTGGAGTGATAAGCTTATTAGGAGGGATAAAGATGCATGTGATCCTCATAATCAACATTAGTGATATTCTTGAGTGATATGATTGACTTGAGCGCAGCTTAATCGTAGTTAAGGAGATAATTTTAGCTTGATTAAAAGGATTATAGTCTTTATGTTTATCTCATCTTCCTTTTTCAATTGTTACCTTTATCTTAGTATAAATATGATGTACAAACTCCCAAATTTGTCTGAAATGCTCTTAAAGAAGCCTATGCCCAAGACTCCCAAGAAAGAGAATTCAACAATTAACATATCTCTACAAAGATGATAACGTCACAATTTGTGAAAATATTCATAACTTCAAAAGCATCTGAGACAATCTAGCAGCAGTTGTAAGTTTGGTAACTGACAAAGTTAAGGTTTTTTCTCTATTCATAAGTCTAGGACCAAAGAACGAATCTTTCACCATAACTATGTTAAAACCACCACGTCCATCCTCACTGAAATGGTGTCTATATTTCAAGGATATGAGCCGCATCAAATGTGCTTCACTACGAACACATCGACTTATTAATTTTCTTTTTATGGACAAAAACAACAATCTGGTTCTACCAATCGCAGAAACCAAAACAATTTAAACTCCAATGGTCGTGGCTTTCAAGCATATAATAATCAAAACCTTAGCAATTTAGGAAACGACAACTTTTTTTTTGAAAAATGAAAATGATTCATTTACTATAGCTCACTATTACAAAATTTACAAAATAAGCAGAATACAAGTAGTGTTTATAGTTGTAATGAAATATATCGCACATGCTAACATTATAGGTGCCACCTTGTTCTCATGCCTGGTGTTAACTTATGCTCTACTTTTCTTACCACTACAATAGTACGTATTCCATTCAGAATTATATCTGCTAGTCGATGCCTTTCTTCTTCAACTTGTTTGAATATTTTTCGATTTCTTTCTCTCTAAATCATGTAGATGGTAATGGTGAAAGCTACCTTAAGAAGGATAGCATTCACTTTACCACTTTTAGTCCTCTCGACGAACCACCTTAACATGTCTTCCCAATCAAAGATCTAATTTGCAGCATCCACCATGTATTGGACTCTACTCCAAATAGACTTGGAATAAATACAACAGAAAAATAGGTGGTCCTTGTTCTCATCAGCATTTTTGCAAAGGACACATACCTTATTAGCTGAGTTAAATCACCGACATTTGGTTTGAAGACGATTTTTAATAGCCAACCACGCAATGACAGAGGGTTTGGGGTTAATGTTATTTTTCCATATGAGTTCATACTAAGGAACATTTTGTAACCTGGTTCTGAAAATTTGATGACAAGAAGCATTGGTGAAGACATCTTTTAAGTTAGGGAGCCAGCAGATGCTATCAGCAGAGGTACTATCAGCGAGAAAAGGTAAGTGTTCCTGCAGTAGTGCAAATCCTCTGAAATTCCTTCGCCAAACTCCATCCTCCATCAATTCAGATACACAAGCATTAGTTGGCAGACGTAATCTCGGCCGAGAGTATAACATGTGATCTATTAATGGGCTGATATCCAACCAATTGTCAAACCAAACCCAAGTTTCTCGACCATTTTTTATGCAGTGTTTGATGTGAGGGTACAGAGTATGTCTGATCTTTAAAAATTTATTGAAGAAACATGAAAACTGCTGGGACTTTTCTACTTGCTAGAGATTTCAATTTTGGAGGTGGACTTGATGAACCCATTGTGTCCACAATTCCTCTTTATCTGCAATCAATCTCGAAAGTTTTTTAATGATCAACACTTTTTGCATAGTACTAATACAAGGAATGTTAGGTACACCATAAATCTTCGGAATAGTGACATCACTCCACTTGACTTTTGCTTTTGTCCCATTATCGCATTTTCCAAACCATAAAAACACCTTAAGTAATTGATCTATGTCTTTGATGATTTTTCGCGGAAGGATTGTGTGCGCTATCCAATGAGTATGAAGGCTGCTTAACGCTGAAATTACTAGAGTAATGCATCCAGCATAAGAAAGAAATATGTTCTGCCATCCAAGTACTCTCTTCTTTATTCTATCCAATATAGGTAGGCAGTCCACATATTTTAACTTAGATGGGGATATAGTTACAAGGATATTGTTACTCCAAGATACCTCATCACAGAAGACTGAATGCTGAAGCCTGTAGCTCTGTTAAACGCAGCAGGGTTGGGCACATCTGCTGAAAGTATCAAACAACTCTTCTCTATATTAATTTTAAGGCCAGACCAATATGAGAAATTCTTAAGGCAATTCAAAAGAATGTTCACCGAGACTATAATAGCAGCACAAAAAAGCATAAGATCATTCACAAAAATAAGATGAGTAAGTTTGTTCTCTTGGCATTTCTGGTGATAATTGAAGTGCCCGTTAGAAGCCGTCAAAGAATTGATAAGGTGAGACAGACCTTCCATTACTTGGGTGAATATAATTGGGAAATTAGATCGCCCTGTCTAAGTCCCCTAGCATTCTTGAAAGGCTTGGAGGGAGCTCCATTGACCATCACACTCAAAGGAGGAGTTTGAATACATTCCATAATCCATTTTACGAACATTGGTGGGAACTCTAAAATTTCAAACATCATTCTCACAAAACTCCAGTTTATGGTGTCATACGCCTTATAGAAGTCGACTTTCATCATGCATCCTCTAATTGCTCTTCCTGAAGAATAGTCTTTCACCAGATCTTGAAGTAAAAGGATGTTGTCGCCTATACTTCTACCTGGCACATAAGCTTCTTGGTTTAATGCAATTGACTCCCAGCCTTTTTCAATCTATTAGCTAGAAATTTCGCGATCACCTTATATATCGAGTTGCAGCACGAAATAGGTCAAAACTCCCCTAGATACTCAGGATGTTTCTTCTTAGGTACAAGACATACAAAGGTATTGTTCATCTCTTGCAACATTTTTCCAAAGTGGAAAAATGTTACAAGAGATGGAAAAATGTTGCAAGAGATGAACAATACCTTTGTATGTCTTGTACCTAAGAAGAAACATCCTGAGTATCTGGGGGAGTTGGAAAAATTCCATAACTACATCTACTACTGATTGCCCTATGTGTCCCATGTTGTTTGAAAAAATCGAGTTGTGAACCCATTCGGTCCAGGAGCTTTGGACGGGTGGAGCTTGAAGACTGTCTCCTTTATGTTGTTAATAGTTACTGCCTCAATTAATCTGTTCTTCTGATCTTCCCTTGTTGCCCCTTCTAGGATTCTTTTAATGCTGTCATAAGGCAGACTTATACTCTTTTGGCCCATCAACTGGGCAAAGTACAATCTAGCCATATTGAGAAGAGTTTGTTGATCATTATGTAACTTCCCACTATTGTCTCGTAGATAAACAATCTTGTTTGTGTTGCGTCTGGCCAATATGGATGTGTGAAAGATCTAAGTGTTTTCATCTCCTTATCTAAGCTAGTTCACTCTTGTTTTCTGCCTTTAAATGGAGTATTGAAGATTTAGTTCTTATGTATAATCTCTAAGTAAGCTCTGCTTCTTCACCCTACAATTAATATCGTCTGAGTTATCGTAGCAAGCATTTTGTGCTTGTTTCACCTACAATTTTAACTCCTTTAGATTTTGATCCTTGGCATAGATGGAGTCTTTTATTGCATGCTTGAATTTACTCAGTTTTTGGATTAACTGAAATGCCTTGTATCCTTGAACTTCATGTTGCCAACATTCAGCTATTTGATTTATAGTTCCTTCCAAATTTAGTACTCCATTGAACAATCTGAAAGGCGTTATGTCCCTTCTTACCTCAGTGCTGCAATGAATCAGCTGAAAACAATGATCTGAGATAAGGTTGTCTCCATAGTGAACTATTGATTGGGAGAACTTATGCAACCATTCTGAATTAACTAAGCTTCTGTCAATTTTTTTTCCTAATACGCATCACTCCTGTTGATTATTGGTCCAGGTGAAAACCTGACCAGTTGAGTATAAGTCTGTTAGATGTACCACGCTTAAGAGGTTCATAAGTTCCTTGGTATCAGCCATTGTATAAGATTTCCTCCCTTCAGCCTCATTAGGATTTAGAATGCAGTTGAGATGTAACATCCCGTCCCCATATTGAAGGTTAGGACCCGAAATTTCAGTACGTGTGAGCTCAAAGAGAGATTAAGGAAATGTATTTTCTTACTCATGCATAATATTAGCATATATGCACATAAATATTGAATGTTTGCATATGCATAGAAAAATGTAGTACATGCATTCATTGACAACTTCCAGGTATGATTGTTTTTAAATGTGATCTTATTGAAAATGAGAAGTAGAGGGAGTGGAAAGAGTGATATTGGTATGAATTGTGATAAGGAAAGAATTAGAATCAAGATTGGTAATGATCTGGAAAATATTCACCAAGTATGCTTCAGTCTTTTAGCCACAACGTTTTCTCTAGATGTCCAAACGAGATGATTCTTGATTTGGATTAAACTAGAGATATATGACTACATTTCATATAAAGACATTGAATTTCAATTATGTCTCTAAGAATCTCAAAAGTTGTCATGAATTTGAGAACTGGGTGCAAGATATTAGGAGCTGATTGAAAAATTCGTTTTCAGACTTAAGGAGAAAATTTGGGATTGATCTTTATAGATTTTGGCAAAGTTGCCTTCTTGTGAGTTGTAGATCTTTCTGTTATCTTTCCAATAGTATATAGTATAGAATTTTTGAACATTTGACTCAAAAGTTATGATATTTATAAGGGGAGATGTTCTGGAAAGTGCAAAAGTCAGACGAAACAAAAGTAAGACGAAGCAAAGTAAGACGAAGCGAAAGTAAGACGATACAAAAGTAAGACGAAGTGAAAGTAAGATGATACAAAAGTAAGATGAAGCAAAGTAAGAAGAAGTGAAAGTAAGAAGAAGTTACTATTCATCCACTTCGTCTTAGTTACTGTTCATCCACTTTGTCTTAGTTACTGTTCATCCACTTCGTCTTAGTTACTGTTCATCTAAGGCGAAGTTACTGTTCATCCACTCCGTCTTAGTTACTGTTCATCTAAGACGAAGTTACTGTTCATCCACTTCGTCTTAATTATTGTTCATCTTCTATCTTCTGTTCCATTTTTTATCCTTCAGGAGATAGAATTTGTCTTTGAAGTCTTCATAAAAGTTGTAGATCTCGAAGTCCTCTTTGCAATAGTCCAAAAACAAGATCAATCCGATGTTGTTTGTGAAAGTTATGGAAATCGCACCAAAATAGGTTCAATTTGATTGAGTCATAAACATGGTTGCTTCTTTTGGTCATAACTTCTTCTTTAGACACCCAATTGACTTGATTCTTTAACCATTGGACTCGTAAGACATTGCTCTACATCTCCACAAAATTGAAAGCTATTTGAAATGAAGTGAGAAAGATTGAGTCAAAAGCATGGGATAGGTACAGTGAGTGTGTTCTTAAATAATATGAACTGGTGTTATCCCACTGAACATACTTCAGTATTTTGATGATTTCGGGATCAGTAGAACTTCAAATGAGATGATTTTTAATTTGTAGTAAAGTAGAGACATAGAGCTACAAATGGGATGAAGAAATTGGAATTGAATTCAGTATCTAAGATGTTTAAAATTCATATGAAAGTTGTGCATAGTATACTGTTATGGACAAGAGCAGTCCAAAATGTTTGAAGTATATCTTTTGAATAACTGAACCAAATTGAATGATTTTGGAGGCATTAGAAACTTAAGAAAATGGGGAAACTTTTTCTGAAACCTTAAGAATACTTAGTCACTCTATATCATAACTCAATTTTTCGTCATCTCTTTTCTAACCTCATATGATCACATAATATCCAATTCTCATTCACAATTAATCACTTAATACATATTACTCAACTTCCTTGAACATAACTATAATCATATAAACATTTTCATTCCCATTATACTCATGCATTTGATACTTTGATTTTTTTCCAAACCTATCATACATTAGTCCCATAAACCAAGGATCATTCTAGGTTCACTTTAAGACCCATTTAAGCCTTAATTAGGGTCACTTGATCCGTGAATGTCCGTTAAACAGATCTTTACGGGTCACTTATAGAAATTTAAAAATTTGACCCTCTAAACGTCAAAATCTCTTTTCACAGTCTTCATAGAAGTTATAGATATCGAAGTCCTTTTTAAAACCATACCTAAATTATCTCAATCTGGGATCTACAGAAAAAGTTATGCCTCTTGCACTAGGGTATGTCCAATTGCATTTTATGTTTTCCAGATGTCTAACTCTTTACTAACAACATTCAATTCCTCATGCTTAGTCAATTCAATTCCTCATCCTTAGTCAATCATTTCTAGTTCAATACTCATCATTTATCCATTATTCTAACTCCATTTCAACTCAATATCATCCATAACCAAATTATAGCCTATGATTGATCATAAACACTAATAAAAGAACATACATGTATATACACATTTATCATCAACTTTCTGCACTCAGTACTCAACTTCAAGTCAAAATTAGAAACTCTTAAAGACAGAATTTGAATTTGACGTCTTCATGGAAAATGTAGCCTTATGTTTCTAATTTAACCCAAATAAAAAACCATCTCATTTTGATAACTACAGAACAAGTTATGGCTAAATTACAGAAGCTTATCCAGTGGAATTGTTACAGCTAGCATAATCAAGCCACTTTAAACACCATTATCAATTTGTCTCTAAACTTTCATCCTAATTCTTCTCTTTTCAAGACACTATACTTGCCTTTTCTTTAACTTCCATATCCAATCCAATCCATTCCTAAAACAACCAATAATCCATGTTTTTCTCCATCAAAAACAGAACATGAAACTCTATTTATCAGTCAAATTTTATGTACAATTTCTACATCATTTTGACAATCCTTATATCATTAACTCATCACTACAACTTCTTATGAACATCAATCATCATATATGTAAAGGTAAGACAATTATTTGCTCATTTCATCAACCACATTCCATCATATATAAAGCACCATTTTGTGATCAAATAACCCATCATCATACATATTTCATTCAACAAATCATAAGGAACAATATGCTACTTACTTGAGTTAGCTTCAAGATCTTCAAAATCACCATTAAACCCTAACTCTTTCATCTCCATGATCATCAACTTTCATGGAGGAATAGGTTGGGTCTTTGAGTAGCAAGGTGAAAAAGACAAAGAAAATGAAGTAGCAAGTGAAAAGTGAGAGCAAGATTTAACATTGATGAAAGTGGGAGAGAGTGAGTGTCGTGGAGATGAAGAATAAATGAAGAAGATGAAGAACAAATGTAGAAGTTGAGCCAAATGGGGTGGGTGTCGTTTTTGGCAAGTGAAAGACCAAATACAAAAGTGACTTAACAAGTGGTGCATGTCACTCTGTTATGGTCCCTATTGGTCCACTTTAATAACTAGTCCATTTTGTCTCCAATTTCTGCTCCAATTCTCTCCCAATTTTCAATGACATAAGTCATTAAATCCCAAAGTCATTTATAAAAATTTCCATTGCGATTTGACCCTTATTTTTACTACTATTTATCAATTGTTCTGACACTTGGTATTTTTTCTAGTCCAAAATACCATTAAATTCCAAAAAATTCCCAAATTTTCACCAAAAATTCTAATTCACTGCTTATACATTCCCACTCAGTTTTTAAGACACAAAACTATAATTCGCATCATATTCACATTAAAACAACCATTTATACCCGAAAAACGTCAATTGAGTGCATGAACAATTATTTTCATAAGCAAGAACTACTATTCACGTGTGAGCATACTATATTATACATGAGCATGAAATGCAATTTTCTAAATCTCCCTTTATTCTCACAAATACCGAATTTTTGGGTTCTAACCCTTAATATGGAAATGTGATGTTACATACACAGTCTCACCTATTGTTGAGACAAGTGCCTTGATAAAAGAATTATTCTTCATGAGGTATATGGGAGAAAGTGTTGGCCCTGAATTTTTTTTTAATTAAGCATGATTAAATGAATATTGGGGTCTTGATGGGTTAAGTTTTGTTGGGATTGATTTGTATGATGGTATTAATGAATTAGGTGGCATGAGTTAATGTGATTAATGTGTTAGGAGTGGTAACTTTCATTAAGGGTAAAAAGGGCATGTCACTTAAGCATTTGAGAACCAAGGCTTTTCATTAAGGGTATA
>JAOSBL010000005.1:36173111-36184047 GCA_027568915.1 Erythroxylum roraimae | reverse complement strand
GAAATGTCAATGAATGCATGTACAATTATTTGTATAAGTCAAAATTCATATGCATATATTAGCGAATACTCAATTATATGCAAAACATATGATGTACTGTAAATTCCTAAATTTTCTAACCCCTAACATGGGGTGTTACATAGCACCTCAAAGCACCCTTTGTCACCAAGACTATGATTGTTGTAGTCATTTGCTTAGAATTACAAAGACTTGTTATGTATACTATAATGTTTTTATTATCAATTAAGATAATTTTAACTTTATATCATCAATTAACTTTCTTGTTTAAACAAATTAAATATATAAACAAATCAAAATATTATGCATAGATAATTTATAACTGTTGAAATTACGCATTAATCATAAGATCGTGAAATAAAATTTAATGTTGGGATTTTTTTAAACAAAATTTTTAACTTTCTTTACCGACGGAAAATACAAGTTTGTCGGTAAAATGCACTATATTTACCGACGGCACATTATAAACTGTCGATAAAATATAAGATATTTACCGACAGTTACTCTTTGTTCTGTTGATAATATTGCAAGCTGACGCCAACTTAACAGTCAGGATTTTCTGAACCGTCCGTATACTCACCAACGGTCAATCATAGCCGTCAAAAATATCACCGACGGAATAACCAGTCGGAATATTCCAACGGAATATTTAGGTCCCTAGGTAAATTTACCGACAATTCACAACAAATCTTTCGGTAAATATACCGACGGTCAAAGACATCTATCAGTATATTTACCGACGGTTACATAATATTTCCATCGGTAAATTTACCTATAACCGTTTAAACGACGATATTATCCATCGGTTGATTCCGTCGCTAATTTATATTACCGACGAAATACAAACATTTTCTGTCTGTAATTTCTGTCACTAAAAGACGTTTTTCTTATAGTACTATACTCAATGTGAACACTAATTAATTATTTTTATTATATTATTTTCCTAAACCCAGTACCATTGTCCCTTAATTTTATGTCACTTAATAGGAACACTATTTTTTTTATCAATTTATTAGGCTGGATAAAAATACTGTGCAATTTTTCAATGAAATCCATTATAATGAGTGTTATCACCAAATAAATAATAAAATATGTATAACTCATATTAATAGTAAAAATTAATCAATTACTTATTATTTATTTTTAAAATATGAGTTAAATAAAAATTAAATCCTCTTATTTAATGGTGTATTAATAAATATTAACTATTAATAAAACACGATAAATTGATAAATTATTAATTATTAAGAAAGTATATTTTGAATCAGGATTCAAGACATCTATCAGATTTAAACTATATCCAATTTCATTGTAGTAATATCAATTAAAATAAAAATAAATTATAAAGATTTGCAGTGATTTTTTACATTGATATTAAATTATAAATATTTTCTTATTTTGTTGATTTCTTAAAAAATGTGAATCTGATCAAAATTGGATTATGGAAATTGAAAAAGCGGCTGGTCATAATTATCAAATAAAGTCCGAAGGAGAAAAGACTTCAAAGCTAGCGCCAGACAAGAGACAAGGTTTTAACTTTTAACGACTACTCATGACGTGCCCTGTCCCGTGTATCATGCTTCTTTGGCCCCGACTTGGATCTTTCAAAACCCAGCTTTTTCTATGTGGGGGAAAAAAAAAAAGCAATTGGTCCTTTGTTAGATTACTGATACTGGCAGTTGGCAGTTGGCAGTTTTGTTCTTGACGTAATTCTGAAGCCAGTGTAAAAAGAACCCCAGGTAATGGTCAGGACTCAGGAGTACTACCCACCACTTGCTCAGTAGTACGAGTACCAACCCAACCTTGAAGGCATACTTTATTGTCCTGGGTAGAAAATATAGCCTTAGATAGTGGCAAGTGGTTCTGAAAACAAAGTAATAAAGATGGAGGAGAGAGCTCAACTAAAACAATATGCTTTGGGAATGGTCTTTGTCTCCCTCCCACACTTCCTCCGTGCTTTTGACCATTGGTTTTAATGACCCACCCAACCCATTGTTCCTCATCAGCTTCTTTCTAGTACTTTATAGTAACCCAGTTGTCCAAAGTATTTATCAGCAAACAATGTCATAATGCAAGTGAACATGTTGGTACAAGTCCCGATGAGATGAACAAAAAGTGTACTTCCTCCGATTCATAATAAGTGTCGTTTTAGATACATTTTAATTATTCAAATTAAGTGTCATTCTTGACTTTGTATGCATGTTTATAATTTTACTTCCAAAATTAACCTTTAATTTCTCTCACATTTTAATTACACAGATTATATTTTCAAGGCACTTTAGCATGTAATTAATAAGGGTATATCAAATATTTCATTAATTTTCTTAATAAATGCGCATTCCTCTAAAACGACACTTATTATGAATCAAATGGAGTATATAAAAACGATATTGGAGGAGTGAAAGAAGAAAGACAGCAAGAGAAGGCGTTGATCACACGATATCAGCAAAATTTCTCACGATCCAACTAAGGATCTCATCGTCAAAAAGATTGTGTTCAGTGTTGTATGTACTGTTTTGTCAGTAACCCTACACCAAAACCTAGAGCTAAGTGGTTTTTGTCTTGCCCACATGCATGGATCATTGCTCAAGGAATGGAACACAGCCATCTCCGTCGGCTTAGGTTGTTCCATTCTTATGATACAAGGGTAATTATGTATTTTTATGTGTTGGGTTAAGAAATCAAACAAAGATCAGCCAATCATCGAAACGCCGCAACACATGCGACTGGACGCTCTCTTTCACTCAGACTTTGTATCTGCTTACGTTAGCCACACGTGAATCTATTATTACCTTGGTTTTAGCAACCAAAGAAAAACATAAACAAAACCACCCACTTCTAGGGTCCACACTTGCTCACGTGTGGCTGAGTAGGATTCTTAAAAGTTTGTGTACTGTATTATCATAGAGAATGTGTTTTAGTCTTTCTTCAGCTGCTTAGTTTCCATATTCCAGAATCCAGGATACACCTAAATCACCTACTCTCTTTGGACGTTACTGCTTTAACCTAGTTTTGTCTCTTCTCTTACAAAAAGAAAACAAAGCTATTGACTTTGTCTTTGACAATAAGGTTTTCACAATCCCAACGCCAAACTGAATTGTATTTTTCTAATGTTATGTAAACAAGTGAGGATGGCATGTACGTTTATTAATAAGAGACTGTCATGTGATGGTGTGGACTTCTGCCTTTGAAACCCATTTCTGGAATTTGATTGTGTTATTAATTTTGGTGATTACATGTGGCAGTAGGTTACTGGCAGAGTATCCTGCGCAGATATGTATGTCAATCGAGAATCTGTTGTCGTGTGAAACATCTGATATGTTCGATACCCTTCGAACTTCGAAGGGTATAAGTCAACTCAGCCTATTTATATGGTGTAAGCTCTGATTAGACCTCTAACCACCTGGCTTTTGGAGAGTCATGCACGGAACAATCACATTATGCATTCATAATCCTCTTGCTTAACGTATTTTTATTGTTTGCTTCTTTTTCCAACTGGTTATGACTTTGAGACGTTTCAGAATGATTCCAAAATTTCCAACCAAAACTTGGGGCGTCCAAGTCAAAGACGGCCACGGGATTTGATGTCTCCATTCTTTCTGCAATGGGAGTAATAAATAATAATAATACTCAATAATCTTACCAAATCTTGTATGATTAGCAGCTCCTAAATTCAAATTACCACTCCAATGGGGAAGGTTTCATTTTCTTGAAGTCAGACAAGACAGACACAAGGCAGGAACACCGAAAGGGTTACTGGTTCAGAAGTTACTGTTGGAATAAGGAATTTGCATTTGCTTGTATGTTCTGGAAATCCCTTCACCAGGTTTCCATTCAGAAAATGCTTTTTTTTTTCTTTACATACAACAACAGGTCCTTCAAAAGACTTCTACTTGTCGGACTTGACTGCCCAAAAAGAAAAAAAAAATTACAAATGGAAGATAGACAATTAGGGGACTAGCTTATAATGACAGCAAATGTTGGGACTTGGGATGAAATATGAGAATGGATGGAAGTTCTCAAAAATCCACTTATTCCTTGCTTCTATAACCAAAATGATAAAAACAAGAAGAGTATAGCTTGGAAGACCAATGAATTATATTGGAGCAGCACCTCCCACAACTTGAAGAAGAGTAAAAGGTTAGTACTGGAACTGGCTGTACAACTTGAAAACGAAGCTTATTTCTTCACTACCTGCCAACATTGTCACTGCTTGAATCCATTAGAATCGTCAACCTTCTTGCTGTTTTCATGAAGTCGCTGCAAGAAATGAGTAGCAATGTCATTGTCAGATCACCACTAATGCGAATTCAACAAATGACAGGCCCCAAAAGAATGGTTTATAACAGAAAAAGGAAACAAAAAATGACCTGAATGGTTCATCTCCGATATGTTTGCTAGTGCCAGTCACATCTCGGTAAAGCACGTTGCTCAGTGTCTCAGAATTCTTGATGCCAAACATGTCTGCCATTTTTCTGTACAATTCATCATATGACCCAAGTAAGGAGAGATCAAGGGTGCGACCCACGTCCTCTGATTCCATGAAGACTTTGCAGTGACCAGTTTCAAGAGAGGGCTCAGTGTCTTGGCGGCTATCCTTACACCATTGTAAACCTTCACAAGACAAAAGTTCAGGTCGGCCTTTTTGAAGAAGGGCAGACCCAGAGCCATCAGAAAAATTGGCTGCCTTATCTAAATTACCCTCAGATGAACTATTTCCTGTAAGAACTTGTGACACTGCATCAGCTGAGCAGCTTAAAGAGATCTGCTGCTCAGTAAGTATTGGCTGACCAAAAAGTACAAGCTGGGGTGTTTTTGCATCATCAGGTTTCTTTGAAGTCTGGGAAGAATGTGACATAGTTAAAATACAAGAAACATTGTCACTCATGCTAGGCTTCGGAACAACTGGGCCATATGAGATTCTATTGTGTGCAGCAGTATGATCAAGTATTGGCGGGAAACCAGCCGGAAGTAGACTTGTCTGCAGTTTATTGAGGTGAAGATCTGATAAAGGTAAACCATAATAAGCATGCCTGGCTCCCTGCATGCCAGCAGGAGTGTTGTCAGCTAGACAACTGAAAGGGCTGCTGGGCCCAAGGAAGTTGCTGGAAAATGTTGGCAACGGAAATTGGCCATCAAGGGGGAAATCTGGATGCTGTGGCAGCCTCAACTTCTTTCTTGGTGGTGAAAAGGCGGAAAGATGGATGGCCGGCACGTTAGATACCAATTCCACTAGCCAAGGGCTGACCCGTTTTACATTCTGAAGCAAATCCGTCTCATCCCATGTAACCTGTATCAGAATTCCCCAACTTATAAGAAAGATTCAGATAACTGAATTTGGCCGGGCCCAAAAAAGAAGAGTCATTTCCACACATTCAACAATCTTTATCAATCGATAAGACTTGAAGTTTCCATTCATTTGGATCGAAGAATAGAAACTAAAAACTAAAATGTAGGCGCTTAAGGTCGTAAAAATCATAAGCTCAGACTAAGGTCCTTTAACCAGGCAATATATCACAGCTCTGCCTGTGTCTGGACAGTACTTGTTGAGCAATTATATATAACCTGGAAGTACAAATCAAATGGTGATGTCCGAAGAGTCTAGCAGATCCATCATCTGAAGGCAATAGAAAAACATTCCTTACTCCAAAAATAAGAAATATTTAAATGTAATACAGTGTCATCTAAACTAGTTGGCTCAAGCTCAATCTTATCACACGTTATGAAATGAAATCTGCGATAACATACAGGGACAACTCGAACCCGGAACTAGTCAGATGAAGCAATAATTTCATGGCTATCAGGCTATGGCAATGTTGAATCTACATAACAGTGAAGGACCCAGATAAACCAACAGTAAATTGGGATTAAAAGCAGCAAGTTACCTGGAGAAGTCTCCATGGTGAATCAGGCCAACGCAGTGGATCAGCAACCTGAACAGCAGAGATTGTTCCCATAAACCAACTAATCCGTGAAGAGTCTTCAGTTTCAAAGGCCATCTTGAACCTCATCCCTGAACACCATCGGATCCGCAGTGCTGCTTTCACTGAAGAAGCCTTGACACAAAATTCTGGAGTACTCGCTCGGGGGTAGTAAACAACCTCAAAAGCCTGCCCCTTCGCAGCTAAACTTCCTGCTTCAATTACAGATTCAGGCCTCACTTTCGCCCTACCCACAAGACCACCGTTCGCATTCGAACCATTCCCAGTTCTCCCGAGCTTATTCTCATCTTCCCTCAGAAAGGCAGCGAACCCTCCATAAGGAACAACACAATTGCCACCAGCAGGATTCCATGACGACTCAGGTCCACCTCCAATCCCTCTTTTTGCTCTCCGAATCCCAACACAGAGATCCCCGTTCTCGGCCCTCAAGAAAACTATTGAATCCCCAGCTACAAGCTTCTTATGATTCACAAAAGTACTCCAACCAGTGGTCAACAGATGCCTCCGAGGCGTCCCTCTGTATATATGCCTAAACTTCCACGTATCACCGTGGACATCCTTTGCAAGAATGGTCTGCACAGGAGGATCCGCCGTGTAATCTAACCGAGGAAAAATGGTCTCCGCACAGTACCTTGGCACAGAGAACCCTCCACCGTTGTTAGCATCCGATTGTGTTAAAGTCTTAGCGAACGAAGCCGGCTTATTATCTTGAGATTCTGTCCCGTTCACTAAAGCTTCTTGGTCCTCCAAATCATGGTCGTTAGCATTAGTTGGAACCAACTTCATTTTGGCATAGACTTCGTCTGTTTCAGGGTCGGCCATAAATTTGATAGCAGATACTCTGCAGAGAATATATGGCGGGAGGCGAGGTAAGGTCCTGAAATCAACCGGACCACCAGCGTGCTCGGCGTGGCCTTGAGGGAAGTAGAAAACCTTAGAGTTCACCACAGGCATTTGGACCATGCCGCCGGCGCAAGCATGCCAAAGCTGAGAGTCCAAGCACTTGTCTATCTCTTTCAGTTTCTCCTTCGATTCCATGAACGTAATCATTTCAACACTATTTGAACATAAAGATTCCTCCTTTACCGTCACTGGTAGATTATATCTCAGTAAGTGCTGTAAAACCCACATAGATCAAACAGAGTTAAGCACCACTTTAAGAAAGAAATTAATACAGCACAATCAACTTAAGATTATTACCTCACAAAGCATATATGATAATCAAGAGAAAAGCTTTTATGAAAAGAAGAAGCCTTTTAACTCCACAGCTAGAATAAACAAATTCAAAGCTGAAACAGCTTCCGAACTTAAACTTGGTATTCCCAAGAATTACGATAACAGAGGATGAAAGTTTACTGCTTTAGAAAGTATCACGCATGCCGGAACTATATAATTCGGCCAGGTGCTCCTCTCCTGAACCCAAAATTTGGTTTCAGAGAATCCGACCTGTGAGTTGCTTAACAACCCAAAATTAACAAGACTTCCAACCTCAAAATTGGAAACATCGAACTGGGTTTCCAATCTTTACACACATGCTTTTGTCAATCGCCCAAGAAAAAGAGAGAGCAATCTTTCATTCCAAGATCTACCAAGCAAGCCCTGCTCTTTCAGATATTAGTAACACAAAATACAGAAGTCTACACTAGGCAGATTTCCTCTTAAACCTGTGAGGTGAAAGGTGAAACATTTGAGTCACACAGGCTCCAAAAAAGCAAAATGAAGAAAGAAATCACAGGAAAAGTTAAAAAGCCATCATAGTGAATCTTCATGCAGTTCAAAAAGATTCAATCAAAAGAAATCGATGGCCGACAGAGAAGCAGATAAAAAAGCCATCACTGATCAGCAGAGAGAGAGAGAGAGAGAGCAACTTTTTGGATCATGCAAGAATCCAAAAAGCACACACACATACACTCTGAAAGAACAGGAAAAAGGACACAAACGCCTCAATCTTTATTGTTAATTTGTAGTAACTAAACTAAACAAAAAATAAAAAGAAAAGGAGAAAAGATCAAGTTGGTACTGTGACAGCAGTAGTTAGAAGTGACTGTTTCGTGTGTATGTCAATGTGCGTTTGCTTTCATACAAATACAAAAATTTACCTCACTTAATTATCCATTATTTTACACAGTTTTTTAGATTTCTTACCATTTTCTTCGGATCTGAAGAAACCCTGTCTATCTTCAGAAGCCAGCAAAACAACAAACATCTTTAAGGAACCTGTCCGCTTCTGCTTTTATATTGCATTTGTCTTCTATTAAAAAAAAATATCAACCATCTATTCTTCTCCACCCGATTATTATTTCTTCAACTTAAAATACTCCTAGTTTTATTCCCTTTACCCCACTCCTCCTACTACTCCCATATCCCCAATACCAACATTATGTAACTTAAAAGAATTGTCTTTTAAGGGCGGCTCATAGTGATTGTTTAAGTAACTTCAAATATTATGAGTATTTGTTTGGTTTCATTTATTTTTATGGTTTTTCCTATTTTAGTTTTCAAATAAAAGAATTGTTTATTTGAGTTTTCAGTTTCAATTTATTTTTAAAATTTATAAAAATCACAAAAAGTGGATTTTCTGTTTTTGTTTTTCTGGTTTACTATCATATATGTTATTTAATTATTAAATATATTAAATATTAATCAGAATTATGAATATTTTAATTTAATATTATATTTAATTAATTAAATTAATGAATAGTTAACATTTTTTAATAATTTATTCTATTTCTGTAAGTGAAATAAAATTAGTTTAAAATTACTAATAAATATAATTAAATTTAAAATATCTTCAAAATATATAAATTTTAAAATTTTTGATTTAATAACTAAAATACAATTAAAACAAATATTTGTTTTTAAATAATTTATTTTAATAAAATTAATTTTATTAATAATTTATTAATAAATATTATAAAAGAAATTAATTAAAAATAATTTAACTTTAAATGTTATCTAATATATAATAATTATTATTGATATTAACAATTAAATAAAATTCTGTTTTCATTTGAAATAAAAATATAAAATTAAAAACTACAGCAGAAGAACAAAAACAAGATCAAACGAACTCAAAGTTTGCTTATCCACTATTTCTGGTCCAAGTAATTTGTAGAAATTGTTTCTAACTATTTTCAAATGTTAATGATCTTAATTTTGGATATTTATAATGATGTTAAAATATTTACAAATATTATTTAAATAATTTACATAAAATACATAATTGATATATAAACAGTTTATCTTGGAAACATTTAAAGAGTAACGATCCCATGTTTTCTTGTTATAAAAAAATAAAAGAAATTTATATTAATGGAATGTGATTTATTAAAAAGTACAAAATAATTATAAAAGTTAAAAGGTATCAATCCGTGGTTTTTCACTTTTGCCGGTTATTAATTGCACACACCTGTATTAATTTAAAAGCGAGGAACTGGTCAACTAGACAAGTTAGAGCTTCGAAGATAATTAAGTCAACTAGAATGTTAATTTTGGCCCCATAAGTTTAAGCCAGTTTTATTTGACTTGATTTTGGCCTAAATTGACCGGAGTTACAAATTAAATTTCTTCGAACTTATCGGGTCATGGTCAAAGTCGGGCCGAGCCGGCTCGTCCCGTGGCTCGACTGAAACAACAATTTTTTATAATATTTCTTTTAATAATCTATTTACTTAAATTTAACGTCTTTATTGTATTATTATTTTTAAATAATGTACAATTTCACTTTTGTAAAATAAATTATCATATTTTGCAAATTAATCAAAATGAACAATATCAATTTATTTTCAGGAATTAAAGTATATTTTTTCATTTTATTAGTGTAAAAATAAAGGAATTTATTTTCCCAATTACAAAGCAACAATTTTACATTTAAAAAAAACCTTAACATTTAAAATTTATTTATATGTGTCTTTTTCGTATTAGCTTCTTTTTGTTTTTCCCGCTTAAACTCCAAAATTTGTCATATTTTGAAATATCAAGATCACAATTTCGCAATCAACAGGAGGCAGTGACAGTCGGAGTCGTGTCTCCTAACTATTAGTTTGGAAGCGTGTGGTTGTTCTCAGAATCAAAACAAGCAGTGGACCACAACTTGTTTGTGTTTTAAAGAGAAATTACGAGAACTTAAGGCATGAAGATGAAAGGTGTTAATAATTTCTTACATATATATATTTATCATATTATTTTTTTGAGTTTTTCATAAACTTTAACTATATATTTTTTTGTTTTCACTTTTGATCGAGGTTATTAATGGTTAATCTAGTGAAATTTTGCAATCAATCGTAAAAATTTTGAATTGTTCAATTTTTTGGTTTAATTTAATTTACTTTGATAACTATGGGTGAGCATTCGGGTTAATCGGACTAAATTTTCATTGTTCGGGTAAAGCCCGAATTACCTAAAAAAATTTCCATCTTACCTGGCCCGACCTAAAATTTCATTACCCGAACTTACCCGGCCCGATTTACCCAAATTACCCTATTTAAGCGGCCTGATTTACCCTGCCCGATTTACCCGAATTACCCTAATTACCCTATTTCATAATTCTTTTAAACCTAATTCAGGTAATCGGATAACCTGAATTTTTTTCGGAGTTACCCGTCCCAAACCGAAAATAATTCGGGTAATACCCGGCCTGACTCGATTTACCCATATTTTAGCATTTTATTACCCGAATTAATTCGGGCCAGGCCGGGTAATCGGGCCAGCCCGAATAATGCTTACCCCTATTGATAACTCTTGTTGTTAAAAATTAATGAGTTTATTAATTAATCGGTCAATTTTTTGTAAATTAATAAATTTTTATAAACTATATTTAACAATCTTTTTTAATTAAACTTCAAATTTTTCGAATGATAAGAACATTCTGGTTGGGTCGGCCATATTGGGCCCGGATTTGGTCGTAACGACTCGTGGGCCGATCCGTCCATCCATCAAAGATGTCAAGCCCAATACATGCATTACATAGCCCATCA
>JAOSBL010000005.1:36146501-36160425 GCA_027568915.1 Erythroxylum roraimae | reverse complement strand
GTTAATGAAAGAGCAAAAGAAAAAGTAAAAGATGAAAAGATCCGA
This sequence comes from Erythroxylum roraimae, assembly GCA_027568915.1. Classification (NCBI taxonomy): domain Eukaryota; kingdom Viridiplantae; phylum Streptophyta; class Magnoliopsida; order Malpighiales; family Erythroxylaceae; genus Erythroxylum; species Erythroxylum roraimae. The sequence goes on along the minus strand of JAOSBL010000005.1, from coordinate 36,160,380 downwards.
AGAAAGTAATACTCAGAATAAACATACAAGTAGACAAGTAAACCAACAGAAAGAGAAAACTCCATATGTGAAAACATGAGTATACCAAGTCAAAAATAGCCGAGGAAGATCATGAATAAGGCTGCGAAGTACTCAGAAACACAAATTTTTGTTAATGGAAGAAAACAAAAGTTATGGGTTGAGTGAAAACGGAATACGTAATACGCAGAGAAAAGGATAAATAGGAAACAACAAAGGGAAAAAAAAACCAATATCAAGGTCGTTGAATAAGCGAAGTGTTCAAAAAGAGTAGCCAAAAAACAAAACATGAAAACTATAGATTTGAGAAGAAATAAAGCTAGGAAAGTAGAAGGCCAAAAATCTAGCTTTTATATATAAAAAGTAATAAAAAGTTTCTGGCTTTTTAAGAAACATAACAAGAAAAGGTAGAAGACTTTTTCTAGCTCTAGCAGACATACCTCTCGAGGCATGAGCGTCTTGGGAATAACCCTGCAGGTAGACAATAACATGACAAAAATTAGTTGAAGAGAAAGAAAAACAGTAACCAGAACATAGCTAACCTCATTGTTTTTGTTTATTGATCTATTTTATCCATTACAAACTATATATGTTACAAGATAAACTTGAATATAAAGTCTAATTACCCGATAACATGACGACCACCATCATGAACAGCTTGGGAGACCAAACCCATCAAACCTATGCTGCCCCCTCCATAGACCAAATCAATATTCCTAGAGACCTGCAAACAAGGTGATGATTATATTCTGTTCATGGAAACAAAAATGCAACAATTTTTGGGTACAAGGTCATTGTTTTTAACGTGAGAATATACTCGGATATGCATTCTTTATCCCCTTTGAAAAGGGTTTTGTTGCTTGAGCCTGCATTCAACTTGCTTGTATGACAAGGACACTGCTACTAAATACATTAATGGATTTTACTTTCTTCCGAGAGGGAGAAAAAAGGATAGAGGATTACACAGAAAAACTCCGGAACGGAAAAAACCCAGGTTGAAAATTTGTCTCAGTGCCAAGGAACAGTTACAGACGTAATGTCAGTAAATAGGACAAGTTACAAGCAAGTTGTAAACAGAATAAGCACACAACAACCCTCCGGAGTGGAATAAAACTCCAAGAAACTTTCTTTTACATGTCTAGCAAATTGGTTTTTATGTCTAAGCAAGGAATAACAATAACTCATCAAGTTTATAAACACAACACGGATTAGCAAGCAAATAACAGGTATAAGTAGAACACAGGCCAAAATCTCCATTGAAATAGTTTAAAGTTGTAACTAATACCAGTTCATTTCCAAGCTCAATAGCAGCGTCTTGGTAACTCGTCTTCTTCCCTTGACTACTCCCACAAAACACACAAATTCTCCTAAACTTTGATGATGATGATGATTGATCCACTGCCTCACTACCCATCTCAGTTTCACTCTCTTTAACACTCACACTCTGCCCCAATATACCCTGCTTCTACTTTTGCCTAAAGTGCAAGAAACAAGAATCTCCTACTCGTTACTCTTTGTCTCTACTATTGTTCGCTAAGCTATTACACCAAATATGTCAAAGAACATTGCAAGTATGAACTTGACTACCCTTTTGTTGCTTGTCCACTACTCATATTGAGTGCGTTTCCTGCTCTTCGTATGCTATATATAAACCTTAACACACGTGAGGGCTCCTCTCTATAGCACGCTCGCTATACACTGCGCACATACACCAGCAAATATTGGCACGCGTGGAACTTATCTTTCCTTTCTTTTTCTTTCCCCCTTCCCCCCGCCTCTTTCTATTTGTTCCTAACTTAGCAAATGCTAATATAAATTTTCTTAAATAAATAAAATTAATTTCTATTATTATTTTAGGTTGGATTTTCGGACTTAGTAAAAAAAAAGTTGTTAAATAAAAATTAATTAATTTATTTTTATTTATAAAAATTTATTGGTTAATAAAAATTTATCTATTAATTAATAAACCGATCAGTTTTTAACAACAATTACTATTAAAGCAAACCAAAATCGAAAACCGAAAAATCGAACTAAAAAATTGAATGGTTCAAAATTTTTACTGTTAAATTGTCTTATAATAAGATTGTCTAATCTTACAAATTTTTACAATTTGCAAGAGATTGATTTCTTGTAGAGTTTCAATTCTTTTTCTAATGCAGAAATGAAAAACAATTCTCGTAAAAAGAGTAATTTTCTTTGGAAACAAACGCCTAGGTCATACGAATACAGCCAACTAACATAGAGATCCTTGGCAAACTTTCTAGGCATCATTAAACAAAGCCAATTTTCAATATAAGGACAGACATCCCTTTTCCATTAAGCCATCAAGAAAATGCAAATAATGACAAAATGGGATGGGTACTATTGCTTTTTAATCCTACTGAAATGGGCACTTCCAATTAAGAAAAGGGCTAAATTATAAACAGAAACAGAGATCTATCAGAGTCAAAGTATGGGTGAAATTCAGAAGAATCAGAAGAAGAAATGGGTCTCAGAGCATTGCGCATTTTGGTGATGATTGAAGTAAGAAGACACAAGTGGGTTAACCCCCATCACCTTGTACCCCTCAGTCGACACAATTGTTTCTTATTTAGGAAACATCTCAATTTAATTACATTCATCCCTTCTCTTCCCTCTTCCCCAGTTATCCCATATCGCCTCTCTTCCACCACCACCTTCAACCTCTCCATCTCCGACCAGCCTGCCCCTCTACCATGTACAATACTTCCCTTGTCTGTTGTTTTCCTACTTCTCACCTATCAAATTTTACTGTCTTTATAAAACATTTTTTGCTGTCTGTAATATAGTGATGTCTCATCATGTCATTATATTGTTTAACATGTAATACATGTATACATTATACTTATGTTTAAAAGTTGTCTTCCTTTTGTATATGTAATTGACTTATTAGATAGGTCCATCGAATAATTACTCCTCTACTAAGCTACACTGTTAAGAAACATATTCTATAACCCATTATCCATTAGCCCACTTGCTCATTTTCTATAGGTGCTTGCTTAATGTGGTGATTGCCTGGATTGCAGGAACTGAACTCACGCTATTAAACTAATGAGTATTATCTATGAGTCTATTACTTAAACATCTCCAATCCCAAGATTGGCCTTTCTGGCCTGATTCTTTGCCTTTACTCTTGCTCTTTTTGTTTAATGCTCTTCTGTCTACTTCCTCCAGGTATTGAGATTATAAACCCATAATTACTAATTCCTAATGGGGGATTGAGCGCTTTAATTATTACATATAGCTCCTGCATGCTTGCATGCGCATTTTGACTCATGTTTTTGTGTGTTAGCGATTGTCCATTGTCGTTTGTATATGAGTGCCATTCACAGTTTTTCTTCTTCTTCTTGGTGTGACAGAGATTGGATCACCAATCAGAAAACGTTAAAACCCTTTTCACTGCTCACTGTTTGTGTTAACTCGTCCATCGAGTTGATCAAAACATATCAATTTTCCATCTACCTTTGAACAAGGTGAACAGAAGAAAACTTGAAACAAAAGGAACAGTACTAAAGAATATACTGATACGCTTTTCACGATAAGCCAGCTCCTTATACTGTACAAGTGAAGATGTGTGTACGTGTAATGTATATATTCTCTTGTTAAAGAAGTGACGAGCAGCACAGTCAAAAAAATATATATTTTCGATTAAAAATGCACGTGAAAAACTATATCATAAGAATTATGACGAAGGAACAGAAAAATTAATGTATAGCTGCAAAAAAAAAAAAAAAAAAGATTCTGATCATGAGACTTTCACGCCTGTATGTTGCAGGAAGGTGTTGCTAAGCAAAAGACGGAACCTGCAAGCAAGCATCTGTCACCACCACCTTCTTAGTCCTACCAACACCCGACCTATCTTTTATTACCTCCTTCATTTCCCAATGACTTTGATTTCCGTTGCACAGTCCCCAAAACTTGCTGGATTTCTGATCTTATATAGTTGGCATTTTTTGTCAGTTCCATACAATACACGCCAGTACACTTACGTTATGCTCTATCAAGATTCATGTATTCTCTAGAGTCAAAATTGTAAAATTAACTGCAAATATTCCAAAGTTTCAAACTTTCAATGGGATGGGACAGCTAGGCCATCTGAAATTGAAGCAATTCCTATCCGGCATGCACCAGTTGCATGCCAGACTAGTGTTATAGTGTGTGTGTCTGTTACTGATGAATAATGAATCATTCAGGAACAGAGGCAGTCATGCCTGAGCCAAAAGCAAAGCCAAAGCCATCTCTTTCTCATTCATCCATTAATAGTATTTTCTAATTGTCTGCAGCCACTGATTTGTCCAGCGAAGTATCAATTCGCTATTCTATCTCCCTCTTATGACACGTGGCCCCAGGTCCAGTGAAACATTCATGTAACTATATATCCCACAGTTTGCTTTTCTGTTGACAAGCTTTCTTGGCACCGTCCAGCCAACAGGAGTTGAAATGTGTCAAGCCTTCCCGATTGTCTTCTTCTACAGTTCTCAGAACTCCTTTTAAGCTTTTCCTATGGTGGTCTTAGAAAAGTTAGTGCAGTAGTGGAGTAGGACCCTTATGAGTCTCCAAAAGCAAAACAGAGATATTATTCTTTCTCTATAGAATGGACCATATGGCATTATAATATTAGGAAAATACAAGAAAATTTGAGTTAAAAAGTATATCCATAAGAGAGTATGTATCTATATAGAAGAAACATTCAGTTTGTCTTTGGCTCATCACTTTCGTTTTTGAGAAGATATGAATCTCCTTTTATTTTAAAAAAAGTTTATTTATTGCTTATGTAAATATTGTGCTTTATGGTATTAAAAATATGATTAATTGTTAAAAAATTGGAAAACATAAACACCTCGTTTTATTATAAATTTATTTATGCATTAGGGTCGAGACAAGTGAAAGAGTGCAAACCTAACCTGATCTTCTCGAAGGATATGCAATTTTGGGGTTAACAAAAATAGAAAATAGACAAAATGAATGACAAATTTTCCAATTGTGAAAAGGTAACGATTACTAAAAGGGCAAAGAAACAGGCATGCCCCATTAGCATAGTCTCCGATGTCTCTGTTGCCTACCACAACACATTGTTTAAATGTCAACTACGTGATGTGTTATTGTCGCGTATGGAACATTGATCATTAGGAGATTGAACTAATAATCCATGGCTTACTTAACCCTTTCTCACACGCTACCCAAAGCTCCTTCTGCTTTGGTTATAATCAGATGTCGACAGCTATCAATTCTGTTCAGTTTCTGAAACACTTGACTACTCGAAAAAGGTTGAGAAATCACCTGAAAACAGCTCCTCCTCAAGTTTACTTCAACTAGAAAATGGGCACCTTAGACGCGTCCATGTGGTGCTCATTAGGGCGTTGAAGATGCGAGATATATAGTAATGGAGCTAATGGCTGTTTAAAATTCTACGTTATATGGACTTCCCAACAGCAAACTGATAACGTGTAGTAGTTTTTGTATATATGGATGTGAAAGAAACCTGCATATTACTCAGACTAATTGTGCTGTGGTAAATCATTCTTTACATGAAGTTGGTATAGCTAAGTTCGAAAATTTTTTGGTCTCAAATTATAAAATTTGATGTGGACCCTTATCTTTAACTATTTCAAAGAGGCAATATAATTGAAGTGTTTATATGTTAGCCTAACATCTTTTTACCACCAAAAAAGCTGCATAACTTTTTAATTTTATAAGTTATTTTGCAAGAATCCTGAAGAACTTCAGATGAAAATAGGTTTAGTAATTTTGAAGCCAAGCTTCTAGGGAAGGTACTTTTTGTCAAAAATCTAAGGAAATGTGCTATTCCAATTCCTCCTGGTATTTCATGCTTGTTTGTAATGCCTTTGTGGACGTTAAGATCTAAAATATAGGAGTAGCCATGTCTTGTCCCATAAGGTTATGTAAATGTATCTGCACAGGCCTGGTTGTACCCTTGCAATTGCATGCGGTATGACACAGACTGAAGAATTCGTGAATCCCATTATAACATTTCTGTCTTCTTCTCCAGGAATGTTTTTATTTCAACCTAAAAGTTCCTAGTCTCTAATGAGATTCAGGATCGATTCCAATATATTTTAACTTCAAATTCACCAAAAGCAATAGGGTGATGTCAATATATATGCCATAATAGGCAATGGTGTGACTTTTCATGGTAGGCATAGGTATATAGTGGAATTGGAATATAAGTTCAGATACATATGAAAAAGAAAAGATAAGGATCTTAGGAGTTGATTGGCCAAGAGTAGTTGGCATCTTATACAAGCAAATGGATGCTTTTTGGCTAAGGCAGAAGATGACACAGCATCACTGTAGAAAAATTTCAGATCCACATTCCCTTTCCTATGGTAATACACCTTCAATGAGCGATCCCACGTACACTGCCTCAGGACGATAGCTTACATGTTATCCTGAACAAAATACCAATTGGAAAGTTAACTTCTTTCTTACAACAACAGGATTTGGTTTTCTGTTCATGATATGTCTAACAAGCATGCATGATGTCTAAGTTTTCAAAAAAGCATGCATGATGTCCCGATCGACTCATTCTTTTCTAGTACAATGTTTGCTTCTAATAAAGGCTTTATGATAGATTATGATAATTATGACTGGTTCAGATGCAAATGTAATAATTAGTTACCATTTTGAATACTAATTAGAGCAATAATTGCGTTGGCAAGTAGTAAATTGCTATTTGAAAGTTTGATTTTGGGATTTCATTCAAGGTAACAATGTCCTCAAGGTAATCAAATTTTCAAATCGTTTGAAGTCACTTTTTAGCTAATAGATCCAAGTGAAGTTCCCTTTTTTTCCCCTTACCTAATTTATTCAACAAGCAGACACCATCAAGTATATCTGGTGCAATCTTTTTGAACCATTAATCGATTCACCTGACGCTTAAAAAATCATGAATGAGGGTAATAACCCTTCATTGTTTTTCTGTTTTACATAAAGGGAGAATAATGATAATTCATCAGAAACCGAAGACTTTAGAGGCTTCTGTTGGACTGCTTTTTCAGTTGTTTCTGGTTTGACTTGAGTTACTTGAACAGACAAAGAAAAGCCTAACTTGAAGGGACTTTGACCCATTGAATATATATAAAACCCTTAAATGTAAACAGAAGATGGGAAAAGCAGGAAGATCACATGATTTTAACACACTGTGGTCTAGTTGAAACGACCTTTGGCTCACCAAAATTGGAAAGCAACATGAATTACAAAGTTGGTGATCTTAAGCTGTTCCTCGTTCGCCAACTTTTTTGCATCTAACAGACAAAAAACTTCACTTTTCAATAATTACACTATTGTAAGGGCCTCTTAGATTCATGGATTCAAATCCCAACCAGATTGATTTTCATATTAAAAAGTTAGGCATCTTCCTGAAGTTTTCTTTTGACTTGCATGTACTCAAGTTCCGTGGGACAAGATAAAACATGCAAATTGCACTTTATGACTAAAGAGTAGTAAAGACGCACCGACTATAATTTAAAAGTTAGAACCATTTGAACGAAAAGTTTGGCTGCTAGCACGGTTCATTTCCTCTGTTAGCAGCTGCAACAGTGCAAGAGACCTTTAATTTAGGATGATGAAGCTAGTTTTCAACTTGAATTAAGGCTTTTGAGTAGGTCGATCGGGATTAAATGTTTTCAATTATCCTACTTCAACATGTATGATTCATTTGATAGTTAATTTCTAATTGTGAAATAAAAGTGATAGTATTATTTGAAGTTTTAGATTCAAGTCTAAATATATTAATTAGTATTAATTATTTGGGTTGAACTTATTATTCAATCTTAATTAATTCATTAATAAATAATTTATTTAAAATATGTAATTTGCGAATTTAGTTATCGTTCCTAAATTTTCGTGTAATCTGAAACATAACTTTGAGGTCTAGCTTCAAATGGATCACTTGTCCAATTCAAAGTAAACAACTATTCTTAATTGTTAGTTAGCTGTAGTAATGCCATGTTGTCAAAACATGAAAAGATTAGGTTTTTGAAAGTTTCAAAAGCAGAAATAGACCTCTCTGCATGCTCATGCTGCCTGTTTAGAGTTTGCTGGGACTGTAATTGATTTGGTGGACCTCACTAAACCCTTACTGTGTAGAAGAAGAACACTTAAACGTGATTATGCAAACGGTTTCTATTGGTCCAGACCTGATATTAGTGTTAATGTGATCAACCAATGGAATTAGTAACACATTTGTCGGCATAAAATAGAAAAGATAAGGTTCAATAGATTTCTATGCCCCACAGTCCACTTGACGCAGAAGATTTCTTAATAGAATCTATACCGTTGTTTCAGTTAATTTCAAGTCAAACGCCCCTGGAATTATTGGGCGTAAACAAGCCACTAACTTATCTGTGATCATATTTTGTTGTTTAATTAAAGTTTCAAGTAATAATAAGGGAAGTAATCACATTGACAAAGATGATCACTACAATTATACAACGATAAATACATGTTAATTAAGTAGTCTAAATCTTAACTAATGACTTAATCATGAATAGGGTATGGTTTTGCCATAAACTTTGCGAACTAAACACTAATCCCACGAACTTTCAGGTGAAGCTTCGATTTATAAGTCCAGCTCTTCCTTCCCCTCTCAAAACACCTAACCAAGACCACATTTTCACCGAAAGTTTTTCAGAAACATTAAAACAGCCAAAGTCGTCAATAATTTAATAGGGACAAACATTTAGGAGAGACAGGTTGCGATCATTTCGGGAAACAAAGAAAGATGGGGGCAGTGCAGACATGTAGAGCAGATTGGTATGGTTTGGTTGAAGATCTGTGTCTTCTGTTCTTAGGACACAGTTATATCCCAATTTACGTACTTCCCATCATATGTGGTTCCTCCGGTATTCCAAGGATTTATGTTGTTTTCTATAGCTACCTAAGCTAGATGCTAGTTTAGTAACATGGTAAGGTTTTCTCATTTCTTGTTTTCATGTTTATTCTCAAAGTCCCCGGAGGTGACATTTTTGAAAGTGACAATTCTGCTAGGGATCAAGTAGTTGGTGAACTCATGACGTCCTTTTCTTGCACCTCAAATTAATTAACAACATTTTAAGATGATAATTTCTCAAAAACATTTTAAGATGATAAGGTGAAGCCCTAAGTTTAGTGTATCTAAGTTACGTTCTATTAATATTACTTCTACACAGCGGATACTCCATGTATTATGTAACAAGGATAAGCATATCTTTTACTAAATATTTTTGCCAATCAAATATTTAGAGGTCTAAACCTAAGGAGAAGAGTAATTGCTACCACAAACAAATACCCAAATAACATGTTTTATTTCCTTGTTTTAATAAGACAAAAATAACTTTGACATATACAAACCTTTTTTATAGATTTACTCATTTTTAAATATTTTTTACATTTAAAATTTTTGAAAATTATCTTATGATATTTGTTAGTTCTTAGATAATATACAAGAAGGAGATTGAATTGCATATATTTATTTCTTAACTTAATGGATGATTTATCTATACTAATGAATAATTATAATAAATTTATACAAGATAAAATAAACAGTGCAAAAATAAAAGAGAGCAAAAAAAGAAAGAGAAAATTAATTTATAATTATTCCATCAAACAACTTTTGACCTACCTTTTTTCCCTAATTCGCTTGAGAATTTAGTGTAGTGTTATTCAATAGGCTTACAAAAACATTTTGTATATTTATCTTCTTTTTGAGTGAAGAAGAATCTTTTACATCTCTCTTTTGTCAAGGATGAAGAGGAACCCTAGCTAATTGTAATAGCTCGTTTTTCATACTAATGGTTAGAATCCTAGAATATTGCACTTGGCCATATCATTGGGAATTCATGAATTTCATTTCATTCACATGCATATCATTATCATACACACATGAATTATGAATTATTACATGTTGCAAAGATAATATATGCACTCAATTGGAATATTCCGGGGTATGAAAGGTTTAAAATGATCATGATGTGAATTGTGTATTATTTATGTCTTGAATTTTGGTTTGGTATACTATAATTAGTAAACTTGGAATTTATTGTTACAATTGAAAATTTGATGAATTAAAATGTACATTTGGTCTAGGAAAAATGCCAAGTGGTAAGACAAATTGACACATGAAAGATTAGGATGACTAAGCCTATGAATTAGTGACATTTGGCATGAAAAGTTAAGTGACAAATGACATAGCTAATTGATTGACAAATGGCAGCCATGAGTGGGTGACAAATGGCCTAGCTTAATGGTGATATTTAGAAACAAATATGCAGGACAAATGGAGAACATGCTTAGGGACATATGTCATAGTAATATGGAGACACCTAGTGTAAGGCTCCAAAATATATCCTAGTTGAAATAATACTTCTTTATGAAAGTACATGTGTGATAGGAGTTAGAATTTTGCTATGATTAGAATATGAAAGACTTATGACTTGAATTTTTGATCAAATGGATTATAATGAGTAAATTGGAATTAATTGATACCATTAGAGAATTAAGGCATTTAAATGTATATTTAGATTAGGAAAATTTTCAAGTAGCAAGATAAATGGGTACATGAAAATTGCAATAATTAAGCCTATGAGTTAGTGACATTTGACATAGTTAATAAAGTGACAAGTGACTTAATTAAATTGTGGCATTTGACAACATTCATTAAGTGACACATGGCTTAATGGAAGTGTGACAAATGGTAACTTAAGTGCAGGGCATATGTGACACATGCAAGAAGACATATGCCTTATAGAGGGAGTGACACCTAGGTGGTGATGAAGCAAGTTTCTGCTGGAAACTTTTTTGTTTGTTCTTTTCTTTCACTTTGCTTTCTTCTCTTCATGAAACCTCCCATCTTCTCTCTAACTTCTGGACTTTTGCTGGAGTTTGGATTATCAACATTTGGAAGCTTTGTAAGTTATTTCTTTAAAAAACAGGTCTGGTGATTCTATGTATTATTACCTAATTGATGCTGAAAGTTGCACATTAAACTTATATATGTGCTGGTTGTTTGGAAGCTTGATTTAGTTGGTTCTTTGAAGTTAAAGAGGTAAGGGATTTCTACACGTGATAGCATGTATTCATATAAGTTTTATGATACCTAAGTAGGCCAAAAATATGTGTTATGATGTTGAACATAGGTGCTGGAAAAATAATTCTGGTTTGGCATATGCTGTTTTGGTTTTAATGTATGGACGATAAGGATTGTGAGCTGTTTATTGAATGACTTTGGAATTGGTTCTAGACAGAAAATTGATGTGTAATTGAGGCATTAATAAGGTGCAATTGAAGTGAAAACTCGAAGGTGTTTAGGTTTCAGTGGACTGAAGGTTTTAGGTGCAGGAAACTCAAAAAAATCAATGGATTTTGATCTGTTCCTGTTACCAATGAAGCTGATCTTGGTATAACCATTCATGTCTGTAGATTGGAGAGTAGAGGGATGGAGGATTTTGAGTAGAAGCAAAAGAGAGGCTACAAATAGAGTTTAGGTTCTTCCATATCTAAAATGTGCACGTGTATACATATTGGAAGTTACTTGAAGTCTTGGATTTGGGTTTTTCTATTCCCACAGCACTCTCCCTCTAGGTTTCTCATAAATCCTCGGAAGAGACATTCGTTCAAGGCTACGTCTTTGCTTACGTTTTAGCATTTTTAAGGTGTCAGAGCTTTGGTGGTGTTTACATTTGGAGCTAGAAATGCGACTCCTCCGGACGACGTTGTCTTCGTTTCTATCCTGCGCTTCACAGTGGGAAGAGCGACGGCGGGTACAATGGGGAACTCAATGATTTGCAACAAACCAAGCCAGTCTTTGGCTTGGTCTTCTTTTCAAACCCTAAGTCTCTGTCCTCAGTTTCTGTACAAGGTGATCAAGCATCGATATTTTTCTATGTATATACTCTACTGGGTTTTATTATTTTGGAGTTCTTCTTTGATTTTCATGTGAAAGGTTGGTTCTTTAAAACCATCGAATTTAGTTTGATTATGAAGTATGATTGGATATAGTCATGTTTTTGTGCTGATGATCCGTGGCTTGTCTTTGATTGCCTAATCTGTAGTTCTTGAATGTAGATATGTGCTGGATTGTCCTTGGTTTTGGTAACAGATGCTGTCTTTTGTTTCACTTCATAATCGAGTTCCTTAGCTGATGTTTATGTGTGATTGAAAGTGAAGTAACTTGTGTAGAATCAAGATTCAAATTTTGCTTTGCTGGGTGATGAATTTGTTTAATTTTTTATTCTTTTGGAGATAAAAGTAGTTAAGTTTTGTGGAAATTTTGGTTGGCGATAGTGTTGATTTGTAGTTTAGTTTTTGCAAAATACATTTAAGTTATATAGAGATTGTTGCGCCTTTTTATGCAAAGAGATTGTTAAGATTATGGCCAGTGCTCCTCTGATGCACGGATTGATGAAAAGGTTATGCCCTCTTCTTCGACGAGGTATGTAAGCAGGCAGTTCTTTTTTAGGACTGAATAAGAGGTATGTAAACATTGCTCTCCCTCTTTCTTGGCGCTCTCACTCTCTTCCTTCTCCGCAGCCTCCTCTTTTTAGGTATAGTTCTTGATTAATCAGTCTCTTCTGTTTTGGTGCTTTATAGGTTTTGTTGGGTTTTTGAAATTTATGTTTTTTTAATGGTTTTTTTCTTTTGATATTAGCTTCTTTGTTTGATTTAGTGTTTAATGCTTTCTGGGTTTGATTACGTTGATCTCTTTGCATATGATATTGTTGGGTTTATGTCAAGATTGAATTTTTATGCTTAATGATCTTATGGTTTCAAACATTTTGTGTTTCTATATGTTGAGTCAAAGTCGAGTTCTTTGATGTTTTATTGCTCTCTTATCATCTGGATATTGGTACTTTTCTATAGATAAAGAGATGATATATTTCGTTATATTATAGTTTTAAAAAATATATTTTTTATTTTTTATGTATTTATTGTGATTTTATTTACATATTTTTTTTAACGTGTCAGTTTTATTTATTTACTCTTTAATCTGCATCACTCTTTTATTGTCACATCTGCATGTGAGTCTATCAAAAAAATCTCTCTACTATGTATGGGTATGGCTGCGTACTATTGGATTTTCCTAGACCCCGCTTCATTGCGAACTTTAGATTGGGTGAAGGGGGGGTGTTGAAGGTGTAAGATGTGAGTTAATTGTAGTAGTTTCACTGAATAGGTTTCACTATACAAACATTGGTATTTTGGCCATTACTTGACCTGAAGATCTCCAAATGACTTGGAACTTGAACCAATAGACTTCTAAGACATTGTTCTTTTTCTCCATTAAAATTTAGAGCCATCTAAATTGATTAGAAAAAGATTGATTGACTCAAAGTGAGGGTATGTACTGGAATATTATAAACTGGAGGTATTATAGTGAACATGTTTCGGTATTTTGATTATAATTTAATCTGTAGAGCTCTAAATGAGATGATTTTTTATTCAAAATAAACTAGAAACATTTGACTACAAATGTTAGGAAGAAATTGAATTTGAATTCTGTCTTTAAAAATCTTTAAATTTAGCTTGAAATTGAGTCTTGCTTCAAATGTAACACTACCAGGGATAGAAATCATGTCCTCTTATTATTGAATAAACTATATCGATGTAGGCCAAATCAGACAAAGATGTCTTCACAAAAGTTATAGATTATTCTCTTAGCTTTCGATTGGTATAAATTTTGTAATTTTTGCATATTGGAATTGAGAGTTATGAGGTGTACAACTTGAATGCATGATCATGCATTAGCCAAATTTTCAAATGTACACAGCCTGTGGTATTTTGAGCATAACTCATTGAATAATAAACCAAATTGTATGATCTTGGTATCATTAGAAACTTAAGACAC
>JAOSBL010000005.1:36127876-36146401 GCA_027568915.1 Erythroxylum roraimae | reverse complement strand
ACATGTGTATGATTGAGTACTTATTTGATTAAACAAGTTAGTAATGTGTACATATGTGTGTATTGCATGATTTAGAATCACAAATTGACCGACAACTTCCAGACATTACCGACTCGTCAAGGCAATAGCTATCTGGAGCATATTGTGAGTTAACCTAGATGTTTACTCACTATATTTGAATTGTTCTTAATTAACTGTTAGATATTGAACTATTAATGATATGATTGTGATAATTCCAGACATTGATGGTCTAAGGAGTTGATATTCAGGACTGTATTGGAAGTGTTTGCAAATTGAATGTGAATATGAAAATTGTGTTCTCAACTATATGTTGAATGCCGAACTTAGATTCGATGAATGTGCTATATGACTGTGCACACTGAATGAGAGTTATTGATAGCATAATATGTGATTTGATGCATTTTCATTACATTGATATACATGATCAGATAAAGGAGTTATGACTAGAGTGACCAAAGTGAAAAAGAACTTAAAGCTCAGAAATGTGCACACAGAGCCACAGGCTCAACGATTAATGAGCCCGATATCTATAATGGGTATGAGACAGTATCTGAAATGAGCCCGGTATCTACAATAGATACGGATAGTTAAATAGGCGCTCAGTCACAACAAAATAAAAATGAAAGTGGAGTCTCAAGTACATTGCATATATATCTTTACATGTATCATGTGAATCATTGTAAAGAATGACTAAATTGAGTTGATATAATGTTATGCTATGTTTGTGTACATGTGAATGATTGTGAAAAAAGTACTGAATTGTGTTGATATAGCGATTTGCAATCCTTGTATATATGTTGATTATATGAATGATTGAGGTGGAAGACTGGATTGTTCTGAAAAGATTATATGACATATTTGTATTATAATGTGCTTATTGAGATATAATGTATAGTGTGATTTGGTATACAAAACTGTATAGGAATTGATTCAAGCTAATGTGATATACTTGTGAAATTGGTTGTATATTTGTGATGTTGTGTTTTGACTCAAGTGAGCACATCGATGATGGTTCACTTACTAAGTTAGCAAAACTCATCAAAATTGTAACGTTGTTTTTCAGGTATTGAGGAGACCTAGCTTCTAAGGCAATCTAGCAACAGTCTAGTATTATCAATTTTGGAATCAGGAATGGCTCAAAGGTTTGGTCAGCTGATGTTTGAGTCGTTTAGATAGATTATTTCTATTAACATCTCATTTCATGTTAGATATTTTGTAAAGGACGATAAACTCTTAGATGTTTTTGTAATGTACATATATAGATTATGAGATGACAATGTAAATGATGTTTGTGAAATGAAATGAGAAATGATGAACTTACGATCACCTATATTTTGTATGATGCCATAATAGTGAATTTGATGGCTCTAACATGTCATTCCCATAAGGTATGTTTTTGAATGTCCTCTGAATGTTTAAGTATATACTTTATGGTAGTAGTGTATTACACTAACAATTCAATTGCCCTATCAATTAATATCTCAATTATTCAAATGTAATACAAGAATTTATTTTATGATCACTTATTGCAATAAAGTTTCCCATCATGCTTATAAATATACACACATAAATGTAATGAAAATTTTTCAAAAGCTTCTAAAACTGTCTCAATACCACCAAAGATCTTTTTCACAATGTATATATGGTTTGTTTATTCTTAAAGCAACTAAATATATCTGTCACAGACATAAATCAATCATGACAATGACTAGCAACAATGACATTGGTTGGCCAATGTATGACATTTCTTGATCAATGTATCAATCGACATTCTAGTATAAACTTATGGTACACAAAATATTTATAAGCATACTAGTTGACTAATATGTCATACTGATCGACTTAGTAGGTAGAAAATGAACAAACTACTTTAAAACTCTAACATTCTAAAACAAGCCTTTTTTTCAAAAATTCTCAAGTTTTTCAAATATTAAAACATATTTATTTGATAAAAATTAATCCAAAACTATTTCAAAAATTTTATTATAATTATTTTAATCATCAAGATTTTCTTTGAACTTAAACTAAATTTACTCTTCATTATGAAAGATTTATGAATTTCAGTAAGAGAAAAAGGAAAGGTTTACGAAGAACTGGGGGAGATGATAAATAATGATATGACTCTACCGAAAATTATCAACTCTATCGAAAATTATCAAGGGCATAACCCTCAATAGAAAACTTTGGCATACTAGAATTAGGGATGACACTATGTAGGGTTCGGTTCAGGTATTACTCTATCCATATCCATATCCATTTTTTATGACTCAACTCATATCCATAACCATATTCATCGGTTTTTACGATTTACTACCCATATCCAAATTCATTGGATTGTTCGAGTTTTTAGATATCCATCGGGTTATATAGCATATAAAAATATAACTTCTAAACAGAAAATATAAAGAGCAGATTTTGCGAACGCTTTAAATCAAAATTGCTTTAATAATAATAAGTCAAGATTTTGATTCGTATGTCTTAAAAAAACCATAAAATTGCAATAATAAAAATCATAATGTTTAGTGCAAAGATAACATATATTTTTTAATATCAAGAACTGGAACAAAGATTGAAATATCCAAAACTTCAAATTATCTTTGCGTGCACTCCACAACATTCAAAACTTCATCTCCATATCATTTGCATTATTATCATCCTATAAGAAAGTAAAAAATGATGAAAAAGGTGAGGACTGAGGAATAAAGTGAGGATCTTAAAGTTGTTTCTTCTAAGAAAATATTAATATTTTATTATATTTAACCATAAATATTCAAGAAAAAAACAGAAGAAGTAGAGTTAATAAAAAACGGGTAAGATATGGGTATCCATCGGTTCGAGTTATCACTAGACCCATATTCAAATCCATATCCACATTCATTTTTCAGCATCCATTTAAAATCTATTTTTTAGCCTCCATGTTCATTTTTTTGGGTCGAGTAGTGCAGATATTAATCGGGTTGAAAACTCACTGCCATCTTTAACTATGATACAAAAAAAAAAGAATTTCACACAAAGAGGTCCTTCTTGTTCTTATAAGTCTTTTAAACATTTTCTTTTGAGTCTTATATCTTGTATTTAGCCTAAACATTTAATATGTATAACTTCCCTCTTAATTATTTAGCCTAAACATTTTCTTACTTAGCCTACATATTTTCTAGTAATGACTTGTTTACTTAATTTATTTGCTTGTCTTCTTTCTTGTTTGTGTATTTATTTACTTACGTTATCTTTTATTTTTATTCTTTTATCGTATTCTAAATTTATTGCATTATTTATGATATTACCTATTTTACATTTTTATTTATACATATTTATCTATTTTATTTTATTTTATTTTATATGTTTAATTAGTATTTTTCATATGAATATATCAAAAACAGTCTCTCTACTAGTTAGAGGTAAATTTGCGTATTACTAGACTTTCCCAAACTCCGTGTATTAGCGGGACTTTTATTGGATTATTGTTATTATTGTTATTGTTGTTATTATTGTTACATATAATGAAATGACTATGTAATTTTTGAGCTACTAAACCATCAAAATGACTAAGATAAGAATATATAAAAGATTAAAATATTTGTTTCACATGAAAGACCTCAATCTTTCTTGTTCTTGGTCTACTTGACTTGGTTTACATTGAAGCTCTCTTAGATTGTATATATGCACTTCACTTTGCTCATTTTGTTCATCTTTTGAATGTTCAATTCATTTAATTGGCTCCTTAACTTATTTTACCTTTTCATTTAACTTGACCTTTCACATAGTGTATAATTTTATTATTATAGCTACTAATCTTACCAAAGTAAATTCATTAATAGCAATATTATGTTATCATCAAAATTATTGATTAATACCTTAGTTGGTCAAATGATATCTCCCTTTTATGATGATAAAACATTTGGTAAACTTTAGAAGGAAAAAAACAAATGACGTCAAATCAATTTGTAATGCATTGTCATCACTCTCTAACCTTTTTTGTCAATATTAAAAGATATATGATATATAAATAACTTTCATATCTCCCCTTTTAAAAACTCTATCATATGGGTAAAATACACGTGCAAAGTATTTATCAAGAAATAAACAAATTAGCCTATATACCAATATAAAGATTAATGTATTTGTCTTTCCCTAGGTATATGCAACAATACTTTCTACCCTTAATTGTATATGCCAAGTTAATATGCTAAAATTCCATCTGTATAAAAGTAAATGGTTACTCTCTTTTATCTAACAACAATAATTACCTTACTTGATTCAATAATTAGTTTCTTAATACTAATTTTCTCAGTTAACTCATGTAAGGACTCTTTACAATTATCCCTTTAAAATCAATTATTAGAGATGCCATGTTTGTTACTCATTT
Source organism: Erythroxylum roraimae (assembly GCA_027568915.1). NCBI lineage: Eukaryota > Viridiplantae > Streptophyta > Magnoliopsida > Malpighiales > Erythroxylaceae > Erythroxylum > Erythroxylum roraimae. The sequence goes on along the minus strand of JAOSBL010000005.1, from coordinate 36,142,014 downwards.
GATATGAATGGAGGTGATACTAATTGTGGGTGTTTATTTGAAGTTATTTGATATTGACTTACAAGGTAAATAAATCAATATAATCTAGGTCCTATATAAACTTGGGTCCTTAAGGGTTAACTTAGACATTGTTTTAAAAAGTAATTTCTTTTCTGTATGCTTATCAATCACTACAAAAATGATATCTCATGAAAATATTTAAAGTTATATACGTCATATGGCATATATGCATTTTAAGTCTTCTTTGGATGTATGGTAAATATGTGCTCTCCTCTTGGATATATAGGGAAAATTGAATGTCCTTCTTATATGATGATGAGGCCTAAAATATGAATTAACAGAAGACATGTTTCTTTGTGGCTTAAAAGAATTATGAATATGTACCATATGGTTGTATAGTGGCCTATAATGATTGTGAGCTTGTTTTATGTTATTTTGATGACAAAGATGCCTTTATGAATGAGAAAAATGTTGCATACTCTTTTGGTATGGTCTTTCATTAAAATTATATTTATTTTTACCGTGCGAATGATCCTTAGGTTTAGAGTATGAACCATACATAAAGGCATGTAATTTTATTTAAGCTTGGGACATGGAAGATGATAAAGTTTTCATGTCTAGAATTAAAGTTTATATGCTCATATGATGACTTAAACAATAACTTATCATTATATACATTTTTTCTTTATAAAAATATTCTTAACATTGAATGGTGTACTTTTTTAAGTGTAACCATTACACCTGTCATTTGAACTATTTTGGGCTCCAAGTATGTATTATAGTTTTTCACATTATAAAGTGAACATAAAGAATGATGTTTTTAGAATATTGATCATCTTCTTCAATGAATCATTCTCATGCAATGAATCATGCTCGTTTTCATTAACAACAACGACGCTTTTTAATTTTTTCATGTCTTGTCATGTATTTCATATTTCATATTTCATATTTTATATTACAATTTCTCATTTTCAATCATGTATGCAACTAAGAGTTTTTACCCTCTTTATCCTTGAAATTCATTTTTTTTTTCTTTTCATGCTCATAACCTTTAGTCATTAAGCCAACTTTTCATATAAATGTAAAATATCATTATCATTATAGAAATTTGAGAAAAGGATATCCACCATTATAAATCAGATTCTTCACTTTCTAAATTACTTATATTATCTAATGGGGCCTTTGGTGCCTTCTTTGTCTTGTGATCATCTTTTTTCTTTCTTCTCACTTCTTTCTTTCTTTTCCACCACATTTCTTAATTCACTAGTATCATCATATATAATTTCAAATGTGTTTTAAATATCATAAACATAATAACCTCTATTTAGCACATTTGTATCAAATGAACTAAAAAGAACAACATTGCTTTATTATTCAATACATTCAATTTCTCATCATCGACATCCTACTTACTCTTTTCTATATTCTCCCATAAATCAAAATCATTGGCCATAAGAAAATTTTTCATTATTACTTATAATGTAATTATTTTAGTTAAAAAAACTAGTAACATTAATATCTTGACTCTCTTGACTATATAGAAATTTGAAATATGTCATAATAATCTTTACTCAAATTTCATCAAAAATCTACTCGCAATAAAAGAGACTAGGTCTTATACCGTTGGTCCTCAAATATGTATTCACTTTTTGACTTGTTTAAAATTTAATGAATGATTTTTCTATTTTAATACGTAGTTATAGTTTATATAAGGCATTCATAAAATAAATATAATAATAATAAAAGAGAGTAAGGAAAAAGAGATAAAAGCAATTTATAGTGATTTGGTAAAATAACACTTGGTTTATTTAAGTGATTGAACCCTTTCGTACATGAGTCTTCCTTGGGTGAAGAGGAATCTTTACATATCTTTTTTACCACGAGTAAAGAGGAATCGTAACAATTCAACAGCTCTCTCAATTGATATTTCAATCAATCAAATAGAATATAATAATTCCTTTCTTGATTACATAATAAACTAGGAGTTCATATCATGCTCAGACACATTAATATAATGAAATTCTCTCAAAAGCTTTCTATATGAATAGAAAAAATTGTTCGAACCAGACTGAGTCTAACGGGTCTGACTTGAGTTAATTAGATTTCAAATGGGGCCTGGCCTTTAAAAAAACCAACCCAAAACCCAAAATTTTCAAATAAAATAATGTAGTTTTACGTAAAATATCATTATTTTCAATTTTAAAACTATTCTTCCTACAATTCATATACAATTTATTTATATTCAAAACAATTAAAAATATATACTTGTTAAAGGCACTAAATAGTAACATTGATATTGGTCAAGCAATATATGTTATTACTTGACCAATGTATGAAATTAGTTGACTAGTGTTCCTTTATAAACTCACAATTATTGGTCTAATATGTCATACTAGTATACTAACATATGTACAAAATACACAAACCACATTAAAACCCTAATGTCCTAACTACAACATTGGTCGACCAAACCTTTTGAACAAGTTCTTCCAAAATTTTTAATTTCTTTTGAAGATTAAAATATACTCCTTTGATAAAATCTTAATCCATATTTTCATATGTTAAGAGGGTTTTCTTTAAAATCATCTTGATTATAAAAATATTTATGAATTATGTGCATAATGAAATAATTATGCAATATTCGAGCCCTTGTACTATTGAAGTGATAGGGATGAAGTTACAATGATTTGTTATACATAAATAGTAGGGTTGTAATGGGTCATGTCAAATCTAATGTTGTCCAGGGTTAGACCGAAACACCTTACAGGAAGTTCAAACTCGAGCTCAGCATAAGGTCCAATCAAACTGAAATCATATGGTTTGAGCCCAATACCAGATCAGGCATAAATAATTCCACTAAGTTTGAGCCTAATCAGGCTTTATCGAGACCAAGGCCTAATCAGGTTGAGTTAGGCCCAATAAACTTAATAGTTCTTAGATGAGGAGGAAGAAATTGTAAAGCAAAACTCAAATTTCAAAAATACCTTCCTATCTCTATAATCATATGCATTTTCATGATCGACAATGAACAAAATGAATTACTCTACTAAGATTAGCGACTAGAAAACTAGGCGGCATACAATACATGACACATGAACATGGACAACAAGGCAGCTAATAGGCAAATTATATATGAATTAATTAATAAATGATGTTGTTACATAAACATTGGTTGTATCAACTAGTGTTCCTTTATAAACTTACAATCACTGGTTGACTAAAATGTCACATTGGTCTACTAATACAGAAATAAAAAAATCACTTTAAAACTCTTAGATACGTTATCCTAATTGATCGACCAATCCTCTTAAACAAGTTCTTTAAAAAATTTAAGTTCTTTCGAAGACAAAACATACTCATTTGATAAAAACTTGATCCCAAATTATTTTAAAAATTCAAATGAATTTTCAAGCATTAAGAGAGTTTTCTTTAAAATCAAACCAACATTCTCTTAATTATGAAAACATTCATATGTTATGCACATACTGAAATAATTATGCAATATTTAAGTCCCTAAACAATTGACATGATGAAGATAAAGTTATAATAAAAGAATAAATGATTTGATTATAATGGATAACTATCCGGACTTAGACTAAAGTCTCTAACAGGGGTTCCAAATTCAAGCTTGACTTAAGGTCTAATTGAACCTAAATTATACAACCTGAGTTTAATACCCTATCAAGCCTAAATAATTCAACCTGAGTTTGAGCCTAATCAAGCTTTGTCGGGACCAAAGCCTAATTGGGTCAAATGCGTAAACTCAAAATTCAAAAACTCATATTTTTAACCAACAATCAAATGTAGCACTTAATTGACAATTAGATGCAATAATTTTTCAAAAAGAAAAAGATAATTAGATGCAATACATAAAATTCCTGTAAAATACCTTCCTATCTCCACAATTAGATGCAATTTCATGATCGAAAACTAGTAAATTGAATTGCTTTACCAAAATCGGTGAAGGGAAAACTAGGTAGCACATAGCACACGACGCGCAAATAGGGACCATTAAGGTAACTAATAATAAATTATGTTTTTTGTTACATTAAAATCAATGTTATTTTATATAGGAAATATATTCATGCTTCGGGTTAAGTCAAGTCGTAAAACCTTATCCCAACTAGAAGTCTAAACTAAAAAAAGTTCGAGCCTAATTGAAGTCGAGTCAACTTAAGCCGAACTTGTTGACTTCAAGTTTGGATCAAACTTAGGTCCTTTTGTCATCCTTAATAAAGAGGATCAAAAAAAAAATTTTTTTGGTTCACTTGACTTTACTTGTGTTGAAGATATCTTAAACTGTATAACTGCCCCATTATGTTCATTTTCTTCATCCTTTTATTGCTCAATTAATCTAATTAGCTCCGTTACTCACTTTACCCTTTAATAAATTTTATTTCAACTTGATCCTTCATATATTATTTAATTTTATTATAGTAGAACTACTAATATTGCAAAAAATAAATTAATTAATGGAAATATATTTTATTATCATCATAACTAAAAATTAGAATCTTACTTAAACTAACAATAGTAGAAACTCAAAAAAGAGTTTTTTTATTAAATTTCAATCATAATTATTGTTAATATAAATTGTTATTAAAATAAATTCAAATTAGTCACTCTATCACATTTATAATAGTCCGTTACATGACAATTTTTTAAAATTTCAAATAATAAAAATGTTTTTAGAATGAACGTGAAGGACAAAACGGTACTCATCTTTTATCATACAGACAAGTCTTTCATAAATTTAGGAAACATTATGTTTTCGGCAGAATTAAGAACATAATGTCTAATCTGAAATGGTACGTGGGGAAGAAGGAACATGTAGGAATACGTGATGAGAATTTACCCATCATCACTCACATGGCAACACCAATTATTAGGTGGATTAACATTTCTCAAGAGTTTGCCTTGGAAGGAAGTGTTGAGTAATGGTGCGAGTCATCACATTGTCTCTTCGATGCAGAGAGCGAGAGAGTCTAATCATCATCAGCATCGCATCGCATCGCATCTCCAAAAACGATGGCACTGGGCGTACGTGGTCCACTGGTCCCAGCTTCCTCCGCCACGCTCACGGCCTACAATATATTTTCCTGTCCTCTAGCTCTCGGATCAATGCCTCTCTAGCATGAAGTATGAATCAACTCTACTTGCAACAGCATTTTACGTTTTTGGTATTGAGTTTGCTGTCGGATCCGACCAACTTTTGATAATACATGTATACTTTTGTAGAACCAACCCGACCCTTCTCTCCCAGTGAACTTGCTGCTTCACTTTATGGTAGTCTGTGGGGATTACATAATTTCTGACCAAATGAATATGATGTAGGCCATGTTACATATATGATGTTTTGATTCGTTTCTCTGTTTCATCAAGAACGCAACCTTACAATGTATTAGCGTTGAAGAGTTGGATCAGGAAAATGTATATTATTACAACTTTAACCTTACAATTATTAATTATTTAATAATTTAAAATTACAAAGTTAAAAGTATATATAATAGTGTGTTGTATGGAGGCAAAATGGCTGGGGTTCATATTGACTTCGAGTCAAGGGGTATGACTTGGAAAAAGTTCATTTCAGAATCATTAAGCTCATATTACCTTTTATATTTGGTTATATTAATTAAACCATCCACTCCCTAAAAGCACGATAGCCCACATTAACACATTACGTATTAAGGAAGGGATTAGGGATCTGCATCAACTTCAATGTCATCATTTACAGTACGCAAAGGTTTCTCTTTTCTCTTTTCTATTGTCACATTAAGAACAAACATGTGTAACCTGCTAGATCACTAAGACCAGTTGATAGGTTCCAAGGTCCAAGAACTGCAGGGTATTTGGGCTTTTTGATCCATTCACAAGATACCTTGAGAAAATTCGACCTGTTCGTTTAGGATCTGCAATTTTTAATTTTAATTTTAAATAAAATAAATATATTTAATTATTAATATTAATATAATTATATTTTACTAATAATAATTAAATATCAAATAAATTTAAAGAAAAATTAATTTTGTGAAATGAATAAATAATTTAATTTTAATATAATTTGCATTATATTTATTAATAATTATTAGAAAAAGATCTGCTACATTTTGTTCAAATAAATAATTCTATAAATAAAATTATTTATAAACTATTATTTATCTTTAATATATATCTTAATTATTAAAACTAATTAATTTTAAGATATTTTAAACTTAAAAGTATAATTATTAATTTCAACAAATTAAAGTAAATATAAAATTATAACAAAATATATAATTATATGTATTTAATTAATAATGCATCAAAATATGATAAAAACGAAAAACAAAGAAAAAAAACAAAATTTTCATGAGTTTTTAAAACTGAAAAAACCGAAAATTCAAAATCAAAAATAAAAAACTTAAACAAATAATTTTTTTATTAAACTTAAAAACAGAAAACTTAAAATCAAATTACGGTTCCAAGCCCTATGGCAATGGTATATATGTATATATAGTTTTGTATTCAGTTTAGACAGCTTCCTCCAAATAAGCATTTACATGAAACCATGCTGCTTGCATATGCTCTACAAACCAAACTATATAAAACATTGTGCCTGCTTGTTCCTTCGTTACTTAGGTTTCCAACTCGAAATTTTAGTATACCACCTGACCATTTTAGCCGTTTGACCATACCATGTAGCTTAAGATAAAGACCAATAAGTAAATTTATAAGGCTTAACAAGGCACAGAAACCTAAGGTTTCTCGCAAATGGGATTGACCATTCCAAGCTTGTAAATGGTAAGGGACCATGGCCAACTATAACTTCAAGATTATCATCATCTCCTGGAACCTGTTTCCTTTACAATTCAAGGGGGCAGAGCACAAAGTTCTAACAGATACAAACACACGCAGACGCCAAATGATAAAAATAAGTTGCACCAAAACGATAATCTATTAGTTTCTTATCTAAATCATGGTATTGAAAAAGAACACACATTACAGCCTCTTCTTCCTCCAAAATGGGCAAGACAAACAACCAGATGACTACCATCCATGAGCAGTGCACCCTTCCAGATGGAAGGATCATTCTTTTCTTGTGGAGTCACAAACAAGGATGGACAGTGGCTGCTTTACTCCAGAAGCACTGCCAATACCACAGAAAGTTCATTCATATCTCATGTAGAGATGAATGTGTTACTATTAAAATATAATAAAAAAGGGATAATGAGTGTTTAGCGATTTTTTTTTTGTGTGAAACAAAAGAGAAAGAAAAGACTATGATAGAAATAAATAACAGAGAAAAAAAAGATTAAATTTGTTTTGAATGGTAAAGATGAAACAAACATCAAACGATAAAAGGTACGAATAAGTTCCTAATATTTTCAATTTTCAATCAATTAATCCTTAACATAATGACATTAACATATTGAACTTTATCATTATTAGATGCTCACAAATTTAACCTTTACAACAATAACAACAATTCGGTAAAAATTCTGCTAAAACATAGGGTCTGGGAGAAATTAACCTTTAATATATTGGAATTTAGTAAAGGATCACCAGAACATATTAAAACTTAATAATGCACCCAAAGATTCTTGCTGTAGTATAAACAAGCTGTTATAAAGTGGTTATTAAGTTTCATCCAAATAAGTTAGAGGCGATACCGAAGATCTTTCCACGTGCAGAAAGTATAGGAGAGTTATACTGCTCAAAATTGTCTCCTTGGCCTAGATTCCGCAACAGAGACTCGAATTTCTCTCCCATCCAATTCCTGAATCAGAAGCATTTCCCCCCCATAAAAAACAATAAATTACAGTTATTTAGGCTTCAAAAAACAAAATATAGGAATGGCAAAACAACAAAAGTATTAATGTTGGGTGCTTAATAAAGATTCCTGTAAGCAAAGTCGTCAACGTTATGAAGAACTAACAACGACAAATTAAAAGCACCAAGACGCTTACAGTAACCACTTTAATACTATACAAGCTAGACCTGATAAGAACGGACTTAAGAGATTCTCATATCATTGAGAAAACAGTATGATAAACTTACAGCACCATTCAAGGTCTCAATGGCATTGTTAACCTCTTCAGCAGAACTATAAGTGACAAATCCAAAGCCTCTTGATCGACCGCTGTCCCTATCATAAACTACTTTAGCTTCAACAACCTTTCCTTGCTCGCTGAACAAGTTCTCAAGTGCCAAGTTATCAACACCCCACGAAAGATTGCCAACATAAACACGATTTCCAGCATTGAAACTGCCACCAGTCCTAGGGCCTCTATTAAAGGAGCTCTCCCTTTGAGGGGGTGGACCAGAATTGACCCTGAGAGCCCGTCCCTCTAATTCCTGCCAACAATAAAAGTTTCATATTAGATGAAATAACTAATTAATTCAGCCACAAAAATGGCTTTCACCCAACAAAGCTTATATGACTAGGACTAATAGGGAGATATTTTACCAAGCTTTTCAAGTTTATCTAGCATGGTTACCAGATAGTTGGCTAGGTATCCTTTAACAAGGTAATGCATAACGAAGGCATTGAGTCGAAATCATAATGAAGAGGCAGCAAACTTAAAATTCCCTTTCGTCAATTGCGCTCCAAGAGATAGAAGTGAAAAAGGCAACTTACGTAGCCATTGAACTGTTGAGCAGCTGCTTCGACTTCTTCAGGAGTCGACATTGTCACAAATCCAAATCCTCTGCTTCTTCCAGTTATCTTGTCATAGATTACCTTCCAAAACGAAACGAGTTCAACAAAAAAGGGAATCCTGACCGACCATTCACAGGAACAATCAGACATTCAGACCAAATATGCTTGTACAGAAAATAACCCAATTACAGATATGTTTCACAAATTAAGCAAACAGAAAATAGAACATTCAACAATTAACTACTCGTTTCCGCTATCCTAGCCAACAATTTTGAACGGATTCAAAGAAATCATTTACCTCAACCATCTCAACAGTTCCAGCGTTTGAGAACAAGTCAGCCAGCTGGGAACTGTCAACACTGAAAGGAAGATTGCCCACGAACAACTTTAGGTCTGGCGACAAACTGGGTTCGTCTCCATCGCTCAAGACCTCCTCTTCTTGATCATAAACAGCAACTTTGCGTACAAAACGAGACGAAAAGGACTGTTCTTTTAGAGCTCCCAAGGACTGAAACACAGACGTGGGAACTGAAATAGGTCTGCACTGAAGCTTGAGACAAGAGGAGACAGGAGAAACATAAGACAGCAAAATGGGTTTTTTGGGTAAAGATAATATTTTGGGGTTGACGGATGGGACTACTAGAGAAGAGGCACAGCTTGCAGACATGGTTAGGTTTCTATCGAAGAACTCTGAGAGATGAGCGCTGGGTGTAGGCAGTAGGCAGATAAGGTTTGTACTGAAGACTCGACCTTTTGACAAAGGAAGATATTTAAGGGCGAAGGGTTTGGGTTGGGTTTAAGACACCGATAATATCCATGTAACATGCCGGCAGTGCCCTTAATGTTGGAGGATATTACAAAACATTGTGGATGACCTACTTTGCCTACAAGTTGACGTTGGTTGCTAATTGTTTGATTCAGCCCACTAGGCATAAGATAAGCTAACAGGAAGTTACATCTCTAGCCCTTCATTTTATCAATGATTAATCATGATTGGACTGCATTTACGAAGGGGATTGATAACATGACCGTAGTTTCACATGTGGGCTACTTTCGCAAAGATCTTTCAAATACAGAGAGCAGTGAAGATATTTACTAACAAGTTGGACAACACCATTCTCTTACTAATTTGGGGCTGACTTCCTTTCTTTACCTTCTACGGGAATAGGAGCTGGCTTGCTTCGTTAGTGGCCTGGTGCTTTGTCCTGAATGGCAATTTGGAGCAGATAATTCCAGTCTCCATTGATTGTTCTGCCTTCGTGGGCCTTTGAGACCAATTCTACTTGGAAGCTAGCAAAATTTGTTGATGATGGTGGCACTTGTTTGACTGCTTCTGTCATAAACGAGCTTTCGAGGAACAGCAATAGGACTACTGGCAGAATGCACATTTTGAATATGCTAGCGCTTGCAGCAGAGCTATTACCAGTTTCTTTTAAAGTATACATTGCCATTTCTTGAAAAAGATGCTTACAGTATGGTGCATTGACGAGAAAATGCATCCTAAAACAAATTTGTTGTTGAAGACTACAAAGCTAAGCATTTTGAAAACAGATTAACTAAAGCATCTGTCCTGAGGACTAATGAAAGAAGTTTTGTAAACAATGCAATCAGGTAGCAACAGATGCTTACTTCTTCTTGTTCCCTCCCTCTAGCATTCTGGAAAGTATACCACCTTGCTTTGTATTATGTGCCCAACTCACGGATCTCGTCACAGGCCTATTGACTGGAAAATCAACTTCCTTACTGGCGGTCCTGCCCTTGTTCTTCTTCTTCCCTCATCTTGAAGAATCTATAATTACTGGTGGATTAAGGATATTTGGAGGGAGCACTCACCTCAGAGGGAGCTCTTAACACCTCAAATAAAAACAACTTTAGACATAGTAATTTTCCTTGATTCCTTGTAAATAGGCGCACAAGGAAAAGATTCCTATAGAAAGTCTCATTAAGAAATATTAAAACAATGCTTAAATCAAGTAGATATATCTTGCAAATCTGATGATGATATTCATGCGTCCTCTATTGACTTGTCCAAAGTTGCTTCCTTCTGATTTGTCTCACTTTTCCTCTAATACTTCTTTCCATAATAGGGATTCATAAAATCACTTCTATTTGGAGAATGAGCTTGTCCCCAAGCTCAAATTCAGGATAGGCTTCTGAAGTAACTCTAAGGGTTCCCAAACGGCAATAGAAGGAGGAAGACTTTGCCACTGAATCAATAGTTCCACCGTACCTTTGGTAATATGGGAGCAGAGTACCTGATGTAGACTAGGGATCACCTTGTCATCGAAGATTAGAGGTAAGGAGGGACAGTCCACAGGGTTGGTCCTTTGTAGGGCTTGAACAATGAAACATGGAAGACGTCATGAAGGCAAGTATGAGGTGGAAGTGTAAGTTGATAAGCAACCTCACCAATGCGACGAACAATTTTGAAGGGGCCATAGTACTTCAGGTACAAGTTACCAACTTAGAATGGTGCTTCCAGCCAAGGACTTCAGTCGTTGTGGGTGCAGATGCAACCAGACCAATCGATTTTCTAGGAATTCGACATCTCGATGCCCTTTGCCATAGAAATGTTTCATCTTGTGATGAGCCTGCAGTAACCTGGAGCGAGCTTCTTGTAAAATGGCATCATGCTCCTCCAAAATACTATTTACAGCATCCCCGTGAGAAGAACCAGCTATGTAGTTGAGTAGGCATGGAGGATCTCTTCCATAGACCATTCTAAAGGGTATGGTGCAGAGAGTGGTGTTGAAAGAAGCGCTGTAACAAAATTCTGCCCTTGTAATCCAATACACCGATTTTGAAGGTTTGTCCCCCACAAAGCAACGCAGGCACATCTCAATAGTGCAGTTGACAATTTCATTTGACCGTCCGACTGTGGGTACAGTCAGATAAGCATGGGAGAATGCCAAGATAGTCCCGCCTAATCCAAAGAGTTCTTTCCAAAAGAGGCTAAAGAAGACGGCATCATGGTCAAACATTCACAAAGAACCCATGAATTGCTGCAAGTATTGTTGGTAATAAGGAAAAGGAGGGAAACAAGAAGAACTTCTCATTGAACAGAATGAGGACATCACGAACTGACACGAACTGACCCCTTGTTCAATGCGTGTTAGTAGCTACAGCAATTAGGTTTGGTCTCCACTTCTCGTTGTACGACGTCAAAGATTTTAATTAAAGGTTGGGACAGGGCAAGAAGTTGGCCCTCTTCTTCCTTACACCGTGACAGAGCGTCGACTGCTTGATTCAACTTGCCAGCTCACTATTCATACACGGGCATCAACATGGGCGTGCTGGTGCTCATGTTAAATTGTTAACCTCTAGGATCATCATACATGGTCAAAACAGTTCCGAATCGTCTCAAAATTATCCGCATTCGTTCCAAATAAGTGCATTACAACCTAAAAACACAATATAAACGAATTAAATACAAAAAAAAAATAAAAACATTAAATAAACAAGCGAAATATATTAAATATAAACCTTAAAATATGAACAATTAAGCACTTACTAGTTACTACTCATCGTCTACCCATCGTCTTCTACCCATGATCTTTAGAACTTTCAAAAGCAAAATCTGGGGAACCTTCTTTTGCATGCCCAGGAATCAAATTATTCAGAACGTGTGGATCCTAAAAACTCCTCTCTTCATAACCGCCGGGAAAAGATTTCTGCTTTCCCTGTCTGTCCATGGTTGCATAGATAGTCAATCATTGGGTTGAACGCACTGGGACCCCATTTCCATGTATAGTTTGGCCTCAAGATAATCTGCTTCTCAATGAGTTTATTCAACAATTTTAGTGCTCAATCATACTCCTCAGCCTCGCAAAAATTATATATCAAAACACCATAATGTCCAGCCTCTGTGGAGCAGCATTCAGATCCCCAGTCTTGCACTGACATAATAACAACCTTATGAAGATCGAATTGTCCTTTGGAGCAATGTGCCTTGCACCATATCATTCAATACACTTTTAGACTCGGTTCTCTTTTCCAGCATCACAAAATCCAGGAAACAAAGTCGAATAAGTAACAGCAGCAGGTTTAATGCCAACCGAAATCATCTCCTCCAGCAACTTCATCCCATCAGCAACTCTATCCACTGCAACATACCCTTTAATCATGGTCGTATAACTCATAACTGAAGGGCTTATGTTCTTCCTCTTCATTTCCATAAACAATTTCTCCGCCTCCTCCAACTTTTTAAACCTAATATACCCATTAATCATAACATTATAAGTGACTACATCAGGGGACAACCTTCTACTCTTCATATCTTCATAAAACCTCATTGCTGTTTCCAACCTCTGTGACAAAAAGAAACCCCAAAGCAAAATATTATAAGTATGCCTTGTTGGCTCAATCCTCTCACCTAACATCTTGTTAAAATACCTCTCTGCCATGATATACCTCCCTCTCCTCATGATCAACTTAAACAGAGTATCGTAACTCTTAACACTCCTCTCCACACCCAATTCCTTCATTTTATCAAATATCTTAACAGCCTCTTGAACAATTCCCGCCTTACCATAACCATCAATCAACTCTATAAACATATTCTCATCATATTGAACACCCTTTTTAGCCATGTCTAAGAGGATGCAACGAGCATGATTGAGCTTGGAAGCTCGACCCAAAATGTGAATCATTTTCAGATAAGTCTCGCTGTCGTGATTAAATAAGCCAGACCGCTCGACCCACCTGAAGAATTGGAGCGCGTGCTCCGAGTCTCTCGCCCCGTGCAAAACATTATAAACTAGACTGTGATTGAACTCGGGCACCAAACTCTGGATTGAGTTCTGCAACCGGGTCGTCCAGGCCTGGTTCGCCATCATTTCGCAGATTACATCCTCTAGTTTTTCCGGGTCTTGATGCTTCCCTCTAATTCTCTGATCTTCAACGCCATTCGTCCTCTTAGTTTTGGGCTTGGAATGTGGGTCTGAAGATGGAGCTTCTGGGGTCGATATTTCATCAAAATCCAATACAGGGTCTTCGATCAAAACTGAAAAATGGCGGGGAATGATAAACCAAAAGAGTGAAGATCTGGCGATATTGGCATAAACCCAAGTCCTGAAGCGGCGCTTCGATAGAGCAGCGTAGATCATTTTGAAATTCTTTTTGTTTATCGTTACGGTCTACACGTACAAACAAATGGACAGAGGCTAGCAGCAGAAACTAGGGTTTAAGGATAGAGGCAAAGATGGCTTTGGCATCACTTTTATGTTATCACTAGTTTTGAACCCCATGTTTTGCACGGGTTGTTACAAAGCAAATAATAAATTTTAACTACAAAATTGAAAGGCAAACACAAGTACAAAATTAATATATTGTATGTCATAAAATAAGATTATGATAAAATAGGAATCTGACAAACAATATGAGTCTAAAAATATGAGAGCTATATTTATACAAGTACAAAAGACAGATAGTTTACTATTCAAGTACAAAATACTTGCAGGCTCCAAAATAGATAGATAGTTAACCAAACAAAAAGTAGCTG
>JAOSBL010000005.1:36089730-36111153 GCA_027568915.1 Erythroxylum roraimae | reverse complement strand
CCATAAAAATGAGATCTCTGTAATCCCTGACTTATAGGGATGACTAGAATAAATATACTGTCTTTGTAACAGATTGAATAGAACGATGAATGCAATACAATTTTTTCCTCTTCTATATGCCTTGACATGACATATAAGAAGGGAAAACATTATGGAGAAAGAATGGCATGCATTAGCAAGGAGCTTACATTGTTAAATGATAATGTTTGTTGTCAAGAGAGATGTGTCAAGAAAAGAGAGCACTAGAGATAGCTAGAAAACTGTGAAATGGAGAAGACAAACAGAAGGAAACAAGATTGAAATAGTTGCAAACTATAAAATAATGGTGAAGAGCAATAGAAGAAACAAGTCTGGAGGTTGTTAAAATTGAAAACAATGATATAGAAAAGGGGAGACATGCAATAAGTTAAGATAAAAGGAAGTTTGGGTCTTCTAACCATATATACTCAGGCTTCAGCTCAGGTCGGACCTAGAAGTAAGAGTTTGAGCCCTACCTGAAGTCCATTTTTTTAAAGTCGAGCTCAACATGATACCCAATTAACTTATACTGAGTTCGTTGACTTCAAGTTAAACTTAGATCGGACCCATCCAGCTAGACTTGCCATATTAGGCCTAGCATTTTGTCATACCTAGGTTGAGGACAATGTCGACGCTTTGAAACAACACGTGAAAGAATAAATGACATGGTGGTAATGTACTTCAAGAACTTAGCAGTTTCACTGATTCTACTTTACTCTCATGGTAATGTAATTGATGTGGGTGATATGTATGATCTATTATAGAAGCTCAATTTGCCTCTTAGAGTTAATTTGATGGAGTTCATTTGCTAACGCCCTTGTTGATATCTTTAATTACTTTTTATGGGAATCTAATTGTTGTTTAACTTTTAAGTAATTAATGATCGATGTATTCAAGTATAAATATACTTTTTATCACCTTTGATTGGTTTTTCTTGATTTGCTTGATAAGTGGAAAATTTAAGCTAAAAAGATCCGGTGTGAAGTGTCTTTATGAAAAAAAAAAAGAAATCGGGAAATCCAAATAAGAAATGATCATATACTTTTGCAAAGAAAAATAAGACTAAAAATGATCTTTGGTAAGTAAATAGTAATTATTGAATACTAAAATTGATAATAAGAATGGTAATTTATAATAAAAGTATATTTTGTAATAAGGATTAAGTTTTAATTATATAAAATTAAGAGATTATTTTTTAATTTTACGAAATTATTTAAAATAGCATCTGATATTAACCGGTACCAATATTATATCATAATAAAATCAAATTTTGTATACATATTTTTATTTAAACTACTTTTTATGTAAATTTTACTATAATTTTAAAATAGTGTTCACAAATTCTTTTCTTAATATATAAAGGCAAATTTGAATTGTTGTTATTTAAGTGCTTTCCAAATAAAATTTAAAAAATATAAGATATTTTATTGATAATATATTCTTAAATAATTAATTAAAAATTAAATGAGGAGTGATTATAAATTTTATATTAACATAGCCAAGTCTAACAACACGTAGTATGAATCTCGCTGGACTGTAGAGTCTAAAGAGGTCCAATAGTACACAATTTACCCTTAATTAGTGGAGAAGTTGTGTAATATAGTCAAGTCTAACAGTTTTGAAAAATTTAAAAAAAAATGAATTTATGGACTAAAAGAAAATTGCAATTTTCGTGCTATAGGAACCAAACACGATCATTTGACTTGATTGTAGTATCATTGAGCCCTTAATCTCACATTAATGGAGGAAATGCTCAGGTAGGTAATAACTGTTAAATCACCCTCCACCGAATATCGACAGATATAAGTCCATTTCTGGAGTTGATTAAATGGTACTTCTGGTTGATTCGGCCATTGTGCACAACATCTTCAAGATTAATATCCACATGTCCCAATGTTTCCTGTACCAGAACAAACCTTAGAAACACAAAACAGTAGAGAGAGTAGTAGGAGAACTACAACTAGTAATGGTTTGTTGGTTACTGCCATCAACCTTGCGTCTGAAACCGAAACCTCTACGCTTGCTCATTACTTCAATGTTTATCTTCTCCTTCAATGGAGCCTCTTCTAAGACAAACTGGAATTCCTCATTCCAAATGGGGTCTCGTGTTTTCTTGTTTATCTACAATCCACGACAAAATTAAATGGATTGGCAGTTTAAAAAATGTTTTCTAAATTACAGCTCAAAGCATCATTGGAACATGACGTTTGAGGAAATATAGTTGTTTTCTTTCTTCAAAATCGGGCGCCAACTCAATTACCTTGGTTTGCTTCAGATCTCCTCTGAACATAATCACTGCATAGGGGTTGTTATGATGCTTTCCCTCAACTTTTTCAGCACCCTGAACTGTGACTGCAAGTAAACCACCTTTGTTTAAGGATAAGTCTCGAGATACGTTTCTACTCTCACTTTGCGTGTGGTCACTACAATCTAAAAATCCACTAAACCTTTCACCATCTTCCCTGAAAGGTTTGAACGTTAATTCTATCATAAGCTTTCCTCTTGGTTTTTTGTTCTCTGGGTCATTGGGGTTTTCGTTCTTGGCCAAAACAAGTGTAAATGCTTTAGTCTCACGAGGTGTAAGCGTTTTCAATGGAACTACTTGCATTCCCAACTTGTCATGGGTCCCAAACTGCAACCAACAGAATTACAGAGTTCTCAGACAACTTGGATTCACAGAAAAGTGAACAAATCTGACACTCTTGTTTGCTTTATGTTTGCTGTACTCCAAGCTAAGCCAACAAAAAGGAATCATCTTATGGAGGATAGAACTAAGAAAAAAAAAGAAAGGTATATGTTACCTTTTCCCAATCATAAACCTGTAACCGAAGAACTTGAGAGTCAGGGTCTTTGACAGTGAACTTAAAGTCTTCATTCCACTGTGGATTAAGGCTCTTCATCTTGATAGAAGTTTTCTTTCCTGGAAATCTTTCACCGCTTAGGCTGAGTTTAACATAAGGATCAGAGCTTCCAAAAAGGTCCATCTTTAAGAGATTTAGTGCTCTTACAACTTTCACATGTAGAATGCCTACAGGCTTATTTACAGCTCCTCTGTTTATCGAAAATTGGAACATAAGATTCATCAATCATCATTGATAATCTCTCTGAATGATAGATGACAAAGTTTTCTTGAAATATCTCATGGTGTTTTTACTCTTTTCCATTATCTCTTAACCAAAAAGTTCCACGACTAATTGCAGAAGCAAACAACTTTTCCAAATTTTCACAGCAAGTAGAGTTTTTCTAGTCTGACAGCTAAAGAAAATCATGGTTGAAAAAGTTGCATTACTGAAGAACTTACGCTGAGTCGTCGAGGATTTGTATGCTAAGTGTTTGTGGCCACAGATAGAGGCTAGCAATTTGCTTTCGTATCAGCTCCTGGTAGCAGTAAATTAAGGAATCATTTAACGAAGACTCTGCATTTTCATACATATCTCCAATATGTAAGAAGAAACACTTATATTCATGACCACCCTGACTAGTTTTGGTTTTCAAAGTTCTTGTTTAGCGGCTTAGTTCTTGGAGGTTAAGATGTGAGCATGGCAGGGCCATATTATTGACTTCACTTTTAAGATTTACATCTTCTTTTGCTGTCTTTTAGGATTAAATTCTGAAATCCTTGGCAGTAACACTTCCCAGAATTTTCAATCCGCAATACTCTCCATGAGAATCTGCCCAAAGCAAGTTCTACTCTGCTGGTGTGAGATATTTTACGTTGAACATAGCAAGCAGAGAAGTGGAATGATTTAAAAATTGAGATTGTTAATGATTTAAAATTTGAGATTGTTCTCCATAATGTTGGAAGAATCAAGTTAACTGGCACAAACAGAATCCTTTATGACATGTGTACACAAGGTAACCGCAGATATTGTCCAAGCACCAGCTTTATGGGTCATGATTATGTTCATATTTTAGGCCATCACCTTCCAAAGGTCAACCATCCCAAGATAATTTAAACAATTTCGATTGGCACAGTTTTCCAAAAGCAGCGTAAACAAAGAAAAGTCCAACCTGCAAGTTATGAGCATCCAGTCAAAATTTGGAAACTACCTGAGTACCTGAACAAATTGATACAACCCTGGAATTGCCATAACATCAGCTCCAAGCAGTTTCATTCCGAAGTCGACATGTGGCTACAATCAGATATGTAGCTCTGTCATTTTGTTGACCCATAAGCAAACTGTCTAAATGAGCTGGCAATTCCAGCACTTGGATCATTACCTTCTCTAGCAACGAAACTAAGATGTTGGAAAAACAAGGAAATGTAGGAACTAGAGGTTTTAAGGTTATCCTTAGGACTGCTGACACTTGGACATCCAACAACTGGGAACAAGAACAAACACTTGATCAATATCCTGGCAAAAGCTGAAAGCTTTTGAAGAACATTACATTAGCTGTATAAATCAGAAACAAGAAAACTAAGGTTGTAGGTACTATGTATTTGAAATCTCTTCTGACCTGAACCGTTACGGGCACGGAAAAGAAATTCAACACCAGGGTTATGTTAGGATTTCCAGCCCATCTAACAGCAGTCTCAAAAACTAACTCTTCTTCATTACTTTCATGCACTTTGATGCCTGCAGCCAGTTCCAAGAATAAAAAGCCATAAGAAAACAATAATCTTACATGATAGACAGGTACCTTTGCGTGGATGATGATCACTTGGTAGAATGCAATACAGCCTACAGGAGAGCTACTTTTCTATTGAAAACAAAGCTAGATTTTAATTGTTTCCTTAAAAACTCGCAAGTTTGATAGAATCAAGATCACCAAGCTAAAAGGTATAGTTATAGTTCAAAGGACCTCTGCAACCGCAAATAACATCAACAATATCTGATACTCACCGTGCATGATAGGGGGAAGAGTTCCAAGGGTCAAGCTCTTAAAATCTATAGACTTGATAAGAAACTTGCTGCTATACTCGGCAAAAATAGGAGCTGTCATGCTTCTTATCATACCAGATATAGCCTGTAGGCACATATTTCAAAGATAATGCAGATACTAATTGGGATATGAACACTAATTAAAGATATTTCAATTTACCCTGTCAAGGTAGGGCCACATAAAGCACACATACTTATTCAACCAGTCAATCTGAGAATCATATTGAAAGAATCAGCAATCGTAAAACCTAATGTAAGATTATAATCAAGAGAAGTTATTCAACATGAAAAGCAACAGAACTCACCCTGTCATAGTCAGGATGCTTCACCCACATGGGAATCTCTGGAAAAAAATCAAACAGCCTGCTTGTATCCAACTCCTGAAGTGGCTTGATTACAGGTTCCTACATATATACAAGCTCAATTAGACGAGCTGGGAAAGGAATTCTTACCCACCAAAACAGAACAGATAATTCAAAAACCTAAATATAGCTTGCAGTAAATTCCCTGAACCAAAAGAAGATGGCTTTACGTATAAATGTATAGAACAGTTGCAGAAAGTTGATAGGAAATCTTAAAAAGGGTTGATAGGAAGTGTTACCTTAACCTCCTGAGGCTCAGAGTAAAGGAAAATAAAGAAACCTAATAAAAGGCCAATTGGGATTCCAATCCCGATTCCAATGATTCCTACTAAGCTACTTTGAAACCCCATTTTCTATCAATCC
This sequence comes from Erythroxylum roraimae, assembly GCA_027568915.1. Lineage (NCBI taxonomy): Eukaryota > Viridiplantae > Streptophyta > Magnoliopsida > Malpighiales > Erythroxylaceae > Erythroxylum > Erythroxylum roraimae. Next base: position 36,105,527 of record JAOSBL010000005.1, on the reverse strand, counting down.
AAACACGGGGCAAGAAAATATAAGTGGGTCTGCTCGATCAAATGAAAACGAGAAAGGAAGAACAGCAGTACATTACACCACAACTATTAAAAAAGAAAAAATAAAACAAAAAACGAGCGAACTCATGAATGACAAATGAGAGTTAACAGGAAGTTTTATGCAAGTTGTAACATAAAAGGGACACAAGAATCTACGTACGTGCAAAGAAAAAGAAATCGGAAGCCTAATGAATCAGGCGCGACAAGTAACTGACAAGACAGTGTTAGTTTGCAACTCTCCACGTGTCCAAGACAAATGGAGCTTTTTCGTTACATCTAACGATTTTGCAACTTCTTGTGACAGGTGGGAAGAAGTCAGTGGCTGGGGATGACTTTTGTGGGATCTTATGTGTGTGATCAAATTATGCGGCGGACTAAATTTAATTGACACTTATTAGCCATAAGTTATAATGTATGTCCAGTTTAGGCTAACTATTATTTTAATTCATGATTAAAAAAATTCAACCAATTTGACTAATTTAATCGTAAAAATTTTGATCTGTTCAACTTTTCAGTTCAATTTTTAACTTTTCTGTTAGATTTACTTTTATAACTTTTGTTGTTAAAAACTGATTAATTTATTAATTAATATGTTAATTTTTTAAAATTAATAAATTCTTATAAACTAAAATAAATTAACTAATTTTCATTTACAATCTATTTTTTAATTAAACTTCAAATTTTTTGATAAATAAAGACAATATCTTTTAATCATATTTTAAATTCTTTAATTTTATTTAATCTTTAGCCGATTGTATGATGGTCTAATATTGGTTGAATCATTTAAACCTTAAATTTTATGTCTTATCAGTTTAACATCTTGTCTGATTTTAAAAGATTACTTTTTATGCACTAAATGACCGAGAAAGTCATAACGTATACGAAAGATTTGTTCTATCTAGAAATGGCAGTGGGTTTTCAATCCGATTAATATCTGCACCACTCGACCTGAAAAAATGGACATGAAGGCTAAAAAAATAGATTTTAAATGGATGCTGAAAAATGGATGTGGATATGGATTTGGATATGGGTTTAATGATAATCCGAACCGATAGATACCTATTAACTCTATTTTTCTTTTTTTAATATTTATGGTTAAATATAATAAAATATTAATATTTTCTAGGAGAAACAACTTTAAAATCTCCACTTTACTTCTCAGTCCTTACCTTTTTCATCATATTTTATTTTCTTATAGGATGATAATAATGCAAATGATATAGAGATGGAGTTTCGAATGTTGTGGAGTTCACGCAAAGACAATTTGAAACTTTGGATATTTCTATCTTTGTTCCAGTTCTTGATTGTGAAAAATATACGTTGTCTTTGGACTAGACATTGTGAATTTTATTATTTCAATTTTATGATTTTTTAAGACATACAAATCAAATTCTTGACTTATTATTATTAAAGTAATTTTGATTTGGAGTGTTCACAAAAATTTGCTCTTTATATCTTCTATTTAGAGGTTATATTTTTATGTGCTATGCCACCCGATGAATATCTAAAAACTCGAACAATCCAATGGATTTAGATATGGGTAGTAAATCATAAAAACTGATAGATTTTAAATTAATAATGGATTGGGTCATAAAAAATGGATATGGATATGAGTAGAGTAATACCCGAACCGAACCCTATCCATTGTCATCCCTAGTTCTATCAATTGAATCACCTCTTTAGATGCTTTGGTGACTTGTGGATTGATACTCTTCAATTGCCAGTAATTTTACGTACAATGTTATTATAATGTCATGTACAATATTTTTTTAACATAATTTGTAAAATTGCTTATCACCACATGCACACATCCGAATAAGATACAGTGAACTATAGACACCTTACTCTCATTTTACGGAGCCCCAAAAATCTCGATCTAATATACTTTTAACACAAGCAAGAAAGAGTCCCCTGACTCAACTCCTGCGTTACTTTAATTAACATTAATTTTGTAATTCTAGCGCTTATTATTTTGGCTAAGACACATTAATTAACATGTGGTGAGTTTAGATAAAAGTTCAATGAATGTGGTTGAAAATAAGAAATGTATTTGTAATATTGAGAGAGAGATGCTTTGGTTTTGAGGCTCATATTATTAGATTATAAGCCGTACAGTTTGTGGTGAATTATTTTAGAAAGTCATTACACATGTGAAGCTGAAAGGAAGTGTAGGTTGATGCATTGAATCATCATTATTTTTGTTATTGTAATGTTTTCTCAATATGATTCCCCACGTTATAATGTGCTTGTTTTCATTTTTATATCTCAAATTTTGACTTCTAATTAAGAAAAAAGGAATCTTTTTTTGTCAACATTTTAAATTCTCTTATTATAAAAATAAAATATATAGATCTCTCTTGTAGTTTAAGATTTTTTCAATTTTTATAAATATTGAAAAAACTTATTTTTTTAGAATTCGTTTAAAGACTAATGATGAGAGTGAGTCTTTGAATAATTAGTAAAGTTTCTTCGGTTAAAAATTCAAGCCACGAGAATAGCTTATTTGTAAAGATACCCCCTCTCCAGATTCTTGCAAAACAGAGAGCCTTATACACTGGGTATATTAATTTTTTTTTAAAGACTAACGATGAAATACACACGGTATGAATATCAAACATGTAATAATCAAATACTTACAAGATAAGTCAATTCATCTCTTAAACCTGATTCGAATGTATTGAAATTGAATCAAATTAATAATTTAAAATAGTTATAATAAATTATTAATTTGAATTGAATCTAATTAATTCGATTCGAATTTAAGAGTTGAGTTAGATCGTCATTTAAGCAATATTTGATTGATACAATTGTGATGTTTATATTATGTATATTTCATTATTTTTTAAAATCAAAGTCTGAAAGATGGACTTTTTCTATAAAATTAAAATTTATAAAAAGAATAACAATTTTTTTAAGGTGTTTGTCTTTTACCCTTATTATAATCTCAATAAAGAAAACTTTTATATATTAGGATAAAAATATAATCTTATTATTAAAAGTGATGTAACTCAATAAATTTTGACCAAGTATTTCCACCTTAGTTAAGTTGATCACATTAATACATTTGAATCGTGCCATAATCTCATAACAAGGACGAGATCCTTTGTCTAATATTATGGTGTCTTATTCTGTCTCATAAATCTCAGTCATTTATTTATATGGGCCCCGCGTTCATTTATGCGGGACCCACGCAGGACTCACATAAATAAATGACTGAAATTTATGGGACAGAATAAGACACCATAATATTAAATAGAGGATCCAAACTCCTCGTAAACACGGTAATAAAGCAGGATAATGTGGACCATGGCGTCTATTGAGAGATTCCCCCAACTTGAGGTTGCATGGGATTTAGATGTTAGCTTTTGTTTGTGTTTATTATACTACTTTGCTCTGTACTTTTTACTTCAAAAAGTACCAAAAATGATCGTAGCAAGGCCCACTTTAGCTCCAATGTTATCATAATCAGATCTAAAGGTTAAACCATTAATGGTAACATTTTATAACTCGTGGTCCTAAAGGGAAGCAAAAAGTATAGGCCTGCCCTTTATCTCATGCTAATATATATAATTACATTGCATAGAACATTTTAGGAAATATTGCGACAAAGACACAAACAAGAGAAGATAAAAGAATCTATTTTGTTTCATATTGTTTATGATGCTAGGAGATGTGATTGCATAAGGTAATTAAATAAAAATTAGACATACTAGGAGATTGGATTTTCTTTGATACATGATTAACGGGACATGTGCTAAGCAATATTTTAAGAATTGGATCGGAAGTTAAACCTGTAAGACGAGATGTTTAAGGTTTAAAAGATTGAACCGGTATTAGATTGTCATAATGTCAGCTAAAGATTGAATAAAATTAAAGAATTTGAAATATGATTGAAAGAGATTGTTCTTTTTATTGAATAATTTAAAGTTCAATTAAAAAAGTGATTATTAAATAAAAATTAATTAATTAATTTTAGTTTATAGTTACTTATTAATTTATAAAAATCAATCAATTAATTAATAAACTGATCGGTTTTTAACAACAAATGTTATCAAAGTAATTTTTTTTTTTCACAAACTTCGGAGAATTCCAATATATTTATCTATCAAATATATAAAAATTTCAAGAACAGATTGGCAAATACCGAAAATGGGGACGGGTCTCCTGTGTTATTTAACCTGTCCTAACCTGTTTTATAGATTTTCATCGACAACTGATGCCGACAATGCGCAATGCTCTGACATTTTGGGTTGTTACTTAGCCTAGTTCACGTCGTAGTCTCACTGTGAGCGGCCACTGTTCCAAGAGGCGCTTCCGTGACTGTTGCCTGGACCAACCAACCTCTTCGGTTAGTTTAATTAACCACTGTATGTTTATTTTCTTATTTTACTTTTATAACTTCGTATTTCAAAGGATAAGCCTTTAAATAATCTACTGTTCATTATAACTTTCCTCAAATAGAAGTTAACATGTAATCGCAAATTGGCTACAAAGATTAACTAATTGTTGTCCAAAAGTGAATTTTCAAGTTGTATTTTTAAAATCTCTTATTAGCTGCTACTTTTTTCTTGCATACATATAATAAATAATAATTTAATATATAACCTAAAAAGAATCAATTTTTGTATAATTTATTGTTTCTAATATTCGTAGATTTGCAACTTGTACAATTTATTTGTTTGAAGAGGACAATTAAATGACAATTGCATGACAACATATTATAATTATTTATTTTATTTAAATAAAAGAGTCTATATTTGTTGCTAATTGAATTTTTTAGTCGAGTGGATCTCTATTTATTTCACCGTCTATATAGTTTTTAAATTAATCATTGTCTACAATTTCATATTTGGACCTAGTTTATGAAAACAACTTGTCTATTAATTAGGAGTAAAGTTGCGTAATATAAGACATCTCCAAATTTTACGTTTTAGCGAAACTTTTATTGAATTATTGTTGTTGAAGTTCACATCGCATGTTCTCATTACTTCGTTCTATGAGTGTCTATCAATTTAATTTATATGAGTCCTATTTATTAGTTAGATAGATGCTCATAGAATATAATATGAATAGAATAATGAGAATAAATAATCTATTTCCGTTGTTGTTGTTGTCACCATCATTATTGTCGTCGTCTTCGTCTTCGTCTTCGTCTTCGTCTTCTTCGTTGTTGTACAAATAACTTAAACTTGTCAACTATCTTACCTTTAGCAATGGCATAACCATGCATTTATTTTCTTGATGTTCTTTTTTTCTAAAATTGGCTTCACTCCTCTCACTTTCTCTCTCTCTTTCAACTTTATTTTTGTGTATTATGAATCAACTTTCTAGGTTTAAATGATGATCTTAAGAAAGATTTAGAAACCTGTCTATACCTATTATTTTTAGAAATTGTTGCTTCAAAATAGGAAGCCAGAAAAAAATGAAAAAGAACAAATAAGCAATGTGTTAAAATTCCGTAAAGAAGAGATTTCAAGTTTAAAATGTTTAACTGACATAAAATTGATTAAAAATTAAATTAAATAAAATTTAAAAAAATTATTTTAACTTAGTGAAGAATTTAAATTTAAATTATTAATTAATTTTTTTAGTTAATAAAAATTTATTAATTTACTAAATTGATCGATTAAATAATAAAGTAAATAAATTAAACGGTTTTAACAACAAGAGTTATTAAAGTAAACCGAACTAAACATTAGACAATTTAAAATTGTTATGGTTGAACCGACCAAATCGGTTAACTTTTTTAATTATTACAAATAAATAGTGTAATGGAAAAATGTCTATTAATGTTATTTTATTAAATAACGATAAAAGTCAACTAACAAAATAATAATGTAAAATAGTTGACGACTATTTGGACTCTGCCCAAATTCTCAACAAAAAAATATTGTATGGGTTTAGGTGATCATATTTAAAAATATTTTTAATAATTAAAAGGTAAAATAAATTAAGTCAAGAAGTCAACATTCATTTTCAGAAATCTTTTTTCTTTTTCCTCCAATTTGTTGTGATGATTTTGAAAAGATTTGGTAACTTCTTCTGTCATACTACAACCCCAACCTCGGAATTCTTCTATTTAGGGGCATGGAATTGGAGTAAATTACCTGCAAGACCTAACTTTTTCAATTGTTTTGCCTATTTAGCTCCTCACTGCTCTCAGGTATGGCAGATTGGTCCCACCAATAATTTTACCCTTTTTTTTTTTAATAATAACCCACTTTAAAAAAACTTCTTAACTTCTAATTTTATAAAAAAAACATAACTTTCGCTCGGAGAGGTTTCATCCAGGATCTTAGCTGGTGCTTCTCTGTATCTACGAAACTTTGGGAAGTGTTTTTTCGATCTCACGCTCACTTAAAATATGAGATATCATCGGATCGAACTAAAAGTAGATTCTATAGCAGTGGTAATTAAACATTTGAATCGTATATTTTGTTGAATGAAATGAAGAAATACCCTATTATCAAAAATAGTGACAAAGGAATGGCTTACCATTATTACTCCCAAGTCTTGGCCTTTTTAAACACATAAAAAGAAGCAGAAAAGGCAATGTGTAGTCATAAATGTAAAAGGCTAGAAAAGCGTCAACTGTCTTTTCATTTTATTTAAAGAGTTTTCCCTTTTAATCACTACGTTTTGATCTTCCATCTTTGAACAATTGCTTTCATTTAGGAGATTTCATTCAGCACAGAGGTAAATAATCTCACTATTTAATTAAATAATTAATATTAAGGTAAAATTGATTAAAAAAAACTTACTCCAAGTCCAAGGAAGGAGGAAGACAATAGAAAATCCATCTGTTATATTTTATTTAACTGCGTAGTACGCCTCTTCATGAGATCTACTTCTGAGGCCACTTGATAGGTAGAGATAGAGAGAGAGAGAGAGAGAGAGATGAAAAAAACATAAGAGGGAAGAAAGTGAGAGTGAAGGTTGATGAATTTTAGACCTTAATCAAAGTTTCTCAAACGCTAATTCGACAATACTGAGCTTGGCTGGTATGGGTTTTTCTTTTTCTTTCTTTTTTTTCCATGCAATTTGACTTTGGTGTCCGTACAAATGAAGATAGTTTGTTTTCCCAAAGCCGTTTCTGCTTTCCTTCTGTTTAATCAGATCTACTTTTGTGGTTTTTGCTTAGGCGGGGTTTCTGGGTCGTTTCTTTGCTGTGAAGATGTAATCTTTTTGCTAATGGGTTTTGTTTCGCTGATAATTAGTTTGTGTTCTGCTAAAAGACTTCTCTTTTTTCTTGTTTTTGTTTCTCTTCTTTGATCATAATCAATCCCGAGCTTTGAGGTTTCTAAATGGGTTTTGAGCTCTTTCTCTTTTCTTTTTCTTTTTTCTTTTTGGTTCTTTCACACTTGGTTGGCTACTAGGAGTTTTGTTCTGTTGAGCTTTTGTTCTTTTGATTTTAGTGTTTGACGACTTATAATTTTAGTTTGCTAGGAGTTAGTGTTCAAGTTGAGAGAAAAGTAATTTGTAACTATGTGGAGAAAATCATCTTATCTGCTCTCTATTTCCTGTACCCTTTAGTGATTGAACTTGTTGGTCACACTACTGTTACGATTGAGGTTTGGCCTTGTACCGTGGTTGGTTAACTTTTTTACGGAGTTGTACACAGTTTGAATGCCGTTAGTTTGTTCTGGATGCTATCAATTGATGCTATTGCTACAAATTGCCTGTAATCTCGATCTTTTATGTTGTGACATTAACTTTTGCTTCTGAATACTTTATTTAAGTACCTATCTTGGAAGTTCAGTGGCTACTGTTTAACAAATATGTAGTTACTTACACGTCCACCTCTTTGCATAAATACAGGCATCTGTGTGACTGTTTCTGGATAAGTATTTGGAGCCTCTGTAGAAGTTCAGTAATTTTTAACTCTAATCAGTCGTGGATACCAGAGGAATGTCTGAGGGCTTCAAATGCCCTAAGTTGCTGCTCTTATCAGGTACTGAACCAGGTATCTAAGGTGTTGTAGCTACTCTACAGGAGCAAGTGAGGTGAGCTGGGATCAAGTTGTAGATTGGTCTTTGATGATCACACTCAGCTATGCATGTAACTGGCAGTCATATGCAACCAGTTTTGCTTCAAGGAGATTGCTTGTGGTTTGATGTGCATTATATGGGGCTGGAAGTGGCTTGCATGTCTTAGGAGAAGCAGATTTAAGCAGCAACAGAATTCAATCGCTCTTATAACTCTAGGAGGTTGATCTTTGCTTGAAAATTCTGTTTAATTAGTGCATTGTGCTGGTTGTTCATTTTGGTTGCTGATTGAGACATGGAAACTGAGTTTGTAAGTACTAACAATCCGCCGGGTGTTCTTCATGGAATGCTTCCTGCTATTGTACCGGCGCTTCTGATTGCACTTGGATACGTTGACCCTGGAAAGTGGGCAGCAACAGTTGAAGGAGGTGCTCGTTTTGGATTTGATCTGGTATTCCCTATGGTCTTTTTCAATGTTGCTGCAATGCTGTGCCAATACCTATCAGCTCGGATTGGTGTGGTTACTGGAAGAGATCTTGCCCAGGTAATATTTAATCAGCTTTGTGCTCATCTGAGTTAATTTATATTTTTTATTTGGTATTGCATTGTTTTATTTTCCCTACACATTTATATTATCTTGAGTTCTATTGCCCTTATGTTTTCCTAGATTACTGAAATTGAAATGTATCAAGAAGCGGCCTAACTGTACATAGAATTGTTTGTCGATGCCACTTAATTCCCCCCCTCTTATTTAGCATGGGAAGGAAAGAATGTAGTTGTTCATCTATGGATCTTGTGTTTTTCAATTAAATGACCATGCGTTTGTTGTTTGTCCTGGTTATACATTTTCATTTCAAAGAATCTGTAATCGCTTCAAGAACTTCCATTTTAACTTTCTGTTATGCAAAGAACTTGTTTACTACTCTTGGACATTATCTAACTGGGTTTTGATTTACCAAACTTGTTTCTTCTTTATTGATGCTGCAGATTTGCAGCACTGAGTACAACAAGTTCACATGCATGTGTCTGGGAGTCCAAACATCACTTTCTGTGGTCATGTTGGACCTTACAATGGTAGTAGTCTCATACTTGGTCACCTGCAGTTACTTTTAGTTAGTAGAACTGGTCAATTTGCAAATTGATCAGAGTGCGTTGCCGGACCTATTTAACACTTGCTCCTCACTTGTAAATTTCCTGATTGTATTAGATCCTTGGCATTGCACATGGACTTAATCTTCTCCTTGGGATGGACTTGTCCACTTGTGTTTTTTTTACTGCACTGGATGCGGTTTTCTCACCACTTTTTTTCACCTTCCTGGTAAGTTAGACCAATGGGACTTCTTTTTGTTCTTTCTTTCTAGAAAATTCACCTATAATTTTTAAATACTTGCTTTTCAGGAGAGATGCAAGGCAAATTTTCTCTTGACACGTTTTGTGGTTCCTATATTAGCCCTTTATATCTTTGGAGTGTTCAGCAGTAAGCAAGAAACCCCACTCTCCATGAATGGGGTGCTCACAAAGTTAAACAAGGAAAGTCTGTTTGCCTTGATGAGTCTTCTTGGAGCAAATATCATGCCTCATAATTTTTATCTTCATTCTTCTGTGGTTCTGGTATGTGTCTTTTCCTCCAATCTTTTCCTTCAACATGGTAGCCACCATTTTCTATTGTTGCGGTGATTTTCTTGTGTCTGTATGCTTCTGTGTACGCAGGCTTATGCATGCGTGTAGTTCTTTAGTTAAAGGTTGCTCTGCATAGGGTGGCAGATGTGGCATGGTTAGAAGGAATTACTATTGTCTTTGACTTCTTGAAATTTTTGCCATGGTTTTAAACTTTTGTTCTTTGTTGTTGCTGATTTTTGCACCCATTTAGTAGTTTTTGGATGCTATTTGAGTTTCTTGTTCTTTCAAATAACTGACACCGTCATTTTTGGTCTGAATATATCTGAAATTTGATATTTCAATGTTTTACAGCAACATCAGGGACCACATGATGTCTCTAAGAATGCCTTGTGTCATAAGCATTTCTGGGCCATATTTTGCACATTCTTTGGCATTGCTGTGGTGAATTATGTGCTTTTGAATTCAGCTGCAAATGTGTTCTATAGTAGTGGCCTGGTTTTGCTTACATTTCCTGATGCATTGTCACTACTGGAACAGGTAATTCCTGATTGTATGACCATTTTTAACATGCAATGCAACATTATGTATAACCTTTAATGTACTCTTTGATTTGTTTTTCTTTCCAAATAATTGATGCAGGTTTTCAGGAGTCCAGTAGCACACTTTGCTTTTGTACTAATTTTGTATCTCACAAATCAAATAACTGCATTAACCTGGAATCTTGGCGGACAAGTAATCTTACATGATTTTCTCAGTCTGGATATTCCTAATTGGCTTCAACGTGCTACTGTTAGAATTATTGCCCTTGTCCCAGCCCTTTATTGTGTATGGACATCAGGAGTTGAAGGAGTATATCAACTGCTTATGTTTTCCCAAGTTATAATAGCTCTGCTACTTCCATCTTCTGTAATCCCACTTTTCCGAGTCGCCTCATCCAGACAAGTCATGGGTGTCTACAAAATTTCTCAACTTCTGGAATTCATTGCGGTGATTACATTCATGGGCTTGCTAGGTCTGCAGATTATATTTGTTATAGACATAATATTTGGGGATAGTGATTGGGTAGGGAATTTGAGGTGGAACATGGGCATTACTTCATCTGTGCCTTACATTACTCTGCTCTTGACTGCCTCTTCATCATTTTGTCTAATGCTTTGGTTAGCAGCTACTCCGTTGAAATCCGCAACTCAGCTAGATGCTCAGGTTTGGAGCTGGAATGTACAAGATCCCATACATGAGCTATCTCTAGGGAGGGAGGAAATAATTTCGGGTGAAACTAGGTACGATGGAGAACACGCTTACAAGCAGGAACAGGTTTTGACATCAGACAAATCCATCGATGGTTACCCGGATATATTTATCACAAAAGCTGGTCCTAATTTACCTGTAACGGCTGTGGAGTCTCATAATAATCTTCATCTGACAACTATTGAGGAGAATCATTCCCATGGTACTTTTTCCAGTGACCAGGTATGCTACCAACAGGATCATTCACCCGGTGAAGAGTCTTTGTCTATGGCAGTTGCAGTTAATGATGTTTCTGATGGTGGTTCGGTAGATTCCAAGACATTTAAGATTGAATCAATCGACAGAGTTGAAAAGACTGTGGTTGTGGAAGGAGATTTACAGGTTGAAAAGAAGGATGATGAGGCAGATGCTTGGGAGCCTGAAGAATTGCCAAAAGGAGTTCCTGGAAGCACCTCACCATTGACTTCTGATGGTCCAGCATCATTGAGGAGTCTCAGTGGAAAAAGTGATGAGGGTGGCAGTGGTGCTGGAAGCCTCTCAAGATTAGCTGGGTTGGGTCGAGCTGCAAGACGCCAATTTGCTGCAACTCTGGATGAATTTTGGGGGCAGTTGTATGACTTTCATGGGCAATCAACTTCTGATGCTAAGTCGAGAAAATGGGATGTCTTGTTGGCTGATTCAAAGCCTGCGTCTATTTTACTGAAAGTGGATACAACTGGAAAGGATTTCGGTGGATATTTCCCATCTGTAGGTGGTAGAGGATCTGACCCTATGGTAAATTCAAGCTTATCTGGTTCTCCCAGGCAGCCAAGGACACAAAACCTTATCGACTCATTTTATGCATTTCAGAGGGGATCTTCCTCTACGTGGTCCAATCACATGCAATTACTGGATGCATATGTTCATGGTTCCAGCCGCAATGTTGTGGACTCTTCTGAGAAGAGGTATTCTAGTATGCATACTCTGCCATCAACTTACGGCTGGGATACCCAACCAGCTACGGTTCATGGTTCCAGCCACAATGTTTTGGAATCTACTGAAAAGAAATATTCTAGTCTGCGAAATCTACCATCAACTGATGGCTGGGATGCCCAGCCAGCTACCATTTATGGTTCCAACCACAATGTTTTGGAATCTACTGGGAAGAGGTATTCTAGTATGCGAACTCTGCCATCAAATGACGGCTGGGATACCCAGCCAACTACAGTTCCTGGTTCCAGCCGCAATGTTTGGGAACCCATTGAGAAGAAGTATTGTAGTATGCGAACTCTACCATCAACTGATGGCTGGGATACCCTGCCAACTACCGTTCCTGGTTCTAGCCGCAGTGTTTTGGAATCTACTGAGAAGAGGTATTCTAGTATGCGAAATCTACCATCAACTGATGGCTTGGATTATCAAATAGCATCAAATGTAAACTGGATTCCTAAGGACAGGAGTTCCAATTGTTTAAATGATCAATGGGAATCAGCAGCACCTTTATCCCCATCTCTAGGTCCTAGAAATTTTAGTGGCCCATATGCTGCAGCTGCATGGGCACAGAAGTTGCAAAATGGATCGAGCTCTCCGCAAGCCTCGCAATTTACAACATCTAGAAATATTCTGCTCCAACCTGACAGAGCATATTATGGTGCTTGCTCATCTGGATTGTCCGATGTCAATTCAAAGAAGTACCACAGCCTGCCTGACATTCCTGGACCATCTGGGCCGTATTCCAGCTTATATATGCCTGGAAAGACTGCACAGTGGGACAGTCCTGTTAGTTTTGGATCATCTATTGTTAGAACAATCAATGAGCAGTCCTTTTATGCAAATACTGGGTCAGGAACAGCAGGTTCGTTGGGTTTTGATGAGCTATCAAGAGGCTATGGAGATGGATCTCTCTGGTCCCAACAGCCACTTGAGCAGTTTGGTGTGGCTGATAGAACTCGATCTGTTGGGAGCAATGCTGGAAGGTTGTCAAATTCCATAGCTCGAGAAGGTACTTATCTTATGGATTCAGAGGCCGAGCTTCTTCAATCTTTTAGAGACTGCATGATGAAGCTTTTGAAGTTGGACGGATCTGATTCGTTGTTTAGGCAAAATGATGGTGCTGATGAAGACCTCATTGATCGTGTGGCTGCAAGGGAGAAGTATTTGTATGAAGCTGAAATGAGAGACATGAACCTTTCTGGTTCTTTGAGATATGATCAAACAGGTACAGGAATTATATCAGTATCCTCGGTTCCCAACTGCGGAGAGGACTGTGTCTGGAAAATGGATTTGGTGGTCAGCTTTGGTGTCTGGTGTATTCATCGAATTCTAGATTTGTCCCTCATGGAAAGCCGACCTGAACTCTGGGGCAAGTATACTTATGTCTTAAACCGTCTTCAGGTATATTTCTTTACCGCATTTTTCAACTGCAATAATTGACAGCTGTCTACATAAAATGTTTAATCATTTTTACAGTTTGTTGACCATATAAAAGAGCACCTCTATTTTAGTTGGATACTGTTGGGCGAAATTATGCTCATCTCCTGCGCTCCCTCATGCTTTCAACATTGAGCTCTACTACTATGGATATGTGAATGACATGTTTATGACCTGTATATAATGCACATTGTCAGTGTGATCTACTTTTACCTCTCAGCCACTCTCAGTCTCTCTCTCAATCTGTGTGTTTGTGTGTGTGTTCTCTTAAACATTATAAAGCAATATTACTTTCGTTAACAGGGAATCATGGATTTGGCGTTTTCGAAGCCCCGCAGCCCTCTTTCCCCATGTTTATGCCTCCAATTCCCCCCTACTTACCAAAATAGGTCAAGCCCCCCTCTTTCAAATGGAATGTTACCCCCTACAGCAAAACCAGGCAGGGGAAAGTGCACAACTTCATCAATGCTGTTGGATTTAATAAAGGATGTTGAGATGGCCATATCTAGTCGTAAGGGTCGATTAGGGACTGCTGCGGGAGATGTGGCTTTCCCAAAGGGGAAAGAGAATCTGGCTTCTGTACTGAAGCGATACAAGCGCAGGTTATCCAACAAGCCAACGGGTGGTAAATGAGTAAAGGGAAAGTGAAGGAGGCACTTGCGTTAGGCTCTTTACGCTCAGTTTGGCTCAGGTGGGTGATACTGAGCTCTTTGATTTGCAATAGCAGCTTAGTGCCGTGATCAGGTCATTAATTTACGGCTGGCTATGGCAAGCTTACTCTCTTGTACTAAAAGCAATGTGCTGCAAATCATGTGATTGTGTGTTTATGTATACATAGGGACAAAATTAATGGAAATGTACTTTGCGGCAGAATCAAAGAATGGTTCGAAAGGGTAAAAGTTGATCAGGTGCCACTCTAGTCTTGACTCTGTTCCTGCAACTCCTGTATATATGTCACCTTTGTCATAAAGTGCACAGCAAGAGAAGTTCATTTCACTCGAGGAAGGAAGTTGACCATATTTGTTTACCTGATTCTGATATATGTGACTAGTACAAGTGATTACTTTAAACTATTCCATATCAGGCGCAGTTATGTCAAAAAGTGACAAACCTCTTGCTTCCCCTCAAAAAAAATACAAATAAAAAATCATATCCATATGTAAAATTAAAAATTTTAGTTTAAATCAAAAGTAATTTTAGTATTTTGAATACTTAATTCCTACATATTTTACAATAATTACAATTTAGTAAATCAACTATTTCAATGTTTTTAATTAACTTAAATTTTATAAATAAAATATATTTTTATATTTAATATACAAGAAAATTTTAAATTATAAATTAATAATATTTTGATATATGTGAAGTAAATATCAAATGCTTTCTCTTACATTAAAGAGGCAAATAAAGAAAAATAAAATTGACTAATTCTAAATATAACTAAGTTCTTTATGATGATAAGTTTAATATCATAGATATTTATTATAAATTTAAAATTTAAAATTAGTGTGACAAGTTTATGTGAATTTATGATTTTCTTAAAATCAATGCACAAACACTCTTCAACTATTTGGGGTGGCCTTCTCTTTGTATTTTTACAAAAAGATCGTTTCTATGACTTAAACATGTGCTCTTATAGTCACAAAAGATCAATTTTACTTGTCTCTTTAAAATTTATTGTCTGAATATATGATTTTCTTTTTTTTTTTGCAACATGTTTAATTTATTTTTTACGTTTTATTTTGTTTTAAATAAGAAAATCTACAAGTAACAAAATATTGTTTTCAAGCACAACAACATATTCACAAAATCACAAATTTGTCGAACGAACTTGGTTTTGGTTGTTACATCATCCTAAACAGCCTGGTATAAGAGTCAAAAGCCACGTCATTTTTGCTATAGGAGTTCGTGACACGTGGATTACTCGCAGCCGTTTAACCCGACCCACCACACCTTCTTCTGTTCTGTCCGCTCCCTTATAAACTCTACAGCTCGTCCTTTGCTTTTTGTAACCACTGCAAATCAACAGCACCTGTGTCTCCTGATGCCCCTGACCTGAGGATTCAATCTTTTTAAACTTCATCGGTGAAAAGGTACGTAGTTATTGTTCAGATCCAATTAAATTGATTTTGTTATCCATTTTGGTGCATTCTTTAATTCCAATATGAATCAGTAGAAGACATCCAACTCCAAGGCAATTAGTGAACTCTCTCCTACGTTGGATTGGTTTAGAAAGGAAGGAACAAGGACATGAACTCTTGTTGTAATGCTGAAGTGTTTGTGATCGCCGAAGAAACATTGAAATGAGTGGAGATTTTGGGGTTGTTCTAGTACCAAACCAATGACTTTTAGCAGAAAATTAGGAACACACACGTTGGCTTGTATGCTTTGGACCTAATACATGTGTGCTTGCTTGTTCGCATGGTGAATCGATATTTGTTAATTATGCTAACATTTCAGGGTTTGGTTTCCTTTTTCGGATGCAGGAGTCGGCTAG